>CAHIKZ030002343.1:245000-302649 GCA_903632075.3 Acanthosepion pharaonis
ATTAGAAGAATTAACCCTCTGATCTCTGCATTCCCAGACAATTTTAACCCTTCTGCCTGAGATCCTGAGTGAAAATTTGCAAATAATTGATATGTAATGTGTTGTAGCGTACCTACAGACAATAATGGGTATGTCCCCATTCACATAAATAGAGTAGTAAATACTGTATATTGGTCTGCGGTTTGAGATTCATTGTGGAATTCACTTAACTCACTTCTAGCAGTTGACTACTTCCTCTATGCGCCACTGGCGAATCTTATATGTGTTGTTCATATCCTAAGTATTATCGTTCATTACCAACCTTCATTTGATTATTCTATTCAGTAACATTCCCTAGGTTACAACATAATGTTTCACAGTAGATATAAAAATAGTTACAAAAAATATAAACATTAAACTTAGCAGGGAGAGAGTATGATTGCATGCCTTCACTTTATCACAAGAATTCTTTCTTTGTGTCCCAGTCTACCCAAATAAGTCAACCAATAGCAAAACATGATGCAAGTGTTTACCCACCGTTCAACTGGTGACTGGGCATTAAGTCATTTTTCTCTACCACTGGTAAAGCAGTGGTCAGGGTTCAAAGGGTTAATCATAAAAAGAACCCCCCCCCCACATCAATAAAATTTTATCAAATTTAGAAACAAAATACTGAATGTACTTCATATATAGAATTTTATTTTTAAATGACAATATGAAGTGAAAGATGAAAGTGTAAAAAAATAAAAAAAAAAAAACCTGTCATGCAAAGAATAAAAACTTCTTTGATATGGCTGACAAAAGGTGAATTGATTAAAAACAAATGAATGTCCTTCAGAAAATTATGAATCTGTCTCTTTTCCACACTGCTATGGGTTAAATAGTAAGGCTGGCAGGGCTCTCTCGGCTTACAGTTTAGGAAATGAAAATTTTGAATTCAAAACAATGGAGAAGATGCCATGAAACCTTTACAATTTAGAAATATTAAACAAAAAGACACTTTCAACTTCCCAAAAATAAAATGATCTCTAAAATAAAAGAAATTAATTTATAACTGAATTTATCTTTTTTTAATCATTTCACTCCAAGCAAGGCAATAAAGCCACTAAGATGCAAGTATGAAATTAAGAAAAGAGAACAATAAAAGAACAGGAATTAAGAAGACAAAAATAATATAATAGAGAAGTGAAAGCCATCTTGCTTGTCTGAAAGAAGACCGTGCAATGCGAGATGCTTAAACAATTCAGAATTAATTTTAGCCTCTAGTACTTTGCCAAAAAGTAGTAGTAGAAGGCTAATAAACCAATAGTTGGAAAGATCAGATGGTTCATTTGAGTTCTTAAAGACTGGAACTACAAAGGAGGATTTCTAACAAGCAGGAAAGCAAGAAGCAGCCAGGCATTAATTGTACAGTTTAGAAAGACCAGGAGCCAGTTCAGTAACACATTTCTTTAATACAAGTGCAGGGATACCATCAAGCTCACATGCTTTGTAAGGTTCCAATTTAAAGACAATATCAGAAACCCTGGACAGAGTGTATAGTGGAAAGTCAGACAAAGATACCCCAGATGTGTCAAGAGTAGATATGGAAGATAATTTACAAGCAAAACATTTTGCTTTATCAGCAGAAGATGTTAACACCTCAAACTGAGTGAAGAGAAGAGAGATGGAATACTTAATCTTATTTAGCATACTGTTAGAGTGCTACCAGTAGTCATGTGAACCAAAATTGTTAGAAACTATATGGTGCTTCATTCTATCAGTGAAGTGTTTTTGAGGACATGTTTATAATTATTATGAGCAGACACAAAGAGGCATCTATTTGATCAAAACTATCATGTTGATACTGCTGAAAAAAGTGATTCCTGTGGGCTATAGCAGCTGAACAGGTAGGTGTGAAGCAAGGCGAAAATGAAAAAAAATCTTTAAAAAATTGAATTCTTTGTCAAAACCTAGAATGACAAATAAAGTTTTTTAAAATCCCAAATTGTTTAGAAAGAAAAAGTGAATAGCAAAATGTATCAATCTTGTCACTGACCTTTGACTGTAGATAAGCTTGTATGGCCAGCAATTCATTGGCTCTCTGTTCTATTAATCCCAAGTACTGGATCATATTCATTTCAGTTACTCCAACAGATGAACCCAACATGTCTGTGATTGGTGTGGAATCACAAATAATCTTCAAAAAGATATCCTTTACAGCTGAAAAGAAAATAAGTTTAGGAAATAGAATATTGAATATATGATGATTCTATTATGGTAAACATGCCCAAACATGCCCACAAATGTTTTGCCAACAATTCCAATAAATAATATAAATAAATAAATAAATAGTGTTTAATATTTTTGTTGTAAATTATCAAGAACAAAAAACATATAAATTCACTTTCATCATGTGTCTAGCTTTTATTACAATTGAAATCATTGCTTTTTAAAACAATCATTGAAATCATTGCTTTTTAAAACAATAAACATTGTCAAACAGGGAAGATAGTTAAAATAATAGCAGTATTGGGGAAAAATTATCCTTTTGATGCTACATCTTATTACGGTCATGTTTATCCACGTTTGCCAAGATTTTATCAGCGTTTAGTGGTTGGGGAATGCATCAGAAATAAAAAAAAGATATTTAATTTACAGATCACAACATCTATCAGAGAGATATAATTTAAATTTTTATTATTGCATAATTCCAAAATTTGAACACATCAGCAGATAGCTATTAATGTCAACAAATGATCACAAATATTTATTAATTAAAAAAATTAGTAATTAATGTATAATATTATCCATAACTACATGTACAAGAATGTCGTTTTTGATAAAAGTTAAAAAATAACCATAAATACATAAAAAATGCGTATATTGACGAAAATTCCTTTTTCCCCAATATAGATATTTGTGCCATGTTATAATGCTTATTACCTAAACAATAATAATACTGAATAAATATTTTTTAAACATTAACGTATATTTAATCACATCTCCTTAACAGCTGTTACAATCTGTTAATAATTTATTAAATCAAGGAAATTTCAAGTTTATTTTTTTAATTCATGCCTTGAAGAATTCTACTCAGTGTAAAAGGAGCAAAGCAAGTGATGTAAATAATTGAAGAATTAGAAAACAAATATAATGAAGAGACTTCATCTTTTGTTCTCTTCTTGGCAGAAAATACAAAATAGATTAAAATGTTTCTGTTAAAAAACTTTAACTTATTGAAGAGTCTACAGAAAAATAATCAGTAATATTTACAATGTATTCTGTTTGTTTGTATGTGTGATTGTTACACATTTCTACTTAGGATCAAAGTGTAGTATATGTAACTGATTTCTGGCTCTTCTAACCAAGAAAACAGAAAGAAATTGGAAAATGTAAGGAAGAGAAAAAAGATGAAATGAAAACTAGAGAAAAATGAAAAGAAAGTTTGTTTATTTTACCCACAGCAAGGTGATAATGCCCCAAAGATGCAAAAGTTTTATTAGGAGTGAAAGAGAATGAAAAGACTTTAGTGAAGAGAAAGGACAATTAAAGAACAGGGTTCAGGAAGACAGAAGATAATGATTGGCATTGCGTAAGTAAAAACTAAAAATCCATGGACATTGCTATATAGAGAGTGGGCAATTAAGTAGAAGCAAAAGAAAGAGAGATAAGCTTAGTAGCTGGATATTAAGAGGCAAGGAAGATAAGATTAAAAAGTGGGTAGAGATGGAGAGGCTTGAAAATTGCAATACATGAAATGTTTTTAAGGAGAGATAGAGTAAACGAAAAATAAGAGAGAGGATATTTTTCGTTTGCTCTATATCTCCTGTGATGGTTAAATTCTTTGTGTGACTAACAATGCAAATATATCAATAGGTAAGGTTTTAAATTATCTCAGAATCATTTACAATAAAAGTAATTTGAAATTTTAATTTAGAAATTATAGCATAGAAAATAAAATAAAATTATCAACCTGACTTTTTCATCAACATTCAGTTTAATGGAAACCTTTTTCTTCAGTTTGTTTTCATGATTCAAGACTTGATTTTCTTGTTTAGTAGAATTTATTTTGCAAGTTTCAAGGTTTTGTTTCCTTCTAACTAAATTGACTATTGCTTGAATATCTATCAATTTATTTACCCTTAGTATATTCTATAGTTAAAAAGCATGCCACATATTAGGTTGATAAACAAAACACATTATTCTCCTTTCTAACTTCTCTAACAGATTGCAAATTGCTTTTCTAAAGAAATTAAATCATACAGAAGTGATTGAATACAATTCATTAGGCTCATAATAAATTTGGTGCTCATGTTCTCACAAATGCGGATGTAAAAACATCTGCTTCTAATTATCAATTCTTTATTATTTTTAAATTCATACATAACAGCTAAACTGGCAATGAAAGACAATTAAAATTCAGCAATTAATCCTTTGAGCCCTGACCACTGCTTTACTGGTGGTAGAGAAAAATGACATAATGCCCAGCCACTGGTTAAACAGTGGTAGAGAAAAGGGACTTGATGCCCAGCCACCATTTGAAAGGTGGGTAAACACTTGTAACTATTTTTATATCTACTGTGAAACATTACATAACAATTATTTGCAAATTTTGACTCAGGAGTTCAGGAGGCAGAAGGGTTAAAATTGGTCATGAATGCAGAGTTAAAAGGGTTAAAACTCAATCAAATAGAAACAAACCCTCAAAAATATTTGTTATAAATATTTCTCACTTCTTTAAATATTTGTTAACATTTTCCACTAACATGAAGTGGAAATATTATATTAAATCAATTGCTAAGTCTGCTACTAGGAAATTTAGTTCACTGTGACATGCTAGACAATTTTTCTCACCAGAATCTATTTTACACATTTATAAGTTCATCTATATATTGCATATTGCTATCAAATCAGGTCTGATGCTTCTGCTATATATTTAGAGGTTTTTGATAAAATCGAAAGGAGAATCTGCAATATTATTGGTCCTGAACTGGCATCTTGGCTACAGTCACTTTCCCACTGTGTTTTTCTATAAATATTTTCATGGTAATTATTCTGGTGAGCTTTCCTCTTTGGTACCTCAACTTTACAAAGTGTAGTGCTAGATTGGCAGCTAGATCTCTTCTTTTTAACATTGAAATTGCTATATATAACCATAAATTCTATGCTAACAGTTTTGTTACTTGCACTTCTTGCTTGAGGACTCTCTTCCAGCCTCTTGCTTTTCAATTAAATTTAATCTTCAAAAATTTAAATACAAATATTAATCATTATCTTTTGTCATCTTAATTCCTATTCTTTCAATTTTTTTATCTCCTTAATAATCCTTTTCTTTTTCTCATATTCTTTCACACACACTTACCCCATGCATCTTAGTAGCTTTATTGCCTTGCTTGTGGTGAAATGAAAAAAAACAAAGTTATTTATCATTCTAATAAATGCATTGTTAGATCATTGAAATGTTTCAGAATATCTATTCTACGATTGTTTCGATCATCTCACTGAAATAAGAAGTACGTTTAAATTGTTTATAAAAAAACGTTTACATATAAAATTTTGTAAATAAAATTTTCAAAAATATAACTCTTGTAGCATGAATAAAAGAGTTTACCAATTTTTAATTGATCAAATATTTTGGTAATTTCTTTGATGAGTTCATTTTTGGCATTTTTATCTTTTCGAACTTCTAGCTGCATTTCTTCCAATTCATTCAAGATTCTTCTGCGTTCTGAATCCAGCTGAGCACCTTGGTTTTCAAATTCTTCAATTTCATTTTGAATCTGCAAGTGAAAAGTGAAAAAGACAAATTAATAAATTTACAATGATTATCTTCATTTCAAATAATTTTCCACAGAAAATTTAACTTTTTTTATGAAATGTGGAATTTCACTGGAAAATATGCATACCACATTTTATGTACTGAGAGAAAATGCTGAAAATGCAGAAATGATGAATTTTTTCCACTTTGTCATTCACTTGCCTGCCATAGTTCTGATATATAGAAATTGTGTGTGTGTGATTGGCCATGATTAAAACACCCACAAAGTCATGTAGGTTCTAAATGTTTTTATCTGAGACTGAAGGATGTGATGTTTTACGACAAGCAATAAAGTCTAGAAGTAAGTTCTTTAAAGCATGATTTAAAAACAGTAATTTGACTTTGCTAACCAGCTGCATCATCTGCAGTGAAATGGTATACCATATCAGGCTATATGATGGTTCCATGTAGGATACAGGTTCAATTCCTATCAGAGGACACATGTTTTCTAAGAAAATATCCTAGGTCCCACTCTATTCCTTATCTACATAAATGACCTTCCTGACGCAATAACTTCCCAAGTTGGCCTCCACGCGGATGACACCACAATTTATTCCTGCCAAAAAACAAATCTAGTCTCGTTGAAAAAAACTCGCTGGCCGCAATTTATTCGAAAAGGACCTCCAATCGATTGCAGAACTGGGGCATGAATTGGCTGGTCAACTTCAACGCTTCTAAGACAAAACTGCTCTCTATTAATCACCACAGAGATCCTTCCCTTCCCTCCATTAGAATGTCTGATGCTCAACTTCTTGAGAGCAACTCTCTGCAGTTTCTCGGTCTCATGTTGACTGCTGACCTGAGATGGAATAAATACAGTGAGTCAATTGCCTCGTCCACTGCAAGGATAGTTGGCTCCCTGAGCCACACTAGGAAGTTTTTCTCCCCGGAGTCAATCCTCCAGATCTACAAATCCACAATTTGCCCTTGCATGGAGTATTGCTGCCATATATGGTCTGGTGCCCCTTCTGTTTGCCTCGGGGTTCTTGATAGGCTCCAGAGGTGGATATGCAATGTAGTTGGCCCTGCCCTGGCGTCTCGTCTACAGTCACTTTCTCACAGATGCGCCGTCGCCTCCCTCTGTCTGTTCTACAAATACTTTCATGGAAATTGCTCCAAGGAGCTGCATTCGCTGGTTCCCAGACGTCATGAGTTCCAGCGCCTAACGAGGCTGGTATCTCGCTCTCACCCCTTCACTGTCGAAACTCGTAAATGTAGCCATCTCTTCTACTCCAATAGCTTCATGTCTCGCACCTCTCACCTGTGTAACTCCCTTCCCTATTCTAGTTTCCCTGAGAGCTATAATCTCCAGCTATTCAAGTGTAATGTCAATCGACATCTCCAGTTGCCTTGATCTATCCACTACCCTCATCCTTTCTTCTATCACTCCTATCTGATCTTGCTCTAAATTTTCTGTAACCTCTTGCATCCTAGTGGCTTCCCGCCTTGCTTGGGGTGAAATGCTTAAAAAAAAAAAAAATATATATATATATATATTGGCCAATTTTGTATTTTGGTATTGATTTGGATGCTGGACATTTGAAATGATCTAGCATGACATCATACCTAATTGCTATTGGGAACATAATACTCAGTATCTTATAGAGAAGTTAGAAAAGTATAATAAGAAATTAAACAAATAGACCTTGTCGGTTCTGTTTACTTAAAATGTTTCAATTAATACTTGTTGCTTATGGGGGTGCAATGGGTAAATTGTCGGCATTTTATATTTTTAATTTCACCCATGCTCATTTTTTGTTTTGGATATGGTTGACTGCACAGTATAGTGGGGTCAGTTGGGCACCATCTGTGACAAAAAGACCACTATAATGCAATTCACTCTGCCAGAAATTTGGAAATGGCATACTGTTCTGCTTGGCATTCATGCCAGAAGCATCAATACAAACATTTCAGAATGATTGGGTGTCAATCTGAGGACAGTGCAGAGGATGCAGAAAGAGTTTGATGAGTCTAATGGTGATTATGAAGGTGTTTAGAGTGATCACTAGTGATGGCGACATTATACCTCCATCCATCTTCCCACAGGGCCTCAGACTCAACATGAAGGCCTACATCAAGTGGTTTGAAGAGGAAGTGCTGTCCTGCCTCAAGAGTGTGGCTGGTGGAACTCCCTAGATCTGGTAATGGGACTCTGCACTATGCCACACAAGCATGAGAACCCAATCATAGCTGTCAGACAATTTCTGCAACCACATCACCTCTTACATCTGGCCACCTATCTCCCCAGACTGCAGCCCCCTTGATTATTATGCATGAGGGGCAGTTAAGCAAGACACCAACAAAATTCCTTGTAATACCAAAGATGAAACTGAAGGCAAGGTTTATGGCAGCATTCACCAACTTAAACAAGGAGAATGTCTAGAAAAGTTGCAGGAGATTCCAAAGTTGTCTGGTGATTTTACTGAATTTATTTATTTTTTAGTATTTCAAGATATTTTTGTGTAATTTTGGTAAATATATTTGTTAAAAAGAGATGTCAGTGTTATTTTCATTTTTGCATAATTTAGATGACAATTTATCCATCGTACCCTGTATATAAGCAATTGTATAAATATGTAAAAGGATTTGATTTTGATTCAAATGCATGTTTACTATTGCTGTGAACAGTAAATTACAGAGAGAATGTTGTTATAAGTAGAAATGTGTGGAGAATAATTACTGATTGAGACTAAAATCAGGAGGACACAACATTTATACAAATAGAAAAAAACATATTTTGTTAATCTAACCTCTCTCATTTGATCACGTAGCAATTCAATTTCATTGTTCATCTCATTCACATAGTTGAAGAGGGCAAAATTTCTGTCTTCCACTTCTATAAATCGAGGCACATCAAGGTCAAGATTGTCTTCTCCCGTCATTTCTTTGATCCTCTGCACGGCTGCTTCATATCGCTCCACCGAATCTTCTTGACTCTCCATTTTCTTCTCGGCCTCTAAAGCCTCTGAAAACATAAATTGAAAATTGCAATATTCAGAGACCATTTCTGGTCACAAAGTTTGTTTGCCACTGGAATGTTTCAAAAATATTTACAGTTTGAAAATGGAATGTAAATTTTGGTCATTCATTTTTGGTGTTTTGCTTACTTTATGCATTGTTATTTTTCTGATCTTTTGGCAGAAAATGAAGCCAAAAATAATAACCAGTTCTTCACTAAACATTTTCTTCAATGTCAGCAAAGAAAAATTTTCAGAATTTGTTTCTTTATACAAAATTTAGTTTAAAAAATTATTATTTTTAATTATTATTAGAAAAGTCATTATATGCTATGTTAATATGAAAGTTATTTCATTATTGTGTTGGCTTTGAATAAACATGTTTTTATTGCAAAATCATTAATGGTAAGCTGTAATATTTATGATTTGTTACTGACACAGAAATGGTTTGAATGTTTATTTGAATGTTGCTTTCTACAAATACTTAATATTTCTTTCTGCCAAAATTTTATTTTAGAATTGGGTTTCTTTTTAACAATTTAAAATATAAATCAAATTACATACTAATGATAAATTTAATTTTTTTTACAAAATTATTTTGCAACAAAATGCATCATTTATCATTGACCTTTTTTCTGCCTCCAAGCCACTAACTGTTGATCTTCAAGCCGTTCTCTTCCCTTGAGTCCCATAAAATCGCGCAATTTTCTGTCATGGTCAATGATTCTCTCAAGTTCCTTCATCTCTGCATGATACTGCTGAATGTCTTTTTCTAATTTCTCTTTCAATGTACAGATTCGGTTCTGAGCTTCCTCTCTGCAACAGGGAAAAGGCCATTTATTAATAGAAACTCCATTTTCTTATGTCAACTGGACTTTTATCTTGTCAATTGTACAGGAAACGTCCAAGAGCTTTAATCTTGAATTGACTGACACAAACAATGGCTTTTGTCATTTAAAGAACTTTCATTAAATAATCAGTAATTTTCCAACAAGGAATCATTTTTTGGATATTATTCAACTGAACATAAAAATTTACTTTAAGTAAATTTTGTTGTGTGCAGATTTCGATCAATAGTTATTTAAAAGAAAGAAAAAAACAAAGAAACTTATTCTGTCTGAAATTTTTAAATGAGGAAATGATCAATTTTCATAAGTTGATCTATTCAGCCAGGTATCCTCACCTTGTTTGTTTTAGTCACAACATTTCAGCCTTTTTACTCTTCAATCCATGCAAAAACATCTGGACCAATGGAAAAAGCAGATGATATCACAAAAACTAATTAACACTGAAGAATCAATAAAAGACATGTGAATGGAAGAAAAATTTTGCTTCAAAATTCCTTAAAGGTTGCCAACTGCACCAGATACTTGCAGAAAACTTGTAACTATAACAACCAAGATGAGGATTCTAGTCTAAACAGTGTGATGCATAATAATAATTACTTTAAAATTACTGAATACAACAGACTCCTGAAGAAAGCTGATGTCTACAAATGTCAAAATATTGTGACTATAACAAACAAGGTGGGGGTATATGTTTAATAACAAACAAGGTGGGGGTATATGTTTAATAACAAACAAAGTGGGGGTATATGTTTAATAACAAACAAAGCGGGGGTATATGTTTAATAACAAACAAGGTGGGGGTATATGTTTAATGACAAACAAGGTGGGGGTATATGTTTAAGCAAGTTAGTGAATAATATCAACTTCTCATTAGTAAAATAGTGACATCTTGATAGGATTTGTGAAAAGAATGACATCTTTTTGGTGATATGAGAGACCTGTAATACTGGCTGGTTCATAGCAAGAAGCAATTAAAAAAGGTAAAATGGAACAAGAGAATCTTTCAAAAGGATGGTATGTAAAACCTTGGCCAAATAATTTTTCTTATTTAAAATAAATGTTTCTTCATTTCTGGATTTTGTTTTTGTATATGGTTTGGGGTCTTTTTTAAATGTTTTGAACTTCTTGCATGGAGGTGAATGATTCTGTTCTCCTCTTATATTGCTAGGCATTTTGATTTTTGATTCTTGTAATCCAAATGTCTTGTGTGTGTATATTTAAGTTCAGCTGGTTTCACTTCCTGTTTAAGTTGGTGTACCCATCAACACCCTTTCTGCCCTTGGTAGCATTGAGGTCATCTCCTGTGGCTCCTAGGTCTTTTGATATTCTGAGGTGACACCAAGTACAATGCTTACAGTGATATTTCATAGGGGGAACCGACTTTATATTGGGGTCACCACAGGTCAACTCTTCTGAAATAAAAGTTCCTAATGGATTTGAAAATAAATTCAAACTTTTGGTATTTCTTGGCATGAGTCAAATACGAAACATGAATGCAATAATTACACAGCATGCAAACTAATTCAATGTTAATCACCGCTCACTGATTAAACCCACCAGTGAGCACCTGCTCACACATTCAGAAAAGTTTTCTCTATTTGGTTAAATTATGAGGTAAAGTCAAATTGTGGTTCTCCATATATTTAATATGGTTTGACAGACATTGTACATGCATATGCGAATAATGCATTTAAAAATAAAATAAGATGAATGAGCAGTCTATTTTAAATATGAAAATTAAAAATTGTTACAAAGATATAGAAATATCAATTGTTTATTGAAAGTTGTTAAAAAATGTCACACCTTGCGTTGTATGCCTGGGTAGAGCCTTCAATTAGTTGCGAAATTTGTTGTCGAATTTGAGCATATTCTTTTTCTAATCTGTGGTGCAGTCCATCAAATTTCTCTTTTTCTGTACGCATGGAATCAATATTTTGCCGAAGATTCCTGTTTTCTGTTAGCTGGTGGTTGAATTTTTTTAAAGCCTGCAATATGGAAATAATTCAACAGAAAATATTGTCTGTCAAATGTCAAAAGGCTAGCAGCAAATAATGAATCATTGCATCTAATTTGCAAAAGGAAATTTGTTGCTTTTACATTCATGTAAGTCAATGAATATTGCACTCAGTAAAAAATATAAATATATTTTATAAAAACATTTAAACACATCAGCTCAGACATGAACAAGATTAATGAATAATACAATATATATATATATATATATATATATTCATTCATGAATTAAATAAAGAGAGATGAGCAACCATATATGCAGGCGAATACATTCATATACAGATTTACAAATAAATATTTATTTAATTTTTGGTGCAATCAAAACAGTGTTCAATGTAATGTAACAGAGCTATAAAATATATATTAATAACTATATTACCTATGTCAGTTGTATGACTCAGAGTTTCAGGTACTAATATTTATGAACAGTAAGAAACGGTTGTTTTAAAAAAATTCTGGGTCTCATGGTAGCGATGCTATATTGGATATTGATTGAATTTATAAAATCATTATAATTTAATATTTTGGTAAAAATGCAAAAAATAGTGTGTTAGTAAGAAAATAACGTAAAATAAAATAAAACGGAACAACAAAAAAAGTCCGTTAAAATATAAATGATCAAGCAATCCAAGGGAAGCAACTTTGTGCATTTGAGGATTGTAAAGAAGAAATAAGGCAAACGGGGGTGGGGGGAGAAAAACAGAAAGAGAAGGAAAAGATAAAGAAGAGGAAAGATAGATAAAATTAAAAGTAGAATAAGAATTAGTATAAATATAAAAGAAAAAAAATCAAATGAGGAAAACTAAAAAAATATGAATATATAAACCCGAGGTATGGGTTTAGTTAATTGATATGGTCATTTTCAAAAACTATGGGTCTCATGGAAATAATGTTATCCTGTATATTAAATCAACTTGTAATATTATTATAAGTATAATCTAATATTGGGGTGGGGGGTAAATGCAAAAATAATAAATAAATTAAATAAATGCAAAGCTAAAAATAAAAAATAAAAAGAGGGATGCTGAACCATAGAAAGTTCTATTAAATTTGAAGGTGGTAATGGTCAAAGGGGAGTAACTTAATATAAAAATAAGGGAGAGAAGAAGAAAGAATGAAGGTAAAAATAAATTAATATATATTCATATTTTGTTAGTTTTCCTCATCTTATTTTTATGTTTTATATTTATTTCATATTAACTCAATATTAAAATACAATTCTTTGTCTTGCCAATATAAAGGATCAAGATAGAATGTGTCTTTTGGGTGGGGGAAGTGACTTGGAGGATGGGGAAGTCAGTAGGATCTGGTGTTGAAGTTTGTGCTGAGTTGATTGACCGAAAACATTGGTGGAATCAGTGATTTCCTGCCTATTGCCTTGAGTGTCACAAGTACATCCCTTTAACTAGAGTCAGGGTGGATAAATTACTCAGCTGTTTTTTTTTGTCATGCTTTTGCTTTAGCAGCACATTTGTGATTGGCACAAACATTTAAATTCTGTTTTATATTTGGGGGTGGGGGCAGATTTGTTTTGGGAGCTTGATGTGATACATGGAGCCCCCCCCCCTGCACAGAGAATAACTTTATTATTTTGAATTTTGCTCTTGTATCATTAACATCTGGTCAATAGATTTTAATCAGAAAGAGATCTAATTTGAAACAGAGATCTAATTTGAAGTCAAGTACACATGGCACAGTGAATAAAGGTGTTGGTTAGATCCAGTGATATGACCCAAAGAACTTTCAGAGGGAAATTAACAGGAGATAACTGACATCCATTAAACATGGCACGTGAAACTAGAACAGTCTACCCCAGTGAGCGAAATAAAGGGTTCAGTTTGATATTCCAACCAACTGAAGAAAGCCGCAGCATACAACGGCCGAAACATTGTAATAAATATGGCGACAAAAATAAGAACAATAGTCTGAATAATGTAAATAGTGTTTAATACTTTATATTGATACATTTGATTAATTCAGAATAAGCAGATTTTTAGAGGCTAAAAATATTGTGGCACTAGATATAAATTTCACACTATCGTTTATAGCATAAATATTTTTGATTTTAATGCCAATCCATAGAAGTAGTTGAACAAATTTATTTTTCAATTCTACTTTTTGCCATATCAGTTTGGTTAATTTGGGCACTTTGAGGCAGTGTAAGGGTTAGCAAGTGTGTCTCGTTAGAACAATTAAAAATGAGTAGTGCATTCAATCCACACTAGGTGCCCCCTACTTTCAGCCTTGTGCCACATCTAAGCTGTTTGAAAAATCACTATCAGTTTGGTTAGCTTTTCATAAACATTTGTTTTGAAAGTCAATGAGCAAGAATTGGCTTTGCTGTGAAAAAGGACAAAAAGTAAATTCATCAATGTTACCTACTTGGTCCAATCGATTCTCAAGCACCCAAATCTGTTTTCCTGTGACGGCTGAATAAATTAAACTTTTTTGTAACCCCCCACCATTAGACTGTTGTTCTTCTTTCAGTTTCTTGCTCATTACATTGATCTCTTGTTCCACAGAATTCAAATAATGGCGTTGCTTTTGGATTTCTTCTTTGGTTGTATCTAGAAAGGAACAAAAGATTCAATTAAGATAAAAAAAATTGATAACCAATTTTGTAGAGTTCACTCATCAACAAGCGGACAGATTTGCCATTATTTTAGTGTCTCTTCAAAACTTCTAAGAATTGTTTTTTACATTTCCACAATTTTTCAAAGCTGAAGACTATTATTATTTTTCATACCAGAAAGAATCACCTGCCATTTGTCACATTAAATATCACATAAAATAAAATGTAAAATCTGAAGCCATAAAAGTTCAGAATATTGGAAAAATACTCATTACATTAAAAAGTGGCTAAATTCATCATTATATATATATATATATATATATATATATATATATATATATATATTATGCCTTTAAATTCTTTGAGGAACATAAGGCTGCAAGATATCGTTGTTTTCTGCAACAAGACAGTATTTTTAAGTGAGTAGGTTGTTAGTCTGTCGCACAACACCCAACCTGGAGGATCAGGTTTTGAATTCAGAGTTGTCCTTCTCCTAGACTAGTTGCCATCCAAGGCTATAGAACCCAGTCTGTCCTGCTATTTACCTATAGCTGAAGGCAGAAGAAAAGGATTCATACCGTTCACAAGTGTATTAACACATAAGTGAATATAATGGATTCAATTGGAATTCAAACTCAGCTCTTCAATTCCTCAATCCAAGCCGCCATCCATTACTCCACTGTGCCTCCAAATTGATCATTACATGTGATAAATGCACACATTTTTTAAGAAGCGCTAAATTACAGTATTCTAACCAATATACTTTGTCTTTCAATGATAATTTTAACAAGTAAAATCTACAATGATTTCTGCCTTTTTATGTCTTCATGTCAAAGCCATTATATTTGCTTTCTTATTTGTTTTGTATGGCATTCACTAAAAAGAATGATAGTTACTTATAAACTAATAATAAAAATGGTATTAAATTCAAATGATACATGTCACTGAAAGAAGATTTAATTTGGGATGTTATGGCTTCTGCTAAAAGTCACTTGGAACAATGGCGATAATCATCACGATTTTTAGCTTTTAAACAAAGTTCTCGACAATGAATTCACCATGAAGACCATCACTGTAGCTATATCAAAGGCCTTGGGAAGATGCTACATAAACTGTCCAGCTATGAAATCTCTAAAATGTCTTTCTCAATTATCAAGTCTTTCCTAAAAGGTAGATTCATGAAGATCATTTTTAATGGTCAGTCATTGGAAGCTCATGAGATTAATGCTGGGATTCCTCAAGATTCTCTTCTTGGTCTGATCTTCTTTCTGTTTTATATTAATGATCTACCAAAGAACATATTCTTATCTTTAGTGAGTATCTATGTGGACAATACAACAGTGTTGGATGAACTGCTGGCTACTTTCAATGAGGCTACCCTTCCCCATTGATCAAAAATACAATGCTTGGTGTACTGTGTATGCAGGAGAGGATGGCTGGCACAAATCTGAGAATGTCTGCTTGCAAAAAATATGGTTGTGGTGGTGGGATTGATGGTGTCTAGAATTTGCTTATGTAAATGATTCATGTCATTTATATTAAGATTTTTCTGGGCTCAATATAAATAGACAGAGTTTCTGTTTTGAGAGTTTGGGAGTTTCCAGTATTACAAGTGTACAGAACATCATGTTTTCTGATTTCCTGCTTTTTTTTTCTCTCTTTCTCTTCCCCGGTTGTGTTTGTCCCTTGTTTGCACCATTCCTGTGTCAAATGCCGTGGATGTGTCTCTGGTTTTGTTTTGTCTTCTTTTGTTTGTATTTGGTGCTGCTATTCATTCCATCCTTCCTTATTTGTGTTCCAGCAACTATCAGGGGGACAACTGAAATCCACGTTACAATTTTTAAAAGTTTGAGACAGATCGATCATCTCGTTTTTCAACCCACAAAATTTCTCTTTACTAGCTTCTCCTTTAGCCTGGGCCTGAGTCACGGCATATGAAGGAAATATACAAGGGTTCTCTTCCTCAATCTTTTCTGTTTCTGTCAAGGTAACCGGTTCTAGCGCTAACTTGGGATAGATGGTTATCTTCTCACCAGCTAGCTTCTTCCCTAACAACATGGATATGACTTTCATAGGCAGCCTGGGAACAACTCCAACAACAATAGGTTGTGACACTAAGTCTGACACAAGATGAACTCTGTGTAGAGGGATACTAAGAAAATCATTACTGATACTATAGACAATCACAAATCTGCCCATGGCCAAATTTGACCCAATGCAGTAAAGAATTTTTCAAAATTAGGGAATGCATAACTCCCATATCTGAAAATATCTTTTATGAGTAAACCTTTTAGTGAGAGTATCGTCCACAAACAAAACACATCCATAACACACAAATGGCCTGTATTCCTCTCTAACATCATTATCAATGGATATTCTATCCGACACAACTTGTTTAGACCCTGAAGTTTATTTTAGCTTAATGCTCTGGACTAATTATTTCATTTGTCAGTTTGACACAATATGCCTGACTTTGTTACAGTATTGGCACCATTGAGAATTTCTGATTCCATCTACTTACTTGCTGAGATCCTGATGATTGGAAACTACCTTTTTGCAAATTTGTTCCTCTTGAGTTTGTATTGGTGCTTTTCTATGAGTTAAATGGCTGATCAGGACAGTATGAAAAGTCTGACTTGGGATATGAACCAGAACTAGACCTAGATCTTGGTCCAGGACCACTTCCAGGTTCAACAGAACTGCTGTAGTTTGGCTTGTTGTGCTTATGTGTTAAAGCATATTCAGCAACAAGTGTGGCCATTTCATACGTGGTATTTACCTTTCTCTCCTCAACGTATGTTTTGACATTATCAGAGACATACTCTTTTAATTCTTTCATTAGAATCATCTGTCTTAATTTATCATAGTCAGCTTCAATATTTTTTGACTGGCTTTATCTGTCTGGAGGTATGGTGGGGTAATGGATAGTGGCTCGGATTGAGGAATCAGAGAGTTGAGTTTGAATTCCAGTTGGATCCATTACATTCACTTATGTGCTAATACCCTTGGGAAAGGTATGAATCCTCTTCTTCTCCCCCCAGCTATGGGTAAATAGCAGGACAGACCAGGTTCTATAGCCTTGAGTGGCAACCGGTCTAGGAGAGGGACAAACTCTGAATTCAAAACCAGCCTGCAGAGGTTTGGGCTCCGTCAGGCTATCTTGCCAAGAAACACCACGTCTACTGCGGCTGCAGGTACTAATTCATATATCTTAAGGATGAATGATTTAACAGGGTTGGAGCCGGCTACTGACAGGGCAGCTTATATTTTCTGAGCTTTGCCTTTAAGCACCATTTGTAGTAACATGGGCAATTCTAAATTTGTAGTAACTTTTTTTGAAATGTGAAAAATACCAGTCTACTTAAGCTTCATTAACATTTGATAGTAACCTGCTTTGCTAAGTCAAATTCATTCCTCCTCACTTCACTATTAATCATTTCTCCTCTTTTTCATGGAATCATGTCTGTTGCCTAATTTTTACCTTTTCTATTTCAGCTTCATATCTAGCTTTTCCCTTTCAGCTTCTGTACTAATTCTAAATTTCTCCAGTCCAAGTTGAGCTTGGGATAGCTCTTGTATTTCTACTGGTACTTGATTTAACGTGTCCTCATTGAAGACATCGTTATCTATCGTATGTTCCATAATCACTCTGATTAGTTGTGCTTTTTGCAGAGACTGCCTTACATCTAATTCTAAATTATTGCCAGTTTCCAGTATCGTTTTTAAGTCTAAACAACTTTTCTAAGGAAGGTGGCTTCAAGAACTATTCTATTACCAACATCTTGATTCGCTGCTCACTGGCACACTAATATGCCTATAATTCTAAGTGAGCAAATCACAGACACAAGACCCCAATTTTATACGTTACAAATTTACAGGTTCAAAAAAAGAAAATGTTGTTTCAATTAGATAAGAACACACAAACAGTTATTGATGAATAACAAATACAAGATGAACATTTGTATATAATTTTATATAACAGAAAACAACAGAATATGGGAAGAGTATGGGATGACATGTAAAATCAATAAAAGACACTCATACTGGGTGTTAGTTTTTTGTGTTTCATGACTTTGTAAGTTTAAATGTTCATAATGGTAAATAGACAGAGTCACTGTAAAATGTCCACATAAAAGTCAGAAGTTCTTCTTTCTGCAATATAAAAGACTCTGAAATAATGCTTGTATTTCATTTCCCTTTAACCAAATTACATCCAAGGTGAAGTTGGGAGGATTTCCCCAGGTATAATATTCCTTTATTCTCTACAAATCAAGTAATCCAATAAATCCATGGTCTTTGGGAATAATATCTTTTTTTTTTATTCACTACACATCAAATAGTTGAACAAATCCAGGATCTTTGGGACTGATATTTCTTTATTCCTTACACAAGTAAAAATAGAATAAGTTCATAAGTGCAACTCTCATGATCATGCAATGAGAGTCAATTTTCTTGTAATCTGTTGCAGTCAAAAATTATTGGGAAACTGAAATTACAATTCAAAAATCCCTTGTGTTGGTGTATGTCACATGAGCTTGGGTGACAGGCTTTTACTTACTCCTAAGGAGGTCAATCTGTCTTGTTGTGAAATGACAGAAATTCTGTCCTGCCATTTCTTTGCCCAGACAGAAAATAAAAGAAAAGAAAGAAGAGGAAACAAAAAGACAGCGTGTCCCTTCATAAATTGATCAAATGTCTGATTTAATATTCAACATTGAGGGCCATGTCAGAGTCTGGTAAAAGTAAAATGGTTTAAACATCAAATAAAATTATGTGCACATCAGGAAGCACAGAAATGGTAAAACCTGAACACATGGAATTTTACATCATTTTCTATTTAAGATGTGATGATATACATGTGTGTTTTCAATTGGAAGAAAGATATGATTGTTGTCAATTATGGTTCTAAGTGGAACAAGAAAGGATTTCACTAAAACATAACAGATTTGAATTTCTATAGGGGTTTGAATTCAGCAGAAGTTTAAATTTTCCAGTGGTTTGAATTCTATAGGGGTTTAAATTTCTGCAGTAGTCTGAATTCTACAGGCATTTCCTTTTCTGTAATGGTTTGAATTCTACAGAGGGTTAAATTTCTACAGGGGTATGAATTTCTGTAAGGATTTAAATTTATGTAGAATCTTAAATTTTTGTAGGATTTTCTATTTTTGAATTCTAGAAGGATTTGAATTTCTGTAGAGGTTTGCATTTCTGCATGTGTTGAATTTTTGTTGGGGTTTTGTGCCACAAAAATCTCTGACATCTCTGACAATTAACTTACCTTTTGCCTCAGCAAGTGTCATTAAGTGATCAGAATTCTTACAATCTTTCCTGTAGTTTTGCAGACTTTCAGCCAAATGGAATTCTTTCATCAATTCTTGTTGTTCTGCTTCCAGAATCGAAATCTCATATCTGAAAATATTTTCCAAGATCAAAGTGTCTGCAATGTTGAAATATTTAAAATATAAGAAAAGAGAAAGTGAATCAACTGAAAGATAGGTTGTTAATAAATATAATTATATTAATATATATATATATAATTAGACAATTAGAACAGGAATTAGTATGTTAGGCAAAAGGTAATAAAAAATATTATTAAGATTATAGTCAGGGCTGGCATGTCTTACCCCCAAAATCACCGACCAGTGGTGGGGGGGTGATTTTTAGAGTCCTGTTTGTGGCCTCTGCCGTTGTTTTTCCAGCAATGTTTTATGGCCATTCACCATTTTTTTAATTATTTTTAAACTGACATTACATTATCAGTCATCGACTAATGATATACATCATGCATCTGCAAGGGCAGGGGGTGGTGCATACTACGCAGGAATCCCTGATGAGGTTAGAACCTCAAAAGGTTTGTTTCAGCAGTGATTTTTGCTTTTTGTACCTTTTACTTTTACTTTCTACCAAAGTTATATTGTCAATAATAATCTATAATAATCGACAGGGCCACGGTGCTTACTACCCCCAAACCTCTCAACTGCATGGGTGCCCCATGCCTACTTTGGAGGGGGTGTAGAAGGCCTATTTTCAGTAGTGTTTATGTTTTTAAATTGTAATTTTCTTTCTGAACAGTTCTTTTAAATCAATTAAGAGGGGAATATTTCTCGGCAAAATCATTTTTTGTTACACTAAGGAAGATCTTTGATTTTGTTTCTAATAATAATTCTAACAAGAAGTTCACAGCTGGTAATTAAAATAAAATTTCTATTTTTACATTTCTAAAAAGATAAAACCAAGAAAATGATCATTTAAAAAATAAAAATGTTTAAAGATTTCAATTGATGAAAAATTTCTTGAAAACTGAAATACTATTTTTAAAACAAATATTTAAGACAATCCCGTTTGTTTTGTGTTGGAATCTTTGTAAATATTTTTTTTTTCAGCAGAGATGTATTGGTGATTAATCTTTATGGAAATGTAAAAATTTGCATCTTAAACATATTTCTAAGTAAAATTAAATCATGAAAATATTGGTGGTTATTACAAAAAGATTAACATTTTCTCAGATTTTTTAAAAAATAAAAAAAACCCTATTCATTATAAAAGTAAATAATTAATGAATATTTACTGAAATTATCATTTAAATTGGAAAATTCCATGATTTTTGGTAATTTAAAAAAATTGCTGCCCTTCTCCCTCAATTTTTCTTTGAAGGTTTGTGCCCCCCCCCCAGGTTAGGAAACTTTGAAATAGACATGTAGTAGAGAGGGGCACCCTGTATCAGTCTCTGGGTTGGGGAGAACCTAACATTGACCCTGGTTATATATATTAGGCTTAAAACAATGACTTTTTTTACAACTTAATTTCTTTTATGAATCTTTTCTATTTTTCATATGAAATGCTAAAACTCTGCTTGTTGTGACTTTTTTAAAACATTTAATGAAATTGTCCAATCACAAATGCTTTGTCATGTAAATAAATAATTTCTTTTAGTTTGATTGCTTCACTTGTGTTCTGTGTTTTTCATTCAGATCAAGAAGTCAGAAGAAATGCTCTGTTTCACAGATATAAGTAAATTGTATATCTTTAACAGTAAAATATGAATATCATATAATGTTGCAACCATTGACCCATTTCAGAGATTTTTACACACATAACTGAACAGATGAAAAATAGAAAGGTGAAATGGAAAAAAACAAAAAAATATACAAGGAAAATCCTAAAGGTTAGAGCCACAAAAATAAAAGAAAAGATTGCATCACCAAAATTCAAAACAACAAGGGAATTTCAGAAGAAAACACTTTTATTTCAGACTAGCAGTAGAGCCCGGCATTGTCCGGGGATGTAACAGTAAGAGATAGATCAAGTATCGACCATCATAAAGACTGAAAAATAAAATTGACAAAGATTATTGTTTAAGGTTGACAGACACGCATGTCTTAATTAGTTTTTTTTTTGTTTTTTTTTACGAATTGGTCAAACCCAAACAAAAACATTGTTTTCAATCATTATGAGTCTATTGATTGAATAGAATTTTATTATAAACAATTGTCTTGTAAATGGAATTTTTAAAGCATTCTGAATGCTTTAAATAAAGAAAAAAGTGTGCAAGACAATAAGAAACACTACCTGCCAAAAAAAAGTGAAGTTTTGTTGAAATCGGTTGAAAAATCTAGGAAATACAATCCCATATATAAACGAACACACACACACAAACAACCTGGGTTTTATAATAAGTATAACTTGATATGAGTTGTCCCCCTTTCATTCTGGCGACAGAATCGTGTTTTATCGTGTTTTCAAATTGATTTTGTTCAAAATCAATTGTGTTTTTCCAATTTTTGGCACTGTCAGAAACACCGCAAGGTAATTTTACGCAGTCCTGTGAAGTTTTGCTGAAAAATGTAGGAAATCCGATCCAATATATAAACGTACACACACACACACACACACACACACACACACACACACACGCAATCTGCGTTTTATAATAAGTAAGATCTTCAGGAAACCATAATGCCATTGTCATAATAAGTTTTTATGAAATGTTTCTATAAGAAAGAACAATTCTCATATTCTGTCTACTTCTACCGCCCGGTCAACACTCCTCCCCCTTCCCCTGGACATACGCAGAGGCTCACACCTTGTTTCCTGACTAAGAAGGGGTTCCCGGTACTTTCTCTCTCTCTCTCTCTCTCTGGCCTCTGTACTAGTACTGATGTGTTTCTCCCGTGACGTGCGCAGTCTGTGGCATTGCCCTGTTCATTTTGAGGGTACACGGTTGACAGTTCACTGGTTGCTGTTTCCGACTGGTAGTTAGGAGCTTTTAACTCTTTTATGTAGCGTCTTCAGCGGCTGCTCTGATCAACAGTTGTATAATACCGGGGTGTTTGTAGTGCCATGACGCGCATGGAACGGTGTCCCTGCAGTCACCTTCGGTGGGCAACCCTGAGGCCACATTATGATGCAGGCTGTGCCAACTCCTCTCTGCTCATGTTGCGGTCGATAACCATCTGCTTCTCTTACTTCAGGCCTTCTCATCTTCCAACAATTACTCCACATGAAGACTCAAATGAACCAAAAAAGTAAACCTAAACCAGCCCCTCAAAAGTCACCTAAACCCCTCAACATTTCATTCTCCAATATCCGTGGCATTAGAACAAACTTCTGCAGTATGGAATCTTTCCTCACTGCAAACTACCCGGATATACTGGCTCTGTGTGAAACAAACCTTGTCTCGTCTATTCCCTCCTCTGATCTCTCGATCCCCGGCTACCTTCCTCTCCTCAGGAAAGACTCTCTAACCCACATGTCAAGGACCATCTCCCCCTGGCCAGAGAGTTGTCTCTCGAATCGCCAGACCTTTCGTACATGTGTTTCCGACTATCTCTCCTCAATGCCATAAGCTATCTCTTCTTCCTCTATCGCTCTCCATCCTCTCAAGACTGTGGGATATTAGATAACATATCTGACAGCATAGACAAGGCCCTCTCTCTCCACCCGTTTCCTTACATATTCGTGTTTGGTGACTTTAACGCCCATCACACCAAGTGGCTCGAGAATGCTACTACTGACCGAGCTGGCATTCAAACACTTAACTTCTCAATTTCTCAATCCCTCATGCAGATAGTTGACTTCCCCACGCGTTTTTCCCTCAACCTGGCAGGTAAGGCCTCTCTTCTCAATCTGTGTTTTACCTCCATCCCCGAATCTTGTAGCGCCACACAGCTCTGCCCGCTTGGCAACTCTGATCATGCGCTGTGGTATCTGTCAACATTTCCTTCAACTCCACACCCCGCAAAGAACCTCCCATCACAAGAACCTCGTTCTACCATCAACGAGCGGATTGGGACTCGTTCCGTGACTTCCTCCGCGATGTCCCCTGGGATGTTGTCTTTACACTCCCTGTCCAAGAATGTTCTTCTGAGGTCTCATCCTGGGTTAAAGCTGGAATCGACGCTTTCATCCCCTCTAGGAAATTTAAGGTCAAGTCGCACTCCTCCTCTTGGTTCTCCGCTGCTTGCTCAGCCGCCATTGCCCATAGGAATCACTTCTTTCACATATTTCGTAGCGACATGTCGGACTGCAATAGACGTCTCTTTGCCTCCGCCCGTAACGAGTGTAAGCGTGTCCTCAATGAAGATAAGTCAATATTTGCTGCTCGGATGAAGGAACGTATTGCATCTCGCAAATTTGGCTCCAAAGATTATTGGCGGGTCTGCAAGAGTGTCCTGAACAATAGAAAACCCTCCATACCTCCTTTATTCAACCAGTCCGAGGTCTTGACCTCCTCTACCGACAAGGCTGAATGCTTTATTGGAAATTCTCATTTAATTCAATGTTGGACTCCACCAGTATACCCATACCAGACTTCCCTCCAAGAACTGAGGCCCTATTGAGCAATTTACACATAACCCCGTCATTGGTACTGGGCATTATCTCCAATTTAGATCCCACAAGGCTAGTGGTGGAGATGGCATACCAACCATTGTCTTGAAGAAATGCACGCCTGAGCTAGCACCCGCCCTCTCTAAACTATATAATTACTGCCTCAAGGAATCCTGTTTTCCTGACTGCTGTAAGTCCTCATCCATTGTTCATGTCTTTAAGAACTCTGGAGACCCCTCTGACCCCTCTAATTACCATCCTATTAGTCTCCTACCCCTCTTCGGCAAAGTCTTCAAAGCCCTAATCAATGTTGAAGTGGTTAATCACCTTACATCCCATAATCTGCTCTCAGACAAGCAATATGGTTTCCGCTATGCCCGATCTACAGCTGATGTGCTTACGGCCATCACTGAAACCGTCTACCAAGCCCTTCAAAATAACGGTGAGGCTCGTGCCATGGTCCTAGACATCTCCAAAGCATTCGATAGGGTTTGGCACGCCGGCCTTCTTCGTAAGCTCCAGGGTTATGGTATTACTGGTCGACTGTTTGATCTAATACAATCATTCCTGTCAAACCAAGAATTGAAGGTCATTCTCAACGGATTCTCCTCCAGTTCCTATCCCACGAACGCAGGTGTTCCCCAAGGCTCCATCCTGGGCCCCACTCTTTTGCTTATTTTCATCAATGACCTTCCTGACGCCATAGATTCCCAAGTTGGCATCTACGCAGATGACATTACAATTTACTCCTGCCTCAAAAACAAATCTAGTGTCGGCGACAAATCTAACCTGGACGTGTGTCTTGAAATGGACCTCCAATCGGTTGTTAATTGGGGCAAGAATTGTCTGGTCAACTTTAACGCCTCAAAAACTAAACTACTCTCTATTAACCACCATAGAGATCCTTCCCTGCCCCCTTTAAAATGTCTGATAGTCAACTTCCTGAGAGCAACCCCCTGCATCTGCTCGGTCTCACGCTGACTGCTGACCTGAGATGGAACAAATACATTGAGTCAATTGCTTCTTCCACCGCGAGGAAAGTTTGGCTCTCTGTGCCGCACCAGGAAATCTTTCTCCCCTGAATCGATACTTCAAATATACAAAACAACCATTCGCCCCTTGCATGGAGTATTGCTGCCATATATGGGCTGGAGCACCTTCAGCTTACCTCGGAGTTCTTGACAAGATCCAGAGACGGATATGTAATATAATTGGCCCTGATCTGGCGTCTCGTCTGCAGTCACTCTCTCACAGACGCGCAGTCGCCTCTCTCTGTCTTTTCTACAAATACTTTCATGGTAATTGCTCCGATGAGCTGCTTTCACTGGTTCCCAGACTCCATGAATTCAAGCGCCCTACGAGGCTGGCATCCCGCTCCCACCCTTACACTGTAGAAACTTTTAAATGTAGACGTCTCTTCTACTCCAATAGCTTCATACCTCGCACCTCTAGCCTGTGGAACACCCTTCCCAATTACTGTTTCCCTGAGAGCTATAATCTCCAACTATTCAAATGTAATGTCAATCGACATCTCCAGTTACCTTGATCTACCCACTATCCTTCTCCTCATCCTTTCCTCTATCACTCCTATCTGCTCTCGCTCCAAATCTTCTGCAACCCCTGCATCCTAGTGGCTTCACGCCTTGCTTGGGGCATAATGCTTAAAAAAAAAAAAAAAAAAAAACAAAAGCCACTCCCCACAAAGCTCAAAATCAAATTGCTATGCTCACACTGCTTATAAATAACAATTTTGTCACATACTCAAAAAATGAAAAACAGAATATGTCTTCAGACATTTTGAAATAAATATGAAAAGATGATGAAAAATTGTCAGTTCAACCAATTTTACAAAATCTGAACAAACTGAATCCATTCATGAACTTTTCTGCATGCACTCATAAAACTAAAAAGTCGCATTTACTTATGGATTTATTTTAGCTTTATTATCATTCCAAAAATCATTTTCTAATTTTCAATACTTTTGTCCGAGCATATGAGTAGAAATAAAAAATAGTTGTTAAATTTGTAAATAAAAATAAAAAAACAAACAAGAGCAAATGAAAGAGTTTATTAATTCAGTGCTGGGATTGATTGATGGATGTTTTACTGCTTATCAAAGCATTTGTGGGTTCTTTAAAGCTGAAACATAATTTGGATTACAATAGGCCACTGTTCCCAAGTGGCCAACCATCTTAGTACTACTCAATTTTGATACTACTTAACTTCAGTGATTGAGCAAGAAGCGGTGTTTTCAACATGATTTCATCATTCAGTGCTTAGAACCAATAAATTTAAATGAAAATTTCAATAATTTACATTTCAAAGTTTTTGGTAAATGAACTCTGAAAGCAGAAGTCTTGATGTCATTCATTTTTGAATTCTGCAACAAAAAACATAGAACAGCATTTTGTATCTAATTTGTCAGTGTGGAGTTTGCATTGGAAGTGTTCATAAATTTGCATCTATGGTTCAGATAATCGGATAATAGATATAAACACATTCGCTACAGTGTGGATTGTTGTCATTATAGCTTCACTTGAAGACTGCTCACATTTTAAGGATTGCTAATAATCAAAAGTAAAATAAGTAAAGTACAATTTTCATTTGAGAGAGGTGATAATATTTATTAATAAATGTTCACATTAATCAAAAGAAAAAATAGGCAAATGTATTAATTATTAAGGGGCAGTGCTATTAATATTGGTCCCTACATGTGGCGAATAATAAAAAAATAGGCAAATGTACCAATTTTTAAGGACCAATGGTTATAACATTTATCCCTATATTCTGTCAATAATCAAAAGAAAAAATTAGAAAATGAACCAATTATTAAAGGTCAGTGATAGCAATATTTATCTCTACCTGTGGCCAAGAATGAAAAGAAAAAATAGGCAAATGTACCAATCATTTGGGGACAGTGGTAGCAATATTTTCCCTAAGTGTGATCAATAATGAAAAGAAAAAAATACACAAATATATCATTCATCATGTAATATGAATAGAAAGTCAGGGTTCATCTCTGATGCTTCAGGCATCCCACTGGAGAATGTCAAGGAATTGAGCTCCAATCCATACCCAAACTAGGCTTTGTGCCATATTCAGATCATATCATGTAAATAATATTTGCATCTCTTTGATGAAACCGTTTCATGCAATATTTGTACACACATACAAGAACAGACAGTCAGTTTTATATATTTAACTAGCCGAATTACCTACACCTTGCTGCGTGTCACACATTTTTTGTAAGAAAATTATGATTGATTTTAAATCATTGTTATAATTTGGGGAAAAAATGATGCATTTCAATATTACTCAATGATCTTGCTGATATGACCTCCATCTTCTGGATTTCTCCTATATTTTGTATTGGAGTCATTCCCTTATTCAAATTTAAATTTAATTTCAGTCAAAGGGAAAATAATTTCAGTAGTGGGGTTTATGCTTCCCAGGGATTTATTTTTTGATAAAAATGAAATATTCTTATCCAAGTATCCTGGGTAATGTAGTTTCAAAATATATATGGTTATGTGGGTCTATCTGCAAAACCCTAGGAGGAGTGCGTGCAATAACAAAAAAACAAACAGATAGAAGTTACAACTTTATATATATATATATATATATATATATATATATATAGATGGATAGATATATTAATTTTGAATGTCAAAAGTGGGATATATACACAAACATTGATCAGACGATCTATAAAAGAGCAAAAGAAAAAGTTTTACCTGAGTTTCTGCAGGTGTCTTTTAGTCATTTCTGTCAAACCATTTCTGTTAAGTTCTGTCTTGCGATATTCCTTCTTCAGATTTTGAAAAAGTTCATTTTCCACTTGACTGTCAATGTCAGGGTCGGTGATGTCTGTTCGTGCTGAAAATCCTCGAGGCATGATGCCTATAATTATTCAATGCAAAAATCATGAATAAAAATAAAAATAATGCATGATGAAAGAGATTCAGAATTGAAATTGGTTTCAATACTTTTAATGTCATGGGCAATTATTTCCCTGAAACAGCTTACAAAAAAATAAATAACAATCTTTCTTTCAAAGTAAAAAATTCAATATTTACATTATTTACATTTAAACTAACGTCCTCATCCTTGTTGGTATTATCACAATATTTTGGCCATTGTGCTCTCAAGCCTTCCTCAGGTGTATATTGATCCAGGGAATTTTGAACTGAACCCTTTATTTATTTTTGTGATAACAACAAAGATGAGGACAATAGTCTGAATGTAAATAGTGTAAATAATGATGACTCCTCATCCAAGAAATTCAGGCATAAATTGCAAAATTCGAATCTTAAATTCAAAATACAAAATTTAAATCTTGAGCTCAAAGTACAAAATTCAATATTTACATTATTTACATTCAGATTATTATTCTCACCTTTGTCGCTATTTTCATGTTTCATTTTGGACATTGTAGATCAGTGCTATGGAATCACAAACAAAGAACTATACCAAATAACAGACACCACATCACTTGAGGACTACCAACAGCAGAAACAACTAAAATGGATAGCACATGTAACTTGAAGAGAAATGACATAATCAAGATGTTGACCATCCACACAACTTCAAATAAAAAGTTAGGAAGGAAACCCCCATCAATACTAGAAAGAGTGATAACAGCTACTGGACATGAGAAACCTATTTCCCTGAAAGATCTTTTTAAGAGAATAATTTTTTAAATTTCAACCAAAAGCTATACTGTTGCTCAGTCAATGAATGCCAAATGTTTCCTTGTAAGGAAAATGGTTAATATTACCATTACCATTCTGGAAATTTCATATTAAACCATTATATTATTATTATTATGCAATCACTGTCTATGCAAAGTGGAGATAATGCTGAGTTATGTATCCATTATAAGTGCTTAAAAGGACTCAAATGAGACACTCAAGGCAGAGAGTTTACCAGTTGGCACAAGTCAACTGACTCAATAAATGTTTCAATGCCAGACCCTACCAACTTCCCCATACTCCAGGTTACTTCCCTCAGCCATAAAGATACCTTCTGCCTTGATCCTTTATATTGGAAATAGAGAGAATTTTATTTTGATATATCTTAAGGAGAAAAAAATAACTATTTTTCCTATTGTTTCTAAAATAGGGTTTGTGTTTAATCATTAAACTCTATTACTTCACATCTAAAACTGTATTTCCAACAAGTTTCATATTCAACGAGAATCTGTAATAAATTATGATGTTTGTTCTTTATAAGTAAAATTTATATGAATATTTAAGTAAATATTTAAATTTATCCAGAAAATTATTTGCCATTGTCATGTCTTGCAATTCTAAATGAAACTTTGTTTAACGTTTGCTTAATTCTTGGGAATTATTCTTTCATTTGTCTGTTGTGAACTGTTGAGCTATGGCCACTGCCCTCTTACAAGGATTAGAAAAAAGCTTTACCAACTATTCCCATCAATTACAATTTGCCACATTTCTGACAGTCATCTATAAATTAAATGCATTTCCTTATTACATTAAGCCTTATCATATTTATCACAAGTATATCGAGCAAAGATTAACACCTCTGCACATCTTCCATTTAAATAAATTTTGAATTTTTAAAGTGCTTATTGAATGTGAGTAGGGGTTTATTCTTTGTTTCCTGTTTAGGATATGCTTTACCAATTCATTTCTTCCATGATTTAACCATCCTGGGTATGATGATAAACTACATCCATGTCCTGGGTATGACAATAAACTACATCCAACAGCAAGACTTATGATCAGGAGGTTTTGAGGAGCGTGGAATTGCTTCCAGAACCACCCTGACCCGGGATGGTAGCACCTGTTAGGGTCCCAGCTATGGGCAAATAGCTAATCTCCAAACTGGGGTCAAAACACTATGAATGTGTAAAAATAGGTTTTAATACCAGAAATACTTTGTAAAAACAATTATTACCAGTAATAAATTGTTGAAGAAAGATTATTACAAGCAATACATTTTTTGAAAAAAAAAATATTACTAGCAATAAAAATCTTGTTGGCATTAAATAACCCATTGAGGTTTTGATATGCCATAAAACAAAATGAACCAAATGAATGAACCATGATTTAACTTTTCGATGATCTGTGGCTATGACTTTTCCTTTTGATGATACTTGGTTGGTAGTTTTCTAATTGCTGCATCCTTGACTGATAGCAAGGAACCTGAACCCTTTGGTAATGCTTAGAGAAGCTGCTCTGATCAACAGTCACATAATATCAGGGTATTTATAGTGCCATGTTACATATGACCCTGCCTGTATTTTTAGTGTGCAACCCCTGAGGCCACATAATGCTTTAGACTTAGTCACCTTCAGAACAGTTTGTATTGCTATAGACAATAGACAGTGATAAATATTTTGGCTTTACATAAACTTATTTTTCTGCTGATTATTATTGTACTATAGTCCACAGGAATAATTTTTTTTTCTGGCTGTATGAACATGATAGTTTTGATCACAACAAATACGTTTTTGTGCCCATTCATAATAACTGTAAACAGGTAAATTAACATCCTTTGATGAAGTAGAATTTTTTACTCATAAATTTTCTTGACTCATCTGAAGTATCTTTGCCTGACTTTCCAATTAGAACTCAGTCCATGCTTTCTGCTATCATCTCTAACATGGATCTCCACAAAGTATGTGTACTTGATGGTATCTCTGCAATAGTCCTTAAGAAATGTGGTCTGCAATAAATTCTTTGCTGCTACTTGTTTGTTGGAAATTCTCTTCCTTAGCGCCTGTTTTTAAGAACGCAGATAAACAATCTAATCCTTCTATCAGCCTTTTAACACTTTTTTGTCAAAGTACGAAGGCTTTAATCAATATCAGGATTGGTTAAGCAATTTGATAATGGTCAAATTGGCAGCTCATCTCATATCTGATCTACTATATGTTGTTAACTGCAGCAAGAAATGGCTTTTTAATTTTAATGTCCCCAAAATGAAACTGCTCTTTTTTAATCATCTTAGTGATTTTTTTTGCCTTCAATCAACAAGGCTGATTCTAATCTCCAGAAGAATACGTCATAGTGCCTTATCATAAAATAATCAGGCTAATGTCTTCAGCTGACATAAAGTGGAAAGATTATTTTGAATCACTTGCTAGGTCTGCTGTTAGGAAAGCTGCTTCCTTGTGTTTTGCTAAACAGTTTATCTTGGTCCTGACATCTCAGCTTTAGTCACTTTCCCACCTTTTGATAATGTCACTTCTCTGTGGCCTTTTCATAAATATTTTCATGGTAATTGTTCTGATGAGCTTTCCTCTTTGGTACCTTGACTTTATGAATTTAAACACAGTACTAGATTGGTAGTTATGTCTCCTTGTCTTAAAGTTGAAGTGACTAGATGTAACCGTAGGTTTTACTTTAAGTTTCTTATCTCACACTTCTCATTTGTGGAACTCTCTTTTGGCCTCTTTCTTTCCAATCAAATTTGCCCTTCAAATATTTAAATGCAATGTCAATCGTTATCTTTTGTTTTCTTAAGTTCTTTTATTGTTCTTTCTCCTTAATAATATTTTTCTTATATTCTTTTCACTCTCACTAATCCCACTTGCATCAGAGTGACTTTGTCTTATTTGGGGTAAAATTATTAAAAAAAAAAAAAAAGAAGCATACACAAAGATGTAAATTGAGAATGGCACATAGGTAGGGGGCATTGGCCTGTTATTTCTATTCTTATTGGGTAAAAGCAACCCACCCCAACTTATCCCTCTCTCTCTCTCTCTCTCTCTCTTGGATAATAGCAACACTCACTCACTCTCTACTCTCTCAGGTAGAAGTAAAGTTCCTCTACACCCACTCTATCTTGGGGAACAGCAACCCTCCCCAATTATCTCTCTCTCTCTCTCTCTCTCTGAAGCTGTTCAAAAAGCAATAGTTTGGCTTAAATCTAAGTCTTTGTGAAATGATCTGACTTAGTTCAGAAAAAAATTATTTCTTTTTCTTTCTTGTCATCAAAGATTTAATGTTAACCCATTCAAAGGAATTTGTTGTCTTTGCATCAAACATGATATGCAGTTGAACCATTCCTCAAGGCACAAGATGGGGGTCGGGTCTGATGCAGAGACAGCAACTCTGACAAGCCAACCACCAACAAACTGTAGCCATCATTAAAGATTTACTCTATTTTTTACATTAAGAATAAGAATTCACTCTCATGACTACAAAAATACTGATTTGATGATCTATTTAATATTCACATTAATCAATTCATATTAACACAGAAATAAATATTGATTTACTCTCTGACAAAAGAAAAGCATTCAATGGCAATTAATGTAGAGAGAAATTATTAAGAAGAAGAAGAAAAATGGGTGTCTGAGGAAAAGAAAGAGCTGAAAAAAAGAATGAATGAAGAAAAAGAAGCAAGTTGAAGAAGAGCTGAAAAAAAAAGAAAGAATGAGAGGGAATGAAAAATAAAAGAAAGAAGAACAGAGGAAATGATAAATGGAAAGAATGAGAAAAAAAGACGAAGCAAAAGAAAGAGACAAAAAAGAAGGAAAGAAAAAAAGAAATGTGTTTGTCTGGTAGGAAGAATTATTTATTCATTCAAATGTTTCAATGAAAATTGATATTGTTTTGCTAAATTTGCAATTTATAGACGCAGGAATTTTAGCATGAAGTTCAGGAGCATTCCAAAGAGAAGTAGTCTTGAGAGAATCATAAACATTTTGAGGATTTTCTGCTCTGATCACAAAACTGATTAGTGTCAAGAGATTTGAATTCTCAGTAGATTAATGGCTTGTTGAATCTTGAAAACGGCAATGCCAGATGTTGGCCAAGTTTGGGAATATTGCTTCCAGTCAGCCAACTATCGATGTTTGTACATTTGATCCTCTGCCTGGTTTTGTGTGCATTGGAAAAAGTTATTAGTTTTGGAACTGGTGGGGGAGATTTGAGGATGTCCTTGAAAACAGTGACAAATTGCTGCTGGCTTATACATCAAAATCTATAACAACTGTTTCAAAAAATGAGAGTAACGTTTCTAAAACTTCAGAAAATGATTTTTATTTCACATCTTTTGGAAAGCCATTCTTCTTCGCAAGCTCCATGGTTATAGAATTTCATGTCGATTGTTTGACTTAATACAATCTTTCCTGTCAAACCATATATTGAAGGTCGTTCTCAATGGATTCTCCTCCAGCTCCTATCCCACAAATGCAGGTGTTCCCCAAGGCTCCATCCTAGGCCCTACTCTGTTCCTTATCTTCATCAACGATCTTCCTGACGTCATAGATTCCCGAGTAGGCATCTACGCAGACGACACTACAATTTACTCCTCTCTCAAAAACAAATCTAATGTCGTTGACGAAACTAACCTGGCCATTCATCTTGAAAAGGACCTCCAATTGGTTTTGAACTGGGGCTGGTTAACTTTAATGCCTCAAAAACAAAACTGCTCTCTATTACTCACCACAGAGAACCATCCCTGCCCCCCATTAGAATGTCTGACGCTCAACTTCTCGAGAGCTCCTCTTTGTGACTACTTGGCCTCATATTGACTGTTAACCTGAGATGGAACAAAGACATTGAGTCAATTGGCTTCGTCCACTGCAAGGAGAGTTGGATAACTGTGCCATGCCAGGAAATTTTTCTTGCCGGAGTCGATCCTTCAAATCTAGAAATCAACCATTCGCCCTTACATGGAGTATTGATGCCATATATGGTCCGGTGCCCCTTCTGTTTGTCTCAAGGTTCTTGATAAGACCCAGAGATGGATATGCAATGTAATTGGCCCTGATCTGGCATCTCGTCTGCAGTTGCTCTTTCACAGATGTGCCGTCACCTCCCTCTGTCTTTTTTGCAAGTACTTTCATGGTAACTGCTCTGATGAGCTGCTTTTGCTGGTTTCCAGACTTCATGAATTTAAGCATTCTACTAGGCTGGCATCTCGCTCACAACCTTTCTCTGTCGAAATTGTTAAATGTAGCCGTCTCTTCTACTCCAATAACTTCATGTCTTGCACTTCTCGCCTGTGGAACTCCCTCCCTTTTTCCTGTTTCCCTGATAGCTATAATCTCTAACTATTCAAATGTAATGTCAATCAACATCTCCAGATGCTGATCTATACCCTATCCTTCTCTTCATCCTTTCCTCTATCACTCCTATTCACTCTCGCTCCAACTCTCTGTAACCCGTTGCGTGCTAGTGGCTTCCCACCTTGCTTGGGGTGAAACGCTTAAAAAAAAAAAAAAAAAAAAAAAAAGAAGTCAGTGTATTCTGTCTGTTTGATTTTCACTCTTTTCAGAGAGTCTAAAACTAAACAGGAAATTTTCCAATTTCTTCTTTTTTTTTTTTTTATTGCTCTTCATTCAAATGTCTCAAGCTAATATAAAATATCTTACAAGTTGAAACCCAATCTGAATGAAATAGATTAGCAAAATCTACTTATATCTATATTGGAAACTTTTTCGGGATACTACTTAAATAGACTGGCCCACTCATAAAAAATTTTTTTTACAGGGGAATAATTTTTATAGATTAGCATTCTGCAAATCTTCATAAAACTGCTATACTTATCAGAATAAAATATATTGATTCATTATTGATTTAGAAGTGGATTCCTGTTTATAATATAGATACACTGTGATATTGATCCCTGGCTTTTACAGAGTTATCAGTCTTTACAATTTTGCATGCAAAAACGGACTTTTATGAGTGGGGGGAGGGGAAATCATAAAAAATTTTTTAAATAATAGTTATATTCTTTTGTAATTAAAGAACAAAAATTTATATAAATTAAGAAAGTTATATATTTTATTTAATTTATTTAAAATAGGTAATTATGAACCTCAAAGGTTTGTGCTTCTGAAAAAATTCCATTAAAAAAAAATTAAACATTAAAAGATTTTAAAAAATTCTGAAAATTACAAAAAAAAATGTGCAGATATCAGTGATGCTAGAAAATTTTAAAACTTGACATTTATAATGACATTTGACATTATATCGATAATATAAACATGACTCCCCCCCACTTTTAAATCAATAATGAATCAATATTTTTCAGTATTGCCAACTGTCACAGCCCAAGGAAAGTCTAAAGAATGTGAATCTATAAAAATTATTTCCCTATTTTTTTTTATGTGTGGCCTAATTTATTTAAGTAGTGTCACTTCTTGACTGAGAATCAAAAATATTCAAAGAAGTTAAAGAAGCTTAAAAAATAATATGAACATATCAATGACATTATTTACATTATTCGGACTATTGTCCTCATCTTTGTCGCCATATTTATCACAACATTAGAGTTATAATTTTTAAAAATGGCCTTCTTCAAATATGGTTGGAATGTCAAACTGAACCCTTTATTTAAATCATTGTTTAGACTGTTCTAGCTCCACGTGCCATGTTTAATGGATGTCACTTATCAGTTATCCCTGTTAATTCCCCTCTCCAAGTTCTCCATTGCCTTAACTGGGTATTGAACTCACATTCTTTGGGTCCTGTCACTGGATTTAACCAATGCCTTTATCCACTGTGCCATGTGTCCTTGAGTCTTCAAGTGGAGAACTTGAAGAGGGGAATTAACAGGAGATAACTGATAACTGACATCCATTAAACATGGCATGTGGAACTAGAACAGTCTACCCTAGTGAGCAAAACAAAGGGTTCAGTTCAACATTCCAACCACCTGATGAAGGCTAGAGTGTACAATGGCCGAAATGTTGTGATAAATATGGCGACAAAGATGAAGACAATAGTCCGAATAATGCAAATAATGTACATAATACCTCATCTCAGAAATATAGACAAATATCAATGGTGTTAGCTATTGACATTTGTAAATAACTCTTCAAAGTCAGGGATCAATTTGACACTGTATCATTATCATAAACAGAACCCCCTTTCTAAAACACAAAGAAATTTATATTTTTTATCCTGACACGGTGTCATGGCCTAAGCATGGTCTAAAGCTGCATTTTCAAACCTTTTTTTACTGCAACCCACAGCAAGAACCACATTTTGCATTATGACCCATTATACCTACGTGTAATAAATCAAAGACAAACTTTGTTCATTAGATTCAATTTTTCCAGTATTGAGAATTTATATGTATATTTCTTATGATCCATACATATTGGAATTGTATGTATCTATTTGTATGAATATAAAATTATTACTTTTAGAAAAACAAATTTAAAGGAAATTCTGACACAAAGACAAAGTAAATATTTGAAAAAAAAAATGCCATTTAATGAGACAGATGTGCTTGTTTCTTCATAAGCAGCTGATTTCAATTTGGAACATAGGAAGACAGTGTTACACATGCATATTAGGTGCAGAGTTGAACCTGTTTCTGCCCTTTGTTTTAAATTGAGTAAATGTGGAAAATCCCAGTTCACTTAAGTAAGTAATTGTAAAAGGCAATAGTAATAAAATGGGCTCTTTACTCAGTTATGGAAATTGTCCTTTGTTCTTAACCCAAAACTAGATACATAAACTTAATGAGAACAGACTCTCTCTCTTATATATATATATATATATATATATATATATATATATATATATATATATAATATATAAAATTATATTTAAAAAAGTAAAAATATAATATGAGCTTATCTTGGTGAAAAACTAGCAATGATTTATGAGTACTGTGCAACATTTAGAATTGTTATATTTTACACTTTGCTCTCATTTGCGTATTTTTTTTTTTTTTTTTTTTGTTGTGACTCATTTTATTTATCTCACAACCTACTGAAGTCTTGGGACCCACAGTTTGAAAAACCATGGTCTAAAAAATGCTAATCTGAAAAATGTTTTCCCTATTTTTTATGAGTGAACCACTATATTTAATTAGTCTCCAATTAACAATAAGTCTTTATAAATTACCTAGCACACTTTTTTTTTTTTTTTTTACATGTTATTTTATTTTATATTTTTTTTAATAATAATTAAGGACCTGATTTGGTTCTATTAAATATTTTATGATATCAAATACATAAAATATTTCATGATATCAAATGGACACTATTTACATTGCTTGGATTATCATGATTTCAACCTGATTCCACAGAGGGTCGTGATTTCCCTTTTCTCTCCATATGTGGTCAGCCACACCTGATTTTTCCACTTCCTCTCATGTTACAGCTTTTTGGTGTTCTTGAAGCCTTACCTTAATGGGGGGCCTGTCTCCCCTTTATATTTCTTTCCACAGCGGCACAGGATGGAGTACACACAGTCTTTAGTCATGTTCTCCTCTATGGGGGATCTTACTCAGGAGAGATATCTGTGAAGTGGTGTCAAGCTTTTGAAGTTTGTCTTGATGTTGTATGGACCGCAGATCCTTTGTATTTTCTCTGATAACCCCTTCAGGTAAGGTAAGGCAGGCAGTCCGCTGCTTACAACACCGAGCAAAAGATATGTCCTGATTTCAATTCTGCATTTTCTCCTTTTAACTTTTTTTTTTTTTTTAAAATGTACTTTTTGCACATAAAATTTGGTAAGGTGTGAACAAATAACTGATTTTGGTCATTGACTCCTGACTCTTGAGATGGTTCCATTCGATCTGAAAGTGCATTTTTTTTTTTTTTTCGTATATGAAACTAATCCATGTTGCTATAAGATCTAGATAAAAAACCTGAATGTGCAATGAAGATTGGAAAGGATAAGGGAGAGAATGAGAAGATACTGGCAAAATGTAAGCAAAGATGGTATCAGATAATGGATAATTCTAGCCCGCACAAAATTTTTCTAGGTTCAGTTAATTTGTATAAATGCAAATTAGAACAAAGTAAATCCAATGTAATTTTTCATGTTACGATTTTTCGAAAGAAAATAAATTAATATTTCTAAGTGACAATTATTTTTGTTTAAAAGTATTCAAAATAAAAAGTGAAATTTATGACTAAATTTATTTAAAAAGCAAAAGGGAAGAAGTGCATTTGACTAAAAGTTTAAAAAAAAAAACAAAAAAAAATGTTAATTTTTTTCTTTTAAAATGTGAAAAATTTCTCCCAATTTATTTGAAATGCAGAAAAGAATTGGTTTAAAAATTGCTCTGAATTACTGATAATCTGATATATTATAGAAATTTTAAAAATGTTTTTTTATAACAAACAATTTAAAAAAACATTCCCAATCGAAGGGTTAACGAGGATTAAGTGATTAAGAAATAAATGACAAACTTCAAATCTTACAAAGAATCAATTTCACGTCCAGATTTTTTAAATAAATATTGATGATCGATTGCAAAAAGCAAATTCTTCTTCCTTGTCAGTCCACACAAATAAAAACATCTTCAATAATTAATGACAAATACGAAATAAAACTGATCTTGTTAAGCTAATTCGGCCCTGAAATAAATTATTCTTAAGCAAGAAAATAAATAAATATTCTAAAAGGAAATACTTACTTATTTATGGGAAATCAAGCAAAGTGTTTGTTAATATTTTATTTTGTCCTAAACATTCTATTATTGCTCATAGAAACAAGGGTTGTTAAGCAAAGGGAAGTAACTACGTAGGGACAGAGTTGCCTCCCATGAACCACTCATGGAAAAACCAACAACAATTTTATTTATTTTTTAACATCATTTCTTTGAAGAAATATTGTTGACTATTTGATAAAAACTTCATTTGCTACAGATTTAAAAAAAAAATCTAATATTAACCGATCAATAATTAGCGAAATTTTATTCAAAACTTCCACTCCTAATTATAATTTTATGTAAAATTTAAAAATGGAAAATAAGTCTGGAATAATGAGAACACAAAGCAATCACATTTAAAAAAATCTGCATAAATTTGAACAGATTTAATAAGAAATATTCTTAAATTAAAAAGAAAAAAGAAAGGGTTTCACTTGTAAATATTTCACAATTTCTAAAAAATCATTTGAAACTAATTATTCAGAAAATCAACACATTTGACAAAAATTTTTCAATGGAAATGACAAATATTTTAAGTTTGTCATTTATTATTTATCAAAATTAAATCATTGCTGTTGAGGAACACAGATGAGCTTTTAGTGTACAATTGTGACAACTAATAAATTAGAATCAATCAACATTAATTTAGTTCACTGCTTATTTAATTCATGGCGAATAAGGACAATAAAAAAAAACACAGGATTTGATTTGTTAGTAGATGTGTTTTTGTTTGTTTTTTAATCATTTCACATTAAGCAAGGTGATAAAGCCTCTAAGACACCACAGGTTATTGAGAGCAAAATGAATCCAAGAAAAACATTATTGAGGAGATAGGACAATAAAAGAACAGGTTCTAATGAGACAGAAGATGACGATTGATGTTGCATTTACATTTTTGAAGATTATAGAAAAAACAAGAAGCTGAAGTGAGTTTCACAAGCAAGAATTTATCAGCATATAATTTCCCATGAACTGCTACTTAAAATCCTGAGTGGATGCTTTCCTGACTACTACAATCTTAACCTTTTCAAATCTAGGATTAACAGTTATCTTTTCCACATATCTTCATGTATGGCAACCAATGGTCTCAAGAAATTTTGGATCTGCAGCCAAAGATTTATGCCTCATCTGCTGATGGCAGTGTAGCATCTGTTATGGGTGTATTGGCCCACATGGGAATGATAGTCTTGATTGCAACAAATGCATATAGAGACGCTCCATCCCCCCCACCCCTGCGATGTTGCCATGTTGTTTTCTTTCTATTGAGAACGTTTCTCCCTGACAGCAAGCCTTCATTTCTCCTCTCTCTAGTCCTTGGTGTAAATCGCATCTCTAGCATGAGCGATTGTTGGTGACATCTTCCTTCGTGCTGGTGGTGACATATCTTCATAAACTGTACTTCTTATGTATTAATTTTACTGCTCATACAACTTTGTTCAATAACCATCTACCACGAGTGGCTCACGGGCCTTGTGTAAGGTTGTATCTCATGTTTTTGAGATAACAGAGAGAAATAAATAAGGAAAACGGACTCGTAGATAAGTAATGAAATAGAAGGTTTCTTACATGAAATTACATTTACTAATTGACCTCTACTCAACTCTGCTTATTTACCTAAATGGATGATTCCATTCATTCATATCCTATATAACAAAGATAGAATAAGTAACTGTAGTTTAAGTAACTTTGTATTGCTACGTCACTTGTACAAATCAAGATACTGCAGGTTCAATTTGTCGTCCTTGCTTTCTGAACATGTCACAACGTAAATCCGCCATTTCTTCTGCCGTTTTCACTGCTTCAGCCCCTCTTTTATCAGGCAAACACTGCGATTGACCAACCAATTTTCGCTTTTATTCTCAGTTACCCAGGCAAATAGCACAGGACTTGCTATTGGTGGAAGCATGCCAAACTACTAGATGGGGAGAGTAATGCCATTTTCATGGGTCAAACTTGCTGATGTCACATGCCACTCATTAAGGCAAGATCCTTATTTTCCTATGCACCAGATGCAAGCCACTCTGGCTCGCTTGCTTCTATGGGGCTGTTCACCACAGAAATTTACCTCATCTCTGCTCTGGCCATATTATCATAAAGGTGGGAAATATCCAGATTAAAATTGGTATTTGATTATTTAGTTTTACTCCATATTAATTTCTGGGATCAGGAGTTATGTGGACTATTGTCCTAATCTTTGTTGTTGTTATCCCAATGTTTCAGCTGTTTTGTCCACCATCCTTCATCAGCTGTTTGTTAATAAGGGTAACCTATAGTTCAGTTATTGCTCAACCCATTTCCACAGATTAAGTACACACTGCCTGTCCCAGAGATTGAACTCACAATTACTATGTTATCAAATTAAAGAACCAACACTTTCAACCATTAGCTCAGTCCCATAGACTCAGAGGGAACAGCTGCTGAAATATGAGAATAGTAATAGTCTGTGTGCAAATAATTTAAATACCAGCTTTTTTACCTGTGATTATTGGGGTTCTCATGGTTGAAGTGGTAATGTTGACATCCACAAAAAAATGGGCTCCCTGTGGAAAAATGGCCTACCTCGGAAACACCTGCGAATCTGTGCGATGTGCAAACTCCAGTTTTCTAGCGTTAAAAGGAACCAAAATGGCAGCGCCCATGTTTTATGCCGGGTGGTCTCGGTTAGTTAACGCGAAATCTCGTTGTCTCGTCATTCGCATGCAACTTGTGGTCGGTCCTTGGCTGTATAAAGCAGGCGCGTTTTTCTGTTTCGGATCAGAGGGCTTTTGGCTCGTGAGAAGGTTGGACGTGTGACACTGGTTTTTGTCGGTTACCCTCCTCGCGTTTTTTTTTTGTTCCTACCTGCTATTATCAGTTGAGTTGTTGTGTTACCCCCACACTCCCTAAGTGTAGGATTGAATGCCCAGGTTTGTTTAGAAGCTAATGTTCATTTTTCATATTGTTTGCTGAAAAGGTCAGACAGTATTAAAATCATATATGATTTGCTAACAGGACAGAATAATCCCTAAATAACCACAGTAAGAAAAGAGATCAAGAGATGATTTTTGGGGTGAATAGAAATAAGATGGAATACATCTATTTAAATCATGTGATAGTGTTAAAGAATGGAATGGAAATAAAACAATGCTTAAAACATAAAGTGTATAACACCAGTGATAGTATAATGGTGTTAAATATAAAAAAGAAACAAAATCCCTTGAAAAGAAACATAGAAATGCATAATGGAAAGAGCAATACTAAAAGGAAACATTTGAAATGAGAGAAAATGATATAAAAAATGAAATAAAATTGAAATGGGGGAAAAAACACAGAGTTAAGAAAAAAGAGAAACAGATGGAGCAAAAGGTTGGTTAGATAATCGACAAAACAAACATTAAGAAAAACATATGAAGATGAAAACATGGAAAGCATAGATGAAGAAGAATAACAGAGCAAGAGGTTGATTGATTGGGACTCAAGACTACAAATGTAGTTAGAAAAAAAACTGACAAAAGATGGAGGTTTCTGGTAAAAGAATAGTAATTATGGAATGATTTTGTACCAACTTTTGCCCAGCAGTGGGATTTGTAATAGCTGCTGCTGCTGCTGAATAGTGAAAAGCTCATGAACTGAGAAATGTGTTTTGTGACAGAAAGTAAAAGAATAAAGCTGGGGGGTTAGGTGAAGAATTAATTCCTACTGCTGACCCTCAGCTATAGGCAAAATGGAATGGCAGGCAATTAATTAAGCACTCTAAGGGAATGATATCCTAAAAAAAAACAAAAAAAAAAACCTATTGTCTTGGATGTCTTAGTTAAGCTACCAAGAAAGGTTGCAAAATGTTATAACAAGTGTATGGTAGCGATTTGGTTTGGTTTGTTTTACGACATATCAACCTCAATGGGTTATTTAATGCCGACAACTTTTTTTTTCCAGGTAATATTTTTGCTTTCTCAAAAATCTATTTCTTGTAATATTTTTTTCCTCAAAAATGTATAGCTGGTAATTATTTTAAAAAATGTATTGCTGGTAATATTTTTTTTCTTCAAAAATTTACTTCTGGTAATAATTTTTTTACAAAGTATTTCTGGTATTGAAACCTATTTTTACACTTTTATAATGCTTTTTACCTCAGTTTCGGGGTTAACTAAATGCCCATAGCTGGGACCCTAACAGGTGCTACCACCCCAGGTCAGGGTGGACATGGGGACACCAGCAATTAACAGGTGGTTCCGTGCTCATCGAAACCTCCTGATCAGAGGCCTTGTTGTTGGACGTAGTTTATTGTCTTGCCCAGAACGCAGATGTAGTTTATTGTCATACCCAGGACGGCATATGGTAAAGTAGAAACACTGGAGTAAGGTTGAATATATATTCTGGGAAAAATAATAAAAACAAAGAAGTTACATACATAAGCAGTGAATAAAAAAAATGTGAGTTTGTTCGAGAAGTGTTCTGTGGTTTGGAGTTCGTTTGGAGGAAGGTAGAAGCGGGAGGATGTTAACTGATACTCAAATTCAGCTTTGTGGGAATTGGTGTGGTGGATAGGCAGTCTGGGAGTACTGATGGTGGGAAGTAGTTCAGCCTGGCTGCCAAGGGAATGTGTTCTTGCAAGCGACGAAGCTGCTGACTGATGAAGTAGCCAGTGAGATGAGAATGTCCCCTTTTTAAGTGGCCTGCAGGGTTGTATTTCTATTACTTTGAGGGATCAAAAAGGCATCTGCGTCCTTGGCTTGTGGTGCCTTCCGATTATCATGTGAATGCTTGCCACTATGTGCGCCAGTCAGTGACCGCAAGATGACCTCTAGGCCATTCTAGTTTTTGACCATAAAGGGTCCATGAATTGCAATGAGATTTGGCTTAGAGTATAACAAAAAGAATATTTTTACCTGGATGAAATGAGCCTAGAATGAAATTTCTACCAAGCGATATGTACATAAGTCTGTTCATGGTTTCTGCTGTCATCTCCAAACTTCATTCCCACAAGGCATAATACGGATTGACAGTGTATCCCTGCTATTGTCCTAAGGAAACATGCCTCTGATCTCTCTAAACTCTACTGTAACACTGTATCCTCACCCCTCTGGACCCGGACACTCCACAAGACTGGCCGTTGGTCTGGTATAGTCCAGTATTACATGTTAGACATAAGTCTCCAGTTCCCAATGTCAGTTTGAAGCCACCCTCCAGCCATGTTATGATTGTTGAAATCTGGAAGCTTTCCATTGGCCCACCTGTGAGATCGTTGGGTGAGAATCGGTTTAACAGAAAAAATAAATATAACCAAGTCGATTCGATTTTGAAAGGACAAATGTTTTTTTTTTTTTTATATATAAAAGCAAAACACACACACACACAAAAATGATTCTTGTGGCACAAGGTTAAATGTTTCTTGTATGTGAACAACAACCAAACACAGATACTTTGAATAATTTTGGTAAGGAGAGATGTGGCCTTCGTTTTAACCCTTTTTGGTCTTTGGTTAGCGCAACTACTACAACCTTCGATGGTCCTGTTCTCAGCAGTAGTAATAGTAGTATTAGTAGTAGCATTATTTATCAGTCTTGATCTGGCATCTTGACTTCAGTCACTTTCCCAGTGCCATGTCATGGCTTCTCTTTGTATAAATATTTTCATAGTAAGTGTTCTAATGAGCTTTTCTGCTTGGTACATTGACTGCATGAATTTAACTGTACTACTAGATTGGCAATAAAGTTTCCTTGTTTTACTGTTGAAACCATACATTTTATGCTGACAATTTCTTCTTTTGTACTTTTCGCTTGTAGAACTTTCTTCCAGCTTCCCATAAACTAGGATCTTCAAAGATTTAAATGCAATGTCAATCATCATCTTCTGTCCCCTTGAACCCTGTCCTTTGTTTTTTTCATTCTCAATCACCCACTTTTGCATCTTAGTGCTTTTTATTGGCTTGCTTTGGGGTGGGACAATTAAAACAAAAAACAAAATTAATAATTAAATAATATTAGTAACAAAGAATGATATTTCACACAGTGAGAATAAAAAGTAATTATAATACAATTTGAATAGTACATCATTCTGATGATTGTAATCTTTTTTTTTTTTAAAAATCCCAAGTGATAAATTTAAATATAAAATACCAAGTGGCACGATTTTTTTAATACAAATTGGTTGCTGAAAGCATTTTTTTTGTTTTAGTTAAGATAATTAAAAGAAAGCTATATTAAAAACCAACACAATACAATGTTGCTGCCTTTCACATCATATATGCCACAAAAAAGTATTTAATGGTGTTAAAGATTTTTTGACTTTGAAATGGATATCATTGAAGACAGATTTTCAATGTTTGCTAATATCCAAATAGCCTTATTAACATGTCATAAAATGACATTTTTTATTCCGAGAGAATGAAGGAGTCATCAAGAAATAATCATGACAAAGTCCAGAGACTGATTTATAAGTAGAAGAAAAACAAGACTTTGCATTCAAGAAAAACAAGAGAATGAACTGGTGAGAAAAAAAAGCAGTCAACTAAATAAAAGAAAAGAGAAAGAAAGGAAATTATTCATACTTTTTTTTTGTTTAAATAAAACCATTTTATTTGCCATTTTTTTTTCTCTTTTCTCTACAATAAAAAAAGAAACAAAATTATAAAAAAAAAGAAGCAAAACCTTATTTGTCCAAATTTTTAATTAGTTAAAACTTAAACATCTACTTTTTGACAAATACTTTTTGAATTTGCTTTAAGAACCGTTGTCATGCATCTGCAAGAATTATGAACACATCTAACCGCTTGTCATTTCCTATTTCATCAACACTGACATGTGCAATAATTGCAATCATATTCATCAAATTAGCGCAACTCACATACATATAAATTATATTTCTTTAAAAGTGAAAATAACTGTTTGTTTTGTGATTATATACAACACTTATTTAGTGTATGTTTAGATTTTCTTGAACCAGTCTTTGGTTAAAAAAAAAAAAATGATTCCCTTGGCTGGTTTGACAATAATTACAAATATTCACGTTTCATTTACAAAAATATTTTCATTCAAAAACCTTTTGGTCATCTGTAATGAATTTGAATAAAATGTGTAATATTCTTTTTTTGAAAATTAATTTCTGCACCAAATTTTGTTTCCAACTGACAATCATTTTTATGTTCCTTATTAAAATGTCTCATCGGATTCCAGATTTTCAAATCCTTGTTTTACTCTAAACTCATTTTTGGTGCCTCAACAATGGCGGATACATGTTTATCCAGACTTACTGAGAAAGTCTGCAGATATAGCAATGGTTGACTTTATCAATTGTCTCCACCAATAATTCTGTTATTCTTAACCCTTTGAACCCTGACCACCACTTTAATGATGGTAGAGAAAAATGACAATGCCCAGCCACTGATTGAATGGTGGGTAAACACTTGTAACTATTTTTATATCTACCGTAAACATTACATTTCAATTATTTGCAAATTTTGACTCAGAAGCTCAGGCAGGGTTAGGATTAAAATTGTTCAGGAACACAATGTTCAAAGGGTTAAGAGAATAAAAGATTTGGTTCCATCTTATGTAGAAGTTTTGTCACAAACCAAGATGACAAGGTTATTGTCATCTGAACAAGGTTCATCAGCAGCAGAAGATATGGAATCTTGCTTGTTAGGAATCAGTGATGTCTATTCCCCAATGTGTTCATACATCAAAAGATTTGTCACCACTTGGTGTGACAACCTTCTTCTCATCTGAACATTTTTCATCAGCTGCCAAAGATACAGAATCTTGTTTGTTTGGAATTGGTGAGGTCTTGTCACCAATATCTTCAAATGTATCCATCTCAAAAGATTTGTCACCACTTGGTGTGACAACCTTCTTCTCATCTGAACATTTTTCATCAGCTGCCAAAGATACAGAATCTTGTTTGTTTGGAATTGGTGAGGTCTTGTCACCAATATCTTCAAATGTATCTATCTCAAAAGATTTGTCACCACTTGGTGTGACAACCTTCTTCTCATCTGAACATTTTTCATCAGCTGCCAAAGATACAGAATCTTGTTTGTTTGGAATTGGTGAGGTCTTGTCACCAATATCTTCATATGTATCCATCTCAAAAGATTTGTCACCACTTGGTGTGACAACCTCATTTTCATCTATAAATGTCTCTTCATTTACCGAAGATATGGAATCTTTGTTGACTGGAATTGTTAATGCATTGTCATCACATGCATCAATATCAATAGTAGTTTCTTGCTTGGCATTGTCCCAGGAATCTACAGATTTACTTTTAGCATTTGCAACATTCTCTTCCTTTGCATCTAAACTTTCAACACCAGGTGCCAATGGATGGCACTGATTTTTAGATGCATTCATCTCTGATTCTGCATCTTGTGACTGTTTTTCTTCATCTTGTGATGATGGAATAGAAAGGGAAGTTTCTGCAATACAAAAAAAAAAAAAAAACAATTATCTATTTACGACAATTGCAACACACGGTGGCAATTGGTTGGTGTTAAATTATGAAAATATTATAAGAAAAATTAATTTGTTTTTAAGTTTTTCACGGACTCATTACATCTGGAATTAATGATGAAATTATCAACCAATCAAACATGAACTGTTTATGTTCAGGTGCCAGACTTTTACCATAATGAAATCATTAGCCATATGATTGACAGAAAAAAAGGAAAAGATACTGCATAGTTCTAATATTATGGAAAAGAAGAATGAAGTGGGAGATTACCGAAGGTACAAGTTGACCTGACTGACAGAATAAATTCACTTTACCAATGATAACTCAGACTTGAAAACAGTTTGGTTTGTTTTGTTTTATGCTGCATCAACCTCAATGGTTTATTTAATGCCGACAAGATTTTTATTGCTGGTAATATTTTTTTTTGAAAAATGTAATACTGGTAATATTTTTTTATTCAAAAATTCATTGCTGGTAATAATTTTTTAGAAAAATGTATTGATGGTATTAAAATCTATTTTTACACATTTATAGTGTTTTGACCTCAGTTTGGAGGTTAACTATTTACCAATAGCTGAGACCCTGATAAGTACTACCACCCCAGCTCAGGGTGGGCCTGGGAATACCAACAATTAAGAGAAGGTTCCACACCCCTCAAAACCTCCTGATCAGAGGCCTTGCTGTTGGATGTAGTTTATCATCTTATCCAGGACACAGATTGTTATACCATAATACCTATTCTATTGTAATAGACTCTCCCACAGATAATAAGTAGTAGTAGCAGTGGCCAGTTGGGCTCAGTGGTGTTGAGTGGTGTCGATGTCGGACATTGAAGTATCAACCATCACAACTAGATTGCTGCGTCATTAACTCTTATTTCAAGTTCCTAACGTTTTGTACGTCGGACCCTTTTTTTAAGACCGACTTAGCAAAATACAAGCATCCACTGTGAAAACTACTCTACAACACAGATTTAGTTTATCGTCATACCTGGAATGGTCGGATGTAGTTTATCGACACACCCGGGACTCATCAGCAGTGCACATCCACTACCAAGAATCAAACCCAGACCATTACAATGCAAACATCATATCACTGCGCCTGCAGGCCTTGGTGACAAAGAGGAAACCAACTAGACTCACTATAGCAAAAGCTACTCCTAATTCTGGTGGTGATACTCATCCAAGCATGCATAACCCACTGGAACTAGGGCCTCAAGAGCATCATAAAAGTCTGAGTTTGATTCTTCTTACTGGATATGCACTGCTGATGAGTCCCAAAAACAACAAAACAACTGTCCAGTGCTTTCTGATTTCAAAAATCAATAAATATACTCTAATGAAAAATTGTTCAAAATATCCTGCAGTGTCTCATTAACCTTTACATAACATCCAGAATGTTTACTTACACTTATTTAAATATTATGTTAGTTCCTTACACGTGACACACATCCAATCAAAACATCCTACTGCATCATATTATTTTTACACTTTAGCATCGAGAAAGTTTGCCACACATATTTAAATATTATCCGTCGCTTTGATACATGTGACACGTACCTAAGCAATGAAATAACCTAACACAATATACAATTAATCTGCGTCTCTTTGTTTTTAATCATTTTTTATCATTTCTATTTTGATCTCTGACAAAGCTTTAATAAAGTGAAAAATGTTAGATTAAAATCCGTTTCCTACTTGTCCATTTTCAATGTGTTATCATTTAAAATAACGCACAATTGTCTATAAATATTTTTTGTCTTTTGAAAATCATTCTACTGTTTCCTACCTTCAGTTTAAATTAGCGCAAAATGTCATATCAATTAAAAGAAATCAGACCAGGATTTTGAATCTGACTGAAACCATTTGACAACATCCAATCACATGTTGCCCCCCCCCACCACACACACACACAAGGAAAGAAGGAGGAGGATTTCTACATGTCACATACTTTGACTCTGTGAAGTCTGGTTCTGCAATTTCTGGGCTCTCCTCTCCATTGCCAAACGTCTATTTCTTTCAATCTTTTCTTTTAGTTCATCACTGAGAACCTAAAAGAAGAAAAAATACAATTTGACATTTATAAACAAACAATTTATCTCATATATAGACGATCGTGTGAACAAAATAGCCAAGATTTTTCCTACTGTGACAAAAGAGACTTTTTGGTCTTCAGGAGCACACCTTTGCAAAATATAATGCAAACGAATGTAGATTAGGGGAATTTAGACAGGAATAAAATATGTCTGTATATGTATACAACCAGTATATCTATGTGTATATGCAGGAATGTGTATAGGGATAATGGAATTAGGTTAAATAGGTGTTAACCCTTGTTGAATGGTGGTGCCTAACCATTAAAAATAGGTAATAAATTGCTGCCAGTTAAATGGTGCCATGAGAGCTTAGGAAGATGGCAAGAATTCATTCTATGCTCAATAACATCATACACAAATATATTTTTGAGGACAGGACAGCAAGGAATGTGTTGCTTTCATGCAGGTTTGATCCTTATAGCTGTGTGAACAGTTCGGGAAGGAAAATGTGACTCTAGAAGAAGATTTTTATGGTGTAAACAAGTAGCGTTATGAGAAGGATGGTTTATGGTCAAGGGTCTTAGATATTCAGTTCAGGTTTTTGGCAGCTGCAGTAGTTGTGTGCAGAATAGCATTCAGTGAGATTGGAGCAGTGATGCCATAATGCCTATTACACTGTTTCTGCTATATTAAGCTCAGGTTAGCTAAACCAAGTTGAGATAATCTTTACCAAAGTTAGATGCCACAACCGAAGGAGTTACACATCGACTGAAAACTTAAACAACAAGAATCATTTCATGTTATTCTTGCTGCTTGCGAGTTTCTTATTTCATTTTCATTTGAAGCACTTATCTCATGCCGTCTATAAATTTCCACAATTTTTTTTGTGAAAAACTCCAACATAATGTCAGGAAGAAAGTCTGTGAGAAAGACTGAGCATTGGGTGTTGGTTCACACTACTAGGTGGGTAGAGATACCCTCATTTAAAGGTGGAATACTCCAACTAAAAATGGTGGAGAGCATATTGAGGACTAGACTGGAATTCAGAGACTTTTGTGTTCATTTTGATAGGTAATAAGTACTTCTATTATTAAATCTGTTGTAATTAAAGAACAGGCATTACTTTTTTGACCACCTTGTGGGTATATATATATATGTGTGTGTATATATATATATATATATATATATATATATATATATATATGTGTGTGTGAAGTGTGTATATGTATATATAAATATATATATATATATGTATATATTTAATTATTTATTTTTGGATATGATGACCCTGGGTTTCACGCTACTTATTAAAAAGTGTTCAATATCAGAGATAGAGCTAAGTTTAAAATTTTGAGTTTTGGATTGATTTAATGGATAGAAACTGTTAAAAATGACTGGCAGATTCCACCAAACTGGGAGGAAGGTAAGGATACTGAATAACTTTGGTCTGAGTTTTTTTATCACATCCAATTTTATGTATCTGTCAATATCAAGAGAGAAATTAGAATAAAAAAATATCTATATCTGTCAAACTGAAAAGGAAATTTTGAGACAAAATTGCAGTGAATATGTGAATCAAACATCCCTCCTGGTTTGATAATATGGTTGACTTGCTCCAATTTTTGGTTTGAACACAACTGAAAACTTGTGGAGCATCTTCAATTAGAAAAGTTTGCATTGGGGGATAAAAATTTCCAAGCTCCAATTCTGGTGTCAAAAATGTTGTCCATTTCTGATGAAGAAATCAACTTGATGAATCAATGCATGAACAACTATTAAAGTTAATTTTCAGAGGCACATGTTGCATACATTTCATATTAATGCTGGATTTAGAATTTGGTTGTCATTACAATGAGTGCACAAATCATTCAAGATTTTTGGTTCAAGATTCATCTTTATAGAATTGGTGCACCTTCTGCAATTATAATTTTGGGGCAGAAGCGACAAAATAATAATTTCTTAGAATTTTGATAACTACGGTGGCTTGGTTGGACGAATGGACTAATCTTGTAAACTTGCCATTGATAAATATTATCTCCATATTTTTAGTCAAAGTTAAATTTTGAAACTTTTCTTATGAGATGTCATATTTTGTGAAGCATTCTTACAATATAGAAGTTGCTTTGTCACTGTTTGCGTTAAAAAATGGCCTCACTGAACTCGGATGACATATTCAGGGGAGACTGGGTGGCGTTTTTTTTTTACTGTATTTTGTTGCTTTTTTTTAACCTAGAAAGAAATGGGTTACTGAATGAGGAATTATCAAAACGGAGGTTGGAAATGAAATGGTAATCTTTATGCGTGTTTTACCATAATCCCAATCTTGAATGTAAAGAAAGGATTATTCCCAACCCCGAAATATTTTTTAATCAAATTGCAAATTCTTTATTTCTTTTCAGCTTTCTACTTATGCAGGTAGGTAACCACTGCTAGTGGTTACATAGACAGACATTCATCATATTATCCCCACTTACAAGAGTGTCCAATGTATTTGTTTGCGTTGAGGATTAAGAAACACCCATTAGTGTTCATAGGTATGATATATAACCCTGTTCGATAAAGAAGAGCATATATTCAGTTGATTGTTGGATGTTTTACGTTGTTCTATGCATATTATGGTTGCTTCTGACGTTTGTCTTTTCCGTTTTCCAAAATAAACCTTTCAAGTAATTGTGAAATATATAAGAACAAGTGTTGGAAAGTGTTTGACTCACTGTTTTTGATTTGCTACTACAATTTGGTTGCGACGATGGTAGAAGGTTGCCAGGTGAACTGGAAAGTGACGTAAACTGTGACGATGTAGGTGTTTGCATCATTTTATCAAATGCATGTTCTGCTTCAGTAATTTCATCCTACAAAAAAAAACAACCAAATAATAATTAGAAGCTATAGTAATTAAAAAAAAAAAATAGAGATAAAAACATTCTACAAACTTTCTTGACACTTAATGAAGCTTAAAAATCAGTTAATAGTAAGGACATATTACACTGTCTTGCGTACATGCATGCCATAAGTAGCTAGATAAATGCATTATGGCAAATAAAACTCTGAAGCCAAAGTCCTGTTCATCATCAGGTTTATTGAGAGCCAAAAGAGTGAAACTAGAAAAAGAAATAAATAAAAACTTCAGACTAGTTTAATCTGAATAAAAAAGAATTAAATAAAAAGGTGAAAGGAAAGACGAAATATGACAGAGGTGTAATGTCTTAATAAACATATCAGCTGCATCAGCAGAAGCATTGAGTGTATAAAAACAAAAGCACCCTTAAGTAACTCTCTCTTCATGTTTTCCCTTCTTTTGAAGTGTGTGCCATCTTTTTTTTACATCGAAACAAAAAAAGTCTGTGGATGCTTCTCATATAAACACATCTAGAACAGGCAAGTCACACTCAAATACATTCATTAACAATTTTAATTGTGTATTCAATTCATTTCTAGGAAAAGAAACTCTTAAACTTATCTTTTGTTAAATAAATGTTGTCTTGCATTGCAAATCAGCCTGTTATTTTGTAGAATTATTTTCCCGCCATTATTTCATGTAAAATATTCTCGTAAAACCCTTTATACATTAATTATAGAAGTAGCCGACATTACTAAAGCTACCTGAATTCTGAACATAACTCTGAGACTGTGTATCTGAAGGAGGGTAGCAAAATAGTTTTTTACAGGAATAGGTTATAAAGTTTACAATAATAAGCCTACATAAAGTTACAGTATTACAGTGTGAACAGTCAACATGTTGTGAAAAAGTATTCTACATGAGGCAGTACAGCAGCTAAAATAAATGTATACAAAATGGTAATTGTTGTGAAGTAGAGGTTAGCACTAATCAGCCACTAAGCTCGTACTTCTACCTCGTTATTCCCAGTCACCACTTATATGAGTGTTCACTTATTCTTATGCAAATTATGCATACTAATTTGCTAGTATCACTATATCTCCCTGAACCTTAAGGGTTTTATTCCTCTCGTAGATCTTGTACTCCTTCTCCTGCTATTTTCCTCACTTTGTTCTATTTCTCTCTCTCCCATATTTCTTTCCCTGGGAGACCTCGATCTGTCCTGGGCTAGGCTGTAGTCATATGTGATTTCTTGCATAATCTGGTCTTTGTCCGAACTTTCAGACTCCTTCTGGCCCTCTTCATCCTGCATTGTTTCGTCTTCTGACGTTTCCTTCTGTAATGGTTGTTCTAACAACTCATTATCAGATGGAATTGAAGACATTTCTTCGTCGTTTTGTTCTTCCTCTTCACCCTGGGTCCTTATTTGGTCTGCATGGGTTAACACACTATCACCATTTTCTCTATTTATTATGGCTGTATTGTGGCCTTTTTGCATTATAAATTCGGCTCCTTCCGGATCTGCATCTTTGCTGTTTTTGTACCACATTTTTTCATTTGTAGAATATGGCATCGTTAGTGGAGTTCTAATCTGTCTTCCCATTAAAGCTGATTAGCTTTCTAGTCTTCCTGCATGTGATATCGTACGATAGCTTAAAAGCAGCCTCGGTAGAAAAACTTCTACTTTTTCTTTTTGCTGAGAGCATGCTTTTAGCCCCTTTTTTACAGTCTGTACCATTCTTTCTGCTAATCTGTTTGATTGAGGGTGATATGGAGGTGTCTTATATGGTTTACACCCTATTTTTTCTAACCATACATTAAGTTCTTCCTCCACAAAAATTCTGGTGCATTATCAGATACCAAGGTTTTTGGTACGCCATTTCTGGAAAATATGACTCTTAAAATCTGCTTTATAATAGAACTTTTCTTGTTTGTAACCTGGATTATTTCAGACCAACCTGAAATGGAGTCTACTAGTATTAATAAGAGTCCACTCCATTAATATATGCATGATCCATATGCACACGACTCCATGGCTCCACATCTTTGGGCCACGAATGTAATTTGATTAGTGTAAAGTTTCTTAAATCTTTACATTTTTTAAACATTTTTACATATTCCTCAACGTCTCTTGAATATCCCAGCCACAGTGTATATCATCATGTACACTTTCTATTATCGGTTTTCTTTGTGTTCTTCTGGGGAACTACCAGGTCCCCATTGCAAATCACTCCATGTTCTATTGTTAATTTGTGCCTCATTTCTTTATAGGGTCTTTCCTCCCTAGAATGAGTTTTTTCTTATTCTCGATACTATCCTACTTAGCACTGGATCATGTCTTGTTTCCGCAACCATTCTGTCTAAAGACAAAACATCAGTCTCTATCAAGTGTAGGAATGAATCTTCAAATTCTTCCTGTTTTATCTTTTGACTCCTTGTAGAACCTCAATCTTGATAGTGCATCCACATGTGGAATTGAATTTCCTTTGACATAATATCTAAGTCAAATGCCATCAATCTTATCGCCCATCTTAGAATCCTTGATGTTGTGACTTTGGGTAATTCTTTCCTTGGGTTAAATATAAACTCTAATGATCTATGATCACTTAATAGAAATTTTTTCCCAATTAAAAATTGTCGGGCTCTGGTAGTTGTCCACGCGATAGCCAATGCTTCTTTCTCTATGTTTGAGTAATTAAACTCAGTGTTTGTTAATCTCGACAAATACATTATCGGATGTCCTTGTGATAATATTCCCGATATTGAATGTTCACTTGCATCTGTAGTGAGTGTTATGTCCTTTTTTTGGATCAAAAATTTTCACTACAGGTTTCTTTGACATAATTTCCTTTAATCTTTCAAAAGCTTTTTGCTGTTTGTCTGACCACATAAATTCCACATTCTTTTTTCTTAAATTTGCAAACGGTTCCATCAAGTCCGTGTATTTTGGTAAGTATCGCCTGTAAAAATTTACCAATCCCAAAAAAGACTCCAATTCTTTTTTATTTGTAAGTGTAGCTACTTTTAGTATTTTTTCTGTCAAGGCTTGGTCTGGTGATATACCTTCTTTTGAAATGGAATAACCTAAAAAAGATATTTTGTTAGAATTGCTTACGCATTTTTTTTCATTTATCGTCATTCCCACATTTCTTAGTCTATTCAAGAGTAAGTCAGTTGACTCTTTTAATTCCTTTTCATTAGTAGCTCTTATGCATATGTCGTCTTTGGTAACAAATCATATTTTGTACATTTCCGAAAACCTGTTCAATAGCCCTTTGAAATATGGTGGTTTTTATTCCATATGGCATCCTTTTCCCATCTTCTTTGAAGTATTTTATTGGTTACTTTTGGTATTTGGTGGTATTTGCCATGCCGTTTTAAATCTATTTTTGAAAAACAGACATCCCTGCCAGTGCATGTAATGCAAGTTCAACATTGGGTATGGGATATGAATCCAAGCATATCTTGTGATTTACTCCTATTTTGTAATCTCCACAAATACGTAAATCACCATCTGTTTTCCTCAAAACTACAATCGGTGATGCCCACTTGCTACCTCCAGGCGGAACATCTTCAAGAAGGTCTTGTTCTACTAATTTACGTAGTTTTGTAACTACTAATGGCAATAAATGTACTGGTATTTTTCGTGCCTTATAATAAGAGGGGGAAACATTTTCTTTTACTTTTAAACTTGCTTCATAGTTTTTTAACTTTCCAGTTTTTTCCATTTTTATTTCATTAACTTAGTAGAATTTATATTAAGCACATCATTTCCAATAAGCCCTTGTTTTTTTTTGCAACTTGTAACAACTATAGGTATTACTTCCAATTTTTCTTTTAACTCTAATGAACCTTCAAAGTATCCTAATGTTTTTATAACCGACCCATCAAATTGGTGAAGTTGTAAATTGCTTTTTCGTAAAGGTGGCTTACCAATGTGTTCCAAAAAATTTTTTGGTATCAGTGTTACTTCACTCCCAGTATCCATTTGCATATCTAAATTGCAGTTATTAATTTTGACCTTTACTAATATGTCTTTTTTCTTATGTTCAATTCTTTTTAAAGTCTTATTTTTTAATGTAAAAACTTCCCTTTCTTCAATTCTTTCAACATTTTTTTTTTAAATTTACACACTGCTTCAAAGAGGTTCTTTTTTAAGCAAGTTTTTCCAAATGCTGGACACTTTTCCTTTTTCATTTCGTGTTCACGTCCACAATACGAACACTTTTTTTTATCTTCTTTAACATGTACGTATCAGCAAATATTTGTTCGCTGGGTTGACTTTTATAATGGTTGTATGTCTGTATTAGTTCTTGTTGCTGCATAAAGTCAATAGATGTATTTAAAGACATATTTCATATTTGTAATTGTTCCATTATTTTATATCGGTGTGACGCATTGGACATACCTCCAATTAGTCTTAATTGAATCAAGTCTTCTTCAATAGTCTGTTTGTCTTGTCCAAGTTTTTCAAATTCACAATATCTACTTGCATTTCGTAGACGGTGTAAATATTTTATAATTGGTTCGTCAATTTCTTGTTTCATCGACATGAATTTTGTTCTTTCTGCCACTACCAGCCTTTTCTTGGGTCTCATTTCTTCTTATAATCTGACTTATTTTTCGAAAGTCAGGTCTTCCAAATTTAAGGGATATGCCATGGTGGAGACTTTCATTACCGCCTCGCATCCAGCTGTAGCCAAAAATAAATCCGTGATTTCATTTTCGCCACCCTTTTCCTTGCTGTCTTTCAACTTTTTTGTTCTCGCAATGGCAGAGAAACAACGAATCCATGTATCCACGAAATCTGGATCTTTCAGAGACAATTGATATCCTATTGGCGACGCCATTGTTGTGATGCAGAGGTTAGCACTAATCAGCCGCTAAGCTCATACTTCTGCCTCGTTATTCCAGTGACCACTTATATGAGTGTTCACTTATGCTTATGCATACTAATTTGCTAGTATCACTACAGTAACCTTAAACAAATTTTCAAATAATAAGATGACGTTTTTAAAGAAGGCCAATGCTTAGAAAAAAAAGGGAGAGAGGTTACATACTGGTGATGATATCTTTGGGGATAGAGTTACGGGGATAAGAAAGTAGGAACTGTAGTTTATTGTGTGAGATCTGGTAATTATTAAGGGCCAAACAAGAAGTGGTCAAAAATGGTGACTTATGTAAAATGTACCTAAATTAAACCAATGAGAAAATAAAATAGGGCTGCTGTGCTATGGAAACACAACATATGTAATATAGAACATGAAAGATATATGCACTAGGTCAGTAAGACTTAAATGATTATATTTGGTTGTAAAAATAACAAAGATGAAAGTGATTCTCATTAGAAGAAAAGGTTAAATTATACACAAATTACACTGTTTAAACTGTTGTCCTCATCTTTATTGTCATATTCACGTTTTTGGTTGTTGTACACACTGATCTTCTGGTGAGATAGGTTTCGTTTTGAAAATTCAACCTTTTATTTAGTCTCAAGGGTGGAGGCAGAGATGGTTCCAATTCCACATGTCATTCCTTTTCTGGATATGTTTCAATTAATTCCTGTTAGTAACTAAACTCTCCAAGTTTTTGTTCCCTCTGCTATGACTTGACCCAAAGAATTGTGAATTCAATACATGACCAAAGTCCAAATAATGTAATTAGTATAAATAATTACATTATATCATCTCAGAAATAGATGTTAAATTGTACAGACATGAAGGATATTGATAATTGTGTATGCATAGCACACACAAAAAAATCTTGTAGAAACCAATTTTCAGTTTTATATTCAGTAAACAATTTATTCAGAGTGTTATAATTTATTATTATAATTACTACTCACTTAAAGGCCGCCAAAATCAGCCCTTAAGCATGATGGCAATTCACTTCCTATTTATAAAATTTATATTTATTTGCAAATAAATAAGGGAGATTACTCTGTAATTAACTAAACTACATCTACATTT
>CAHIKZ030002344.1:0-283772 GCA_903632075.3 Acanthosepion pharaonis
TTTACTATTGCGGCGAACGTTGAATAATCCTCATTATCGCCCTTTACCAGGTTAAGGCATTTCCACCTCCTATGGAAGAGTGATGTTTTGGAGCTGAAGAGTTCTTTAAGACATGTCACTGCTTCGTCAAATTTTAATTCGTTCGACTTTTTTGGCAAGAAAAACTTTGTATATTCTTCAGTTCCCAATTTTCCCAATATGCTTCTGTCCAATTTTGACAGTCTATATTAAAGATGTTTTAATGTCTTCTGAAGTAATCTCCAAAATTTTTGTCCTCATCTAGAGAATATATAAAAATCTCTATGGTAATACACACTGCGTCTTGCGAAAATGTTGCTTCTTTTTCAATATCTAATTTCTTGTTGCCTGCTACTTTCAATATTAGTTCCTGGAGCTCTGTTTGTCTATCTTGATTTTCCTTTTGCGTTGGTAATAATTGCTTTTGCCACATTTCTTGTAGCTGTAACTGTTGCTCATTTTGGTGCTTTATTAGTTCTACCAACATAGATTTAAAATCTTCCATGATTGCTCATTTTCTGTATTTTTACTCCACGAAAATTGTTTTTCGGTAATTTGTTTTTGTACGACGAGGGAAGGATTTTTCTATTGCTTTTATTTTTTTATTTTTTTATTTTTTTCTCATGTGAGTTCGAATAACTCGACGTCAATTTGCTTGTTGAACGTCGAGGGAAGATTTTTCTTTTGTTGGTGCTATTTCTTTTCCGCTTCGGTTAGAATCTTTGTGGCCAAGTTGTTGTTGGTTAGACGTACGAAAAGTTTTTCTTTTCCGCATGAGTTTCGAACCCTCGTTCGCCAAGTTGTTGTGAATCCCCCGTGAAAAAGAGGTATCCAATAAATGACAAACGCAAGTATTTAAGCTTAAGAAATTAAATGTATTTACGCAAAATACAAAAGGTAATGCTTTTAGTAAAATCCAGGAACACGGTTAGTACCAAATACAGATAGATATATACAGTCTCGAAGTAGGACTTCCTTAGAGTCTACGTGCTTGTAACTGACTTCTACAAGAGGATACTTCACTCCATCCGACCCTCACAGACGACTCCGGTACGACAATATTTATTATTGTATATACAATAAATGCGGCACAAGGCCAAAAAGGGCGGTTGGGGTAATAGACGGTCATCTCTTGTCTTAATATAAAACTTAGCTAGCCACATCCACTGACCCTATCATACAGAACAATATTCCTTTCACCAAAACAACACATTTATCCATACCTTTCATACTACATCCACCAAAATACCTCTTTGACTCAATGAAAATCCTAAATAATGCCCTTATGTACAAATATTGTCTGTGGGGGAGGGCATAAAACAACAATTTAAAAAAAATCCCCAATGAATATATACAAAAAATGACAAAATATTTACAAGAAACCAAACAAAAATAGTGTTAGTAATAAAACCCCCCACAAACTTTTGAATGTGGCAGAAATATCAGTTAACCAGACGAAATCGATGCGGGATTTATGAAAATAAGGCCACACTCATTCTTCCCAAGCATTCACACAGGCACACACTCATTCATACACAACAACAAATACGAAAACACACACACGAAAGGCGCCCTGCATCTACCAGAGAACTGACATCACTGACCACCTAAACGAGGGAGGGATGGGGAGTTAAACCAAAGGAAAAGAAAATGGGGACAGAAATAAAAGGACCAATGAGCAAATACACCCTAGCTAAGTTTTCAGAATAGAAAAACTAAAAAAAAAAAATACAAAACCTAATCTAACCTAACTCCGGGATGGGTTGCCTATGTTGAACCCAGGAAAACAATATCCTAATGCCTAACCGGCATCCAAATGCCACTCAAGGTCAGCCCTTTCACTCGGCACATACGCGCAAGATTCACCCACCTTTGCCAAATTCTGATGAGGTGAGCCGCCGCCTTTCTGTCCTAATCTTGACTTTAAGCTGATGCTTAAAGAATAAGTTGGGAAGAAGTGAACTTCTCGCCCTCATAGAATCCCTTCTGACGCGTCGTCCAAATCACGACTCTCATGACCCCTAGCAAGCAACAGAACACATAGTGCTCTGGAGAGGCCATCCGAAACCCATAAGAGGAGCTTCAGAGCGCGACGACATTCACGATAGAAGGCGCACACGGCACGTGGTGTACGGCCGGCCTCTTCTTCGCACGAGTGCACACTTCTCAGAGACGGGAAATATTTCTGGACGTCTTCTTTCCAAAAGGCACCCTCCTCATTCGACCCACGACACATCTAAATTGATCAGCGCGGCTTCACTGTCGACTTGTTCTAAGATCAAGCGTACCATATGAAGGTTATCCTGAATAGTCCTGCCCTTCACAGCACAAGTCTGTTCGGGGCCAATCAGACGAGACAGGACAATCTGCAAACGGTTGGCTAAGATCTTCGCCAAAATCTCTAAGTCAGTATTTAACATCGTTAAAGGGCGAAAGTTCCCTAACCCATCCCCACCGTCCTTGTCCTTACGCAGCAACTTGATCACACCCCTGGTGAAGCGTTGAGGTAAAGACCCCTGCTTCATCCAGTGGTTGAAAATCAGTCCCAGCAAAGGAACAAAAACGGGCGACAGCCTCAAGTACACTTCGTAGGGAAGACTATCTAGTCCCGGAGACTTATCCAGGCCAACCTGCTTCAGCGCTTCCCAGATTTCCGACTCTGTAATGGGACCCTCGTACCTAGCCGCTTCAGCTGCCTCAAGGCAGGGAAAGTCAGTCAAATAGGCGTCGAACTGAGCAGAGCTCAGACCGGGCTCCCTGGTGAAAAGATCCTGAAAGTAATCCCGAAAGGCCTCGCATATGCCCGCGTTTGAAGTCACGGTCCGCTTATCCGGCAATGTGACGCACGCTATATGTCGCCTAGCCGCGTTCCGATTTTCCTCTGCACGCAATTCAGCGGCCATGTTCGTCGCCTCAGAAGACATTCTTTTTAGCCTAGCTCTAACTACCAGAGCTTGATCCTTCTTGATAAGCAAGGAGGACAACTCTGCTATCCCCATTAACACGGGATTTCACGGCCCGATCAACCTTTTCTTCTAAAACCGTTTGCGCCGCTAATCTATCTAGATTGAGTCGGCGACTAAAATCGGCAGCAAACGTTCTAATTTTGGATTTTAATTTGCCCCACCAGGCATTTCCCAATTCCCCCTGAATCATTAGTAGCAGCTGGTCCCGGAAATCCTGCTCACCAAATAGTGAACAGTTCAATTTCCAGTAACCAGCCTTTCTAACTTTAGGCTTATCAAAGTTTACACGGACCCGGACAAGCCTATGATCCGTATAAACTATATAGTGGAAACTTGGACACCCTAAGAGCCCTACATCGACTCTCCTAACTAACACAATCCAGGTAGCTCGCAAGCGAGCCAGGAGCCGAGTTGCCACTAGTTGTCCAAGCCCATGCTACCTCCTGAGGGTGCTCATTCCGGTACTTATCGACAAGATCAAACCTGCCGATAAAGTCCCGAAATGCCTTCATATCAGGATTGTTAGTACCCGGTTTTTACCCATACGATCTATATCGGTGTCAAGGACTGCATTCCAATCCCCGCTAAGACTACCTGACGAGAAGTCGTCAAAACGGCTCGATCTGCCGAAACAAAGCAGGCCGCTCAGCATGGCTATTGGGCGCATAAACCCCAATGAGACGTAAAGCCTTATCCTTTATAGTAACATCCAGCACACAAAGCCTGCCCGCCGGATCTGCGAAGACAAGGGTACATGCAGCCTTCAAAGACTTGCTCACTAGCCAAGAGACACCCCTCGAACGACCATCAAAACATGCTGAATAAAGGGCGAACCCCTTAGACAGTATATCCTCACGGTCATGAGAAGAAAACCGGGTCTCTTGCACACAACAAACATTCACCCCGAGGCGCTGAAGGTCACGAGAGAGCCTCGCCCTGCGAGACTCGGACCTCAGGCCCCGCACATTTAAAGTAGCCAACCAGAGAGCCATCGAGAAGTCCGATTAGGGTTGTTTACCTGCATTAAACATGGCCGCATTAAACATGGCCGCATTAAACATGGCCGCATTAAACATGGCTGCATTAAACATGGATACCGACAGCCTCTCCCATAGACCCATGGCCCATTTCAGTATTGATGGTACCGTCATGGGAGATACCGCTGATTTCCCAGGGGAAAGTTAATTTTAGTGCTCTATAAAGGGAGGGGTGAACGAAAGCCGGGACCCTCCCTGCACAAAATTGCTTCATTTTCTTTAATTTGTCATTTTCCGTGATGGCGATGGGCGGGGTCATGTCGAAAGCATTTATAGCCTCATTCAACATGGCCCAAATTTTTTTCGCTCCTGGTTCAGATCTAACCACAGTTATCACCCTTTTCGCATTCGGAAAGTTGGTAGGGTCATCTATGTCCTTGTCCCCAAACTGCTTGATTGACAGTAAGTATTTGAGGTTAGTAATCCTATTGCCGTAATCTTTAGCCTTTCCGCCTGTAATGGAGAAATTCGGCAGACGTCAGTGCCTCAAGTTAAATATGCGCTTGGCTTTTTTTTTTTCTCTGATGAATCTTAAGGGGCTTTGAGTCTTTTAGATTTATGGAGGCATTGTAAGCGATTTAGTAGGAGAAGGATTGGGGGTGTTGTGGGCATAAAGGATTGTTTAAATGGGCTGGGGTCTCTACTGAGAGGAGTTTGGGACTGGACAGAAGAGGAAGGGAAACAAGTGGAGGCTTCACTCTACAAAAAGAGAGGTTGAGGGACGGGGAGAAGGTGTTGGGTCGGCGGATGTAGAGGGAGTGGATTTCTTTGGAGAGGGTGACTTTGGTGGATGCGATGTAGAGGGCTGTGAAGACTGCTTTGATGGAGACGATTTTTTTTCTTTGTTGGTCTAGCTTATTTTTCAGCTCCTTGATTTTTTTCTGTTTTGCTGTAACCTGGATCGTACTTTTTTTTTGATCTTCAAGGGACAAAATAGAGACCGGGGCAACGCCCTTACTGTTGTCAGAGGAGTGGGGACTGTAAGTGTCTTTCGTCCCCGAGGCTTCAGGGGACTGAGGCCCCCTGTCTGACGCTTCCCTCTGGCCCTGCTGACTACCTGCCATTCCCCTTTTCCTTCTCCTCAACCACACTTGCAGTAGAAGAGGGCTCTGGGGGAATGGGGCTTTTTGAGGACCCAACCGGGGTACAAACTGCTCCGGTCCTGGTAGCTGACGTGCCCATTACAGGCGTGACGAATTTAGAAGACTCGGTCAGAGGAGGAGTTTGGTCGATTGGGACCTGAGATCCAGAGGCCTTCTTCCCTGGGCAGGAAGAGGAGAGGTGACCAGTCACTCCACACTTCCAACAAACTGTTTTACGGCCGGTCACGATGACCGGCAGCCTCAGGTCACCAACGTCAAGACAGTTGGGGATAGAGGCGAAGGCTTTTTGATTTAGCATCATCTCAAAGCTCCATCCCCCGGTGAGGCTGTCACAAGAAGCACCCAGAATTTCGCCATATTGGGACAGGAATGCCGCCACGTGCTCCCCGATAACCTGATTTCTCGTAAAGAAAAAAAAAACAGTGAACCTCTTCTTTTCGACCACTTCGTGTCAGTATTTTCAACTATACCGCTACAATGGTCCTTCGCCGGCCCTCGTACTCTGTACGAAGGATTAGATCCTTCGTAATCAGATCCCGAGATGAAGCTCTTATGCAGTCCTCGGCGGCGGGCAGCAGCACGTCCCACATGAAAAAACCCTTACCCTTAACTATTCGGAGGGGCTTAAACCCCAGGGACTCCAGTGATTTGTACACTGTGTCTTTAGTCGAACGACAAATCTTGCGAGATCGCTTGTCGACGACAAAACTGACACTATTTTTTTCGACTCTCTTTAATTCTACTGATCCTGCAAGAGCCCACCTTTTCACCACAAGGTGCGTAACCTTTGGCACGATCCAAGAACTCCGCGATGTCGATTATGCATTTTGAGGGGACTTCCAACAAGAGGGCGATTCCCGGCCTCTGCATTAGTAGTTGTGTTGTCCTTTATCTTGGTCATTGATATTGCTCTTATCTGCCTCCATATTTTTGGAGGCTTTTTTTAATGCATCCACAATTTCCTCATTTGTAGGAACTCTGGGCAGATCAGGATATTCCTCCTTATTATTTTTATCCGGGGGATCTTTCTTTGGATTAAAGTGGTGTTTCCTGATGTTACGTCTAAAAGAAGCAATTTTAGGCTTCTTTTTCAAAATTAAAAATGAAGGCACTTTTTTTTCCTTCTTATCCATTTTTTTAACAGAGAAGGGGAGGGGAAAGGGGGAGGGGTGTGAGAAATATAAAATAAAATAATTATGCACACCAAAAAAAATTACATGACGGGAATAAACACGGTTCACTTAAACGTATGAAGAAAACAATAAGGAACAAAATATCGCCTAAAGGCGAAACAATAAAAGAAAAAACACGTAAAAGAAAATAAACAATAAAAATAAAAACGTTAGACAATAAAAAACAGAAAAACTTCGACAAAAGCCGAAGCTAAAATAAAATCAAAATAGCCGACGTCAACAAAAAATTACGAAACAATAATACAAAGCTAGTTACAAAAATCAAAAATGGCCGACGTCAATAAACAAAAAAATACGTAACGAAGACAGACGAAGATAGACACAAAAATAAAAATGGCCGACCCTAAGCGAGTCGAACCAATAAACAAAAGAAAATAAACAAATAAATTAAAACGATTACAAGCAAAAAACACGTAAAAATTAAAAGGATGAAAACAATTAAATAAATAAATTAATAAAAAATTACAGCGAAACACAGAATAACGAACACGAAGAAATTAAAGAAAATGACAATTAACACGGAAAACTATTATGAAAAAATTAAAGGGGTAGAAATGAGAAGAAAAAACTGCGGAAATTACAGGAGAAAAAACGAAATTCAAAAAAGGCAAAAAAAGAAAAACGAGCAAAAATTAAAGGGAGTAAAAATTAAAATCAAATAGGAAAACTAGAATAAACAGAATAAAGTGTAAAAATTAAAGGGGGAGGGTGAAAAAAAATGGAGAGTAGAAAGAAAAAATCAAAAACTTTTACAATAAGGTCGTAAAAATACAAATAAAATAAACCAACTTTAAACAAAATGCAGTTCAAACGGGCAACAGGTAAAATCACACAAAAAAGGTCGAGTTGTCATCAAAAGTCCAAAAAATAACCAGAAGCTAGTCAAGAACTTCTCCGACTCACGACACATCTTCTCTACCTGACTGTGGATATTTTGAGGCAGCAGGACGAGTCCATTATGTTTGAAAAAGGGAGGACCCCATAATAGTTTCCAAAGAGTTATTTAAATTTGGAAGCAAAGGATGAAAACGTTGAAAATGTAACCAAAACATCTTGCTTTTGCACGTAAATCAGTATGTATATCAAACCCATTGTAAAACATAAAATATGTAATACAAGTTTGTGAAAACTTATGAAACTTGTTAAAAACTATATATTTTAATCGTTTGCATATCGATTTTCAATAGTTTCATTGACTTTCTAATGTTTCTTAAAAGTTATTGAAATTTTGAAGCAAGGGTTGAAACGTTGAAAACTAAACAAAGCAGCTTGCTTTTGCACGTAAATCAGTATGTATTTCAAAACCATTGTAAAATATAAAATATATAATATAACTTTGTGAAACTTATGAAACTAGTTAAAAACAATATATTTTGATCGATTGCATATCCATATCAATATTTTCATTGATTTTTAATGTTTGCAAAGACTAATTTAATTTTTGAAGCAAGGGTTGAAAACGTTGAATAAGTATGCAAAACACCTTTATTTTCACGTAAATCAATATGTATTTCAAAACCATTGTAAAATAAAAAATATTAATCAAACTTTGGCAAAACTTATGAAACTATTAAAAACTATATATTTTGATCGATTTCATATCGATTTTCAATAAATTCATTGACTTTCTAATGTTTCCAAAATGTTATTGTAATTTTGAAGCATGGCTTGAAAACGTTGAAAAAGTAATCAAAAAAGCATGCACGTAAATCAGTATGTATTTCAAAACCATTGTAAAACATAAAATATGTAATATATCTTTTTCAAAACTTATGAAACATGTTAAGAAAATTATATGAAACTAGTTAAAAACAATATACTTTGATCGATTGCATATCGATTTTCAATAATTTCATTGACTTTCTAAAGTTTCCACAGAGTCTTCTAAATACTAATTTACGTGCAAAAGAAAGCTGTTTTGCATACTTTTCCAACGTTTTCAACCCTTGTTTAAAATTTAAATAACATTTGCAAACATTAGAAATCAATTAAATTATTGAAAACTGATATGCAATCGATGAAAATATATTGTTTTTATCTAGTTTCATAAGTTTGGACAAAGTTATATTACATATTTTCTATTTTACAATGGTTTTGAAATATATAGTGATTTGCCTTTCTAATGTTTCCAAAGAGGGATATAAATTTTGAAACAAAGGTTGAAGACGTTGAAAAAGTAACCAGACCAGTTTGCTTTTGTACGTTAATCAGTATGCATTTCATAACCATTGTAAAACATAAAATATGTAATATAACTTTGTCAAAACTTATGAAATTATTTAAAAACAATATATTTTGATCGATTGCATATCGATTATCAATAATTTCAATGACTTTCTGAAGTTTCCAAAGAGTTATTTAAATTTTGATGCAAGTGTTGAAAACGTTGAAAACCAAAATAGCTTGCTTTTGCACGTAAATTAGTATGTATTTCGAAACCATTTAAAACATAAAATATGTAATATAATGTTGCAACGGCCTCTAACCCAAGGGAATTACACCGGTTCTCACTATATATAGTACCAGTTATATCTACCCGGTGTAAGCAGCGACAGTACTACAACTGCCTAGCTGAGTAGTACCCGTTTCCTACCTTTGTATATGTGATGTTAAATACACTTGTTCTTTAAACCAACTTTGACTGGATTTTCTTATTTTTACTATTGTGCCACGACACAACAGTTTGGCGACGTCGGAATCGAAACGATATCACTGCAGACAATCACCTGAAGTGATTGAAATACAAGGATTCGCAAGATTTTTACGGCAAAACACCTTCGTCATTTCGAACAGATATGTGGATACGCAAGGATTAACAGCAAATTAATTACTACAATAGTAATTTGGCGACGTAAAAAAAATTATTAGAAACAACCAAAAATTTGCTACCAAAATCTACAGCGTGAGAACGCGAATAATATTGTCAATTATAGTTGAAAATACTGACTCGAAGTGATCGAAAAGAAGAGGTTCACTGTTTTTTACGAGAAATCAGAGTTTTTTTGTCACGGCAAGATTTTTTTTTCTCCTCTTCAAAGTTAAATGATTTGTCGAATGAAAAATATATATTCGCGTAAGTCATTTGTGCTTAACACCGACTGTTCAAAATTCGAGTCATATTTGTGCAAAACCACAAAAAGGTTGGAAAAAATTTTTGTGACTTTCCCATTAGTCGACACTCCTTAAAGCGACGGATTTTTTTTGTTTTTTACGAGAAATACATATTTCTTGTTTGTGTATTAGTTGAGCAAACTAATTTTAGTAAGCAAGCCTTGGGAAAACTGATTTGTTTAATACAAGTGTAAACTGTATGGTGCGTAAATTGATTTCGTACCATGGACGCAGAATTAAGAGAGTCTCTTCTTCAATTGTTCAAATTTCAAACGGAACAAAGTCTCGCGTTGCAAAAGCAACAACTTCAACGACAACTTGAAAGTGAGGAGAATTTTAAAAAAGAGTTGTTGGAACAACTGAAACGCGTCGAACAAATCTTTATGAAAACACAGGAGGAACAGAGGAAACTTCTGGAGGCAACACAGTTAACGAATGCAAGCGAGATTCATAACGCATTCTCCCAGACGGCCGTGTGAAACGCTATTGAAAGTTTCAATTATAATCCAGAAGACGATGTCACTTTTGCTCATTTCTATAGAAGATATGAGGATATTTTTGTATCGGATTGCGGTACATGGACAGGCGCTAAAAAAGTTAGGTTTCTGCTAAGAAAATTGGGAACTGCCGAGCATACAAAGTTCGTGAATTTTATCCTTCCAAAAAGACCAGTGAGTTGAACTTTCAAGAGACAGTTACTCTACTAACAGAACTGTTTTCACAAAAACTTCTTTTTCAAAGGAGATATAAGTGTATGAATGTCACTAGAAGAGAGGAAGATGATTACACTATTTATGCAAGTATTGTAAAACAAGCATTGCGACGATTTTAAACTGGAGGAATTATCATCAGATAATTTTAAATGTTTAATATTTTTGCAAGGGCTGGTTTTAGGTAAAGACGTATAAGATATATGTTGTGTTTTAAATAAACTCGAAATGGCCGAATTTAAAACTACAAAGCTTAGCGGAAGACTGTGAACGGTTTGTTGCGTTGAAACAGGACAGTCGTGACATAGAGGAAAGGGAGTGTCGCACATTAAAAAAGGTCCATCAGAAGAAAAATTTAACTTCAAAAATAACCAGAGGAAAAACAGGGAAAAGATCCACCTGGACCGTGTTGGAGGTGTGGAGATAAACATTGGTACAATGAGTGTCCCTATAAATTCAAACAATGTGGCAACTGCTACCGAAGGGGCATAAGGCATCACATTGTAGGAAAAATCTGGTAGAAAGAAGACATCCATTAAACTAACCAAAATTGAACCTGAGGAACGAAATATCCGGAAATTTGTACAGGTCAAAATGTTTAAAAGAAAGTAAGACTACAGTTTGATAGTGGGTCTGATATTTCCATCATTAATATACAGACATGGAAGAAGCTTGGGAGACCCACTATGATTAAATCACATAAAACGTCGAGAAGCGTCAGTGGTGAAAAAATCACCTTCGAAGGAGAATTATTGACGAATATTTCTTTTCAGAATAAGACCGAAAAAGCGAAAATTTTTGTCATGCGAAAATCAAATAACCTCTTTGGAACTGATCTGTTTGAAAAATTAGACTATGGGATCTGCGTTTTTTAACCCTCTTTTTGTCAAAAAGTTGAGGATGCGAATATGGAGGCAGAAAAACTTAAGAGGGAGTTAAAACAGAATTTTCCAGACGTATTTACAGGCGGTCTTGGAAGGTGTACAAAAGCGGTAGCAAAATTTGAAGTCAAAGAAAATGAACAGCCAGTGTTCAAAAAAAGAAAAGAAAGGTTCCATACGCCGCTATAGAACAAATAGACGGTGAATTAGAAAGACTCTAAAACATGGGTGTCCTCGAAAAAATGGATCACAGTGAGTGGGCTACGCCAACAGTTTACATTAAAAAGAAGAGCAAGGAGATTAGGGTTTGTGTCGATTTCTCAACAGGTTTAAACAATGCATTATCCCCTTCCGAGCCCTGAAGAAATATTCGCGAAACTGAGTGGAGGGAAATATTTTTCTAAAATCGACCTCAGTGACGCGTATTTACAAATCCCAGTCGATCAGGAGTGTTCAAAGCTGCTATGCATCAATACCCATAATGGATTATACAAGTTTAACAGACTTCCTTTTGGGGTCAAAGTCGCTCCTGCGATTTTTCAGCAAACAATGGACATGATGTTAAGTGGGCTGGACTTGGCAGTAGGGTACCTGGACGATGTGTTAATGAACAGCGCTAGCAAAGAACAACACAAAGCTCATGTAAACCAAGTATTCAAAAGGATCCAGGATTATGGATTTAAACTGAAACAGGAAAAATGTACCTTTTTCATGAAAAAAATAAAATACTGGGGGCAAATTATCGATGAACATGGAAGAAGGCCGGATCCAGATAGATCGAGTGCAATAAGGGACATGCCTGCTCCAGAAAAATATTGCGTCTCTACAAAGTTTCTTAGAGTTGGCGAATTATTACAATGTATTCGTGCCAAATATGCATAAACTAAGATCACCCTTAAATGAATTGTTAAGGAAGGACCAAAAATGGGTCTGGACGCAAGAGTGCGAAGAAGCATTTCAGGAAATTAAAGATATATTAACGTCTGACTTGTTTCTGGCACATTATAATCCCAAGCGTGATATTATAGTTGCAAGATTTCGATGCCAGTGCCTATGGCATAGAAGCATGCATACTACACAAAATGGATGATGGAAAAATAAAACCCACAGCCCATGCATCCCGTTCACTTTTACCAGCCGAAAAGAACTACTCGCAAATCGAGAAAGAGGCGCTAAGCATTATATTCGCAGTAAAGAAATTTCATCGTTTCTTGCACGGTAGACAATTTCTGTTACAAACAGATCACAAAACCTTTACTAACGATTTTTGATCGAAAAAGGGACTACCACAACATACGGCGAATAGACTCCAAAGATGGGGTACCATTCTTCTGAATTATAATTTTCAAATGGAGTATGTACCATCTAAAAACTTGGTCATGCAGATGGCTTATCAAAGTTAATACCTAAGCACACAGAACCATTGAGGATATGGTAATAGCAGCCATTCAAGCGGAAATTGAAGTAAAAAATACTTTATGTGACACGATAAGAGAACTTCCAGTAACACTTGATGAGATTAAGAGTAAGGCAGAGGTGGACGAATTTATTATAAGCACGAAAGAAAAAATCAACAGTAACCAACTGGATGAGGAAATTTATTCAATTTGTGATAACGTCCTGTTATATAGCGACAGGGTCGTAATTCCTACGACATTACAGAAAAGAATGCTCAAGGAATACCATGTAGGACATCCAGGCATATCAAGAATGAAAAGCCTTATGCGCTCTTTCGTTTTCTGGCCAAACATGGATAAGGATATAGAAGAAAATGTCAGGGAGTGTAGAGGATGCACTTAGCTATGAAAGCTCAATTCGGTTCGTGGGAAAAACCGGACCGACCTTGGTCGAGAATTCACTTGGATTTTGCTGGACCGTTAGATCGTTTCTACTATCTCATTGTTATAGACAGTCTATCTAAGTGGCCGGAAGTACTGAAATGCAAGAACCCCACATCCGAGGCAGCTATTAACTTCCTGTATGAACTATTCGCTAGGTTTGGAGTTGTAGACTGCATTGTCACAGACAATGGAACGCAATTCACGTCTACCAAATTTAAACATCTCTGCGAGGATTATCTAATCGAGCATATAACCATTCCACCATACCATCCAAGAAGCAATGGGCAAGCGGAGAGATTCGTGGATGCGTTCAACAGAACCCCGAGAAAGGCTAGTGGATCACCGACGGATAAGTCAATCCAACAGTTCTTACAAGTTTACAGGGTCACTCTGAATGCAAACATCGAAACGTCGAAGACACCTGCTGAGGTCATGTTCGGACGCAAAGTTAGATCAATTTTCCACAAGATGTTACCAAACCAGGATAGGCCAAACCTCAAAAAACCAATAACAAAAAAACGGTATAAAGTTGGAGAAAGAGTTTTCTACAAGATGCATAGAAATAATAGGAACTTTGGGGAGTCCGGCACTATTGAGAAACAAATAGGCAACATGATTAAAGGACCAGATTTCGTGCACAAACGTCGCACTAACCAAATCCGGAAAAGATACTCGAACAGTGAGGTGACCAGATAGCCCGATGAGGACATCATGGACACAGTGTTTGATACTTTTCAGGTGCCCATACCAGAGACAGCTCCCGAGAATAGGAGGTCAGAAAGAAAACGGAAATCAACGGAGTTGATTAAGGTGAACCCAAAACAAAAACGTTATTAATTCCCAGACGGGATATTTTCAAAGTGGGGTCACCGGCCTCTAACACAAGGGAATTACACCGGTTCCCACTATATATAGTGCCAGTAATACCTACCCGGTGTAAGCAGCGACAGTACTACAACTGCCTAGCTGAGTAGTACATGTTTCCTACCTTTGTATCTGTGATGTTAAATACATTTGTTCTTTAAACCAACTTCGACTTGATTATATTCTTTTTACTATTGTGCCATGACACGACATATAAATTTGTCAAAACTTATGAAACTAGATAAAAACAATATATTTCCATCGATTGCATATCGATTTTCAATAATTTAATTGACTTTCTAATGTCTGTAAAGAGTTATTTAAATTTTGATGCACGTGTTGAAAACGTTGAGAAAGTATGCAAAACAGCTTGCACGTAAATCAGTATGTTCTTCAAAACCATTGTAAAACATAAAATATGTAGGACAACTTTGACGAAACTTATGAAACTAATTGAAAACAATACATTTTGATCGATTGCATATCGATTTTCAATAACTTCATTGACTTTCTTATGTTTCCAAAGAGTTATTTCAATTTTGAAGCAAGGATTGAAAACGTTGAAAAAGTAACCAAAACAGCTTGCTTTTGCACGTAAATCAGTATGTATTTCAAAACCATTGTAAAACATAAAATATGTAATATAACTTTGTCAAAATTTATGAAACTAGTTAAAAACAATATATTTTGATCGATTGCATATCGATTTTCTGTAATTTCATTGACTTTCTTATGTTTCTAAAGAGTTATATAAATTTTGAATCAAGGGTTGAGAATGTTGAAAAAGTATGCAAAACAGCTTGCTTTTGCACGTAAATCAGTATGTATTTCAAAACCATTGTAAAACATGAAATATGTAATATAACTTTGTCAAAACATATGGAAATTGTTAAAAACAATATATATTGATCGGTTGCATATCGATTTTCAATAATTTCATTTACTTTCTAATGTTTCCAAAGAGTTATTTCAATTTTGAAGCAAGGAGTGAAAACGTTGAAAAAGTAAGCTCGACAGCTTGCATTTGTACGTAAATCAGTATGTATTTCAAAAGCATTGTAAAACATAAAATATGTAATATAAATTTGTCAAAATTTATGAAACTAGTTAAAAACAATATATTTTGATCGACTGCATATCGATTTTCTGTAATTTCATTGACTTTCTTATGTTTCCAAAGAGTTATATAAATTTTGAATCAAGGGTTGAGAATGTTGAAAAAGTATGCAAAACAGCTTGCTTTTGCACGTAAATCAGTATGTATTTCAAAACCATTGTATAACATGAAATATGTAATATAACTTTATCAAAAATATGAAACTAGTTAAAAACAATATACTTGATCGATTGCATATCGATTTTGTATAATTTCATTGACTTTCTAATGTAAATCAGTATGTATTTCTATTGAAACTTGACTAATGCATGGAATAATAATAATACAACACAAAATGTACTTAGAACAACATGTATTGAAACAAGAAAGTGTACACAATATTTACATATAGTCTTTTGTATATTTCTGGGAAGACCGTTCCTGGAGAATGTGTTGACTTAGTCGCAGTCGGGCAGAGTCTCTGGATTGCATCTCTTGGTTCCTTCCCCGTCTTTCCGGTACCAACCATATTTATATGGTCGGTACTCCACTATGCAAATTAGTCGGATCCTACCACAACACCGCCTCCCAAGCCTTGGAATCCCTTTTGGATTTCCAACTGGCTTCCTATATGGGTTGATGATTATGTCTATTTCTTTGTAGATCCATTTGCATACTTCATATGCATATGTCCATCTGCTTAATTTTAATTTTTTTTTCCGTTTTGGATTCACGTCCAATGGGTCCGTGAAGTTCCTTTTCCTACCGGATCTTGGTTCAAGAGTATTCTGTGGAGGTTCTACTTGAAACATATCATACATTACATCAATGGGATCTTCCTCCTCATCCGGTATACTCTCTTCATGCTCTAAACCGTAACATTTTTTAAGTTGGTTCTGGTGCCTTTTATGAGTATTCTTCGGCCCTTTAATTATGTAAATCAGGTCACCGATTCTCTTGTCCACTATGCCTCGCTCCCAGAACTCAACGTTGTTTTTGTAGCACTTTAAAAACACCTTTCTCTCCGGGGTGTATCCTTTTTCACTGTATACATAATATTCTTTACTCATTTTTTTTCCTGGGAAAAAGCTTGTCAAACACTGACTTAACTTTCCTAGCGAACATTAGTTCAGCTGGTGCCATGTTTGCGTGTGTTCTCTGATTTGGCGTGATTCTGTATACTTAGAAGAATTGCTGAAGCGCCTTTTCCGTTGGAACTCCTGAGGCTTTCTTCAGAGCGCGCTTTAAAGTATCGACAAATCTTTCTGCGAGTCCATTGACCTCGGATGATACGACGGCGTCGTTATGTGGTTAATTTGATATAACTCTCAAAATTCCTTAAATTCTTCAGAAGTGAATTGTGTACCATTGTCACCACAATACACTCTGGCACACCGAACCGTGCAAATAGTTCATGCAAAAAAGTTGTTGTGGTATTGGACGTAGGCTTTTTGCAGCGTAGTACTTCCGGCCATTTTGTAAAACTATCTATCACTATTAAGTAGTAATAATCTTCTACTGGACCAGCGAAATCAATGTGTAATCTTGTCCACGGATGATCTGTCTTGGGAATATGGTTTGTGTACTACAGGTGGTGCCTTAGCTGCTAACGCACACCCCTTTACATCGATGAACCATGTTTGCGATATCCATATCCATTCCTTTCCAATATACAAAGCTTTGCATTGCTTTTTGTTCTATTAATCCCTCGGGTGACCCATATGAAAGTCCTGTAGTATTCTTTTTCTGCAACTTTTTTGGTACTACTACTCTCTCACCATATAATAAAAACTCCTTCACCTATTGAATAAATCTCCTGCACTTTTTTGGTCATTTGCTACCATTTTGCTTTTATTTCTAAAATGAAATCATCGCTTTTAGCTTCTTTTTTAATTTTTTAGTGTAACCGGTAGCTCTCTTACCATGTTTACCATGCTTTTCACCTCATAATCTGCTCTGATATTTGCAATAATTGATTCTTCGAATCTTTCTTCTTGTCTCGGTACGAGTCTTGATAAACTATCCGCATGAATTATATTTTGGATAATCATAATTGAGAAGAATGGTTCCCCATCTCAACAGACAATTTCCTGTATAAACGGGTAACCCTTTCTTTGAACCAAAAATAGTGATCAGAGGTTTATGATCCGTTTCAAGCATAAAATGTCTGCCGTGGATGTATCTATGAAATTTTTGTATGGCAAAAATGATACTCAGTGCCTCTTTTTCTATCTAGGGGTAACTTCTTTCTCCTGGGAGTAAAGTTCTCGAAGCATGTGCAATTGGCTTTCTAGAACCATCTGGCATTATGTGTTGAATACACGCTCCTATCCCGTATGAACTAGCGTCACTTGCTACTACAATATCCAGTTTTGGATTGTAATGGGTTAAAAAGAGGTCGGACGTAAGCATTTTCTTTATTTCATCAAAGGATTTCTGACATTCTACCGTCCATTCCCATGCCTTGTCTTTTTTTACCAGTTTCATTCAACGGGGCTCTTAAATTATACATTCCTTTAATGAACGCTTGATAATAATTTTCAAGCCCCAGAAAACTCTGTAGCATCGCCACATTAGTGGGCGTCGGCATGTCTCTAATCTCAATGGACCTTTCCGGATCTGGAAATCTGCCATTTTTGTTGATTATGTGACCTAAATACTTAATTTTCTCCAAACCAAATTCGCACTTTGACTCTTTGACTTTAAATCCAAGGTCCTGAATCTTTTTAAATACTTGATTGAGATGCTCTCGATGTTCGTCGACGGTTTCGCTCCTTACTATGATGTAAGCGCACGCAAAGTCTAAATCATTCAACATGACGTCCATAGCTTGTTGAAAAATGACTGGTGCCACTTTAATACCAAAAGGAAGCCTGTTGTACTTGAAGAACCCTCTATGCGTGTTTATCCCTACTAATTTTCGAACATTCCTCTTCGACGGGAATTTGAGATAGGCATCTGATAAGTCGATTTTGAAAATATAACTCCACCATTTAGCTTGTTAAAATCTCCTCCGGACTCGGTAACGGGTAATGGTAGTCCTTAATTACCGAGTTCAACCCTGTCGAAAAAAATCAACGCAGACTCTGACTTGGTTTGATTTCTTTTTTATGCACACAATCGGCGCAGCCAATGAATTAGATTCTACTTTCAAAATAATTCCCATTTTTTCCAACCTATCAAGTTCTTCGTTAAATTTCTCTACACCTGCGAAAGACACGTTACGTTTCTTTTTAAAATTTGGCATAGTATTTTCCTTTAATTCAAATTTGGCTTCAAACTTGTTACATCTTCCAAGACGAAGGTTTCCGGAAACTTTTTCTTTAATTCCTCTTTAATGTCCTGTCTTGTTTGCGTATTACTTTCTACTTTTATGCAGAATGAGTTTAACGGTTTATCCCACAATTCGAATGTTTCAATAAAATCTGTACCCATCAAGTTTTCTCCATTTTTCAGAATGAAAACTTTTATTTTTTTAACTATCCCGTTCAATTTCATGGGAAGTACAATCTCGCCTTCGAAGTTAATTTCATTTCCAGTTACCGTTCGAGCGCATTTCGTTGACTTCATTACTGTAGGCCTTTTTAAAATTTTCCATGTTTTATCGTTCATTATTGTTAAATCTGAACCCGAATCGAGTTGAAATTTGATATTCTTTTTCAGTCGTCACATACTTCCTCAAATCTCTATCTGATTTGATATTTGAATTTGTTTGTCTAAATCGGCTATTGACTTTTTTCGTTTTACAACACGACCCTTTGTGACCATTCTTGTGGCACACGAAACATTTTTTATTTCTATATGGGCAATTTACTTCCCAGTGTCTTTCGTTGAACCGTCTACAATTATATGATGGAACCTTTTTTTTCTCCTCATTCTTTTCATTTAATTTTTCTTGTCTATTTTTAAAATACGCCGAATTTTTACTCCAAATTTTTTCTGATGGGTAATTTGACTGTTTTTTTTATTTTTTTAATATAAGCAATGCCAGCTTCTTCGATCTTTTGAGACTCTTTCTTTAAACTTACGGCCCGCTGACACTCCTCTGCTAACTTTTGCAGGGTAAGGTTTTGTTCAGATTCGAGTTTAGCCAAAACTCTACGTCTTATTTCGTCACTCTTACTGGATACCAGTCCTTGAGCAAAAATTAAACATTTGAATTCTTCAACCGTAATCTCTGCCAATCTGAAATTGTCACAATGTCTATTCACTATAGATGCATATGTTAAGTAATCCTGATCGTCGGATTTAGCGACATTCATGCATAACCATCGCTTATGCCAAAGCGACATATTTGCTCCAAACAACTCCTTTAGCAATTTCACTGTTTCCGAGAATTCCAATTCATTTGTTCTTCTCGGTAGAATAAAATCTACAAATTTGCTATGTTCTGCTGTACCTAGCTTCTTTAGTAATAGACTGACTTTTTCTTGAATTCGACCAGTTTTCACAGTCTGTGTAGAAAATATCTTCATATCGTTTAAAGTACGCTTCAAACGTTTTTCCTTCGTCTGGCACATAGTTGAAAGTTTCCAGCGAATTAAATATGATGTTATTAGAATATGAAGAATTTCCTTCATTTCCCTGAATGTTGTTTAATTTCTCCAGTGTTAACTTTTGAATTTCTAAAACCTTGATCTGCATTTCTTCCTGTTTTCTCAGTTTTTCCTCTTGCTTTTCTTGATATTCTTGCTGTCTTTTCTGTTATTCCCTTATTAATAAGGCAAACTGTTCACTTTGACGTTGCTGACTCAACTCCTCTTGCTTTTCTTGATATTTCTGCTGTGCTATTTTCTGTTCCCTTATTAATAAGGCAAACTGTTCATTTTGACGTTGCAGGCTCAACTGCTGAGATTTGAATAATTCAGATATGACTTTGGATAATTCATCCATCTTTAGCTGATAGTGTTCATGCACAAAGAATATACTTTTAATTTGTGTATCCACGAATATAATATAAGCTGACCAAAAAAATCGAAACAACTTACGACTTTTTTATTTTATGTCTTGCTTTATAAAATATTGTTGAGCAACCAAAAAAAAAATTTTTTTTTTTTTAGAAGTTCGTTACCTTTCAAAGTAGACACGATGCATTTGTGCGCCTTTTAATTCCATGCATGATTTTGTAGTCGGTCCGTTTTTTTTTTTGTTTTTTTTTTTAAATCACCGTTATTCGTGTACGCCACCTTTCAGATTTTTCTGAGTGAACGTTCCTTTATGCTTAGTCGTCCTTTAACGAGTTCTAATATCCAGAACTTCAGAATCCTTTGCCGTTCTATTAGATGTTGGACTTTAATTAATAATTTTTTCCTTCAGCCTGGGTTCTTCAAAGACTTGTCCCAATTGTTGAAGGCTATCAATTATCAATTCTTTTTTTTTCCGTAAAGTTCTTTGAACTTCGTCGCCATTGTTGAAACTTGACTAATGCATGGAATAATAATACAACACAAAATGTACTTAGAACAAAATGTATTGAAACAAGAAAGTGTACACAATATTTAGGTATAGTCTTTTGTATATTTCTGGGAAGACAGTTCCTGGAGAATGTATTGACTTAGTCGCAGTCGGACAGAGTCTCTGGATTGAATCGCTTGACTCCTCCCCACACGTCTTCCCGGTACCAACCATATTTATATGGTCGGTACTCCACTACGCAAATTAGGTGGATCCTACCACAACAATTTCAAAGGCATTGTAAAAACATAACTTTGTCTAAACTTATGAAACTAGTTAAAACAATATATTTTGATCGAGAGCATATCGATTTTCAATAATTTCATTGACTTTCTTATGTTTCCAAGAGTTATTTAAATTTTGAAGCAAGGATTTAAAACGTTGAAAAAGTAACCAAAACTGCTTGCTTTTGCACGTAAATCAATATATATTTCAAAAGCATTGCAAAACATAAAATATGTAATATAACTTTGTCAAAACTTATGAAACTAGATAAAAACAATATATTTTCATCGATTGCATAACGATTTTCAATAATTTCATTGACTTTCTAATGTTTCCAAAGAGTTATTTAAATTTTGAAGCAAGGATTTAAAACGTTGATAAAGTAACAAAAACTGCTTGCTTTTGCACGTAAAAGAGTATGTATTTCAAAAGCATTGTAAAACATAAAATATGTAATATAACTTTATCAAAACTTATGAAACTAGATAAAAGCAATATAATTTGATCTATTGCATATCGATTATCAATAATTTAATTGACTTTCTAATGGTTCCAAAGAGTTATTATATTTTGAAGCAAGGGTTTAAAACGTTGAAAAAGTATGCAAAACAGCGAGCTTTTGCACGTAAGACAGTATATATGTCAAAAGCATTGTAAAACATAAAATATGTAAAATAAATTTGTCAAAACTTATGAAACTTGTTAAAAACAATATATTTTGATGGATTGCATATCGATTTTCAATAATTTCATTGACTTTCTTATGTTTCCAAAGTGTTATTTAAATTTTGAAGCAAGGATTTAAATTGTTGAAAAAGTAACCAAAACAGCTTGCTTTTACACGTAAATCAGTATGTATTTCAAAAGCTTTTTAAAACATAAAATATGTAATATAACTCTGTCAAAACTTATGAAACCAGTTAAAAACAATATATTTTGATTGATTGCATACCGATTCTCAATACTTTCATTGACTTTCTAATGTTTCAAAAGAGTTATTTAAAATTTGAAGCAAGGGTTGAAAACGTTGAAAAAGTAACCAAAACAGCTTGCTTTTATACGTAAATCACTATGTATTTAAAAACATATTTGCAAAACATAAAATATGTAATATAACTTTGTCAAAACGTTTGAAACTACTTAAAAACAACATATTTTGATCGACTGCATATCGATTTTCAATAATTTCATTTGACTTTCTAATGTTTACAAACAGTTATTTCAATTTTGACGCAACGGTTGAAAACTTTGAAAAAGTAACCAAAACAGCTTGCTTTTTCACGTAAATCACTATGTATTTCAAAACATTGTAAAACCTAAAATTTGTAATATAACTTTGTCAAAACTTTTGAAAGTAGTTAAAAACAATATATTTTGATTGATTGCATATCGATTTTCAATAATTGCATTGACTTTCTAATGTTTCCAAAGAGTTATTTAAATTTTGAAGCAAGGTTAGAAAACGTTGAAAAATTAGACAGAACAGCTTTAAATCGCTATCTATTTCAAAACTTTGTAAAGCATAAAATTTGTAATATAACTTTGTCAAAACTTTTGAAACTCGTTAAAAACAACATATTTTGATCGACTGCATATCGATTTTTAATAATTTCATTGACTTTTTAATGTTTACAAAGAGTTATTTAATTTTTGAAAGAAGCGTTGAAAACGTTGAAAGTGTAGCCAAAACAGCTTGCTTTTCCACGTAAATCACTATGCATTTCATAACTTTGTAGAACATAAAATTTGTAATATAACTTTGTCAAAACCTTTGAAACTAGTTAAAAACAATATATTTTGATCGATTTCCTATCGATTTTCAATAATTTCATTGACTTTCTAATGTTTACAGACAGTTATTTAAATTTTGATGCAAGCGTTGAAATTTTTAATTTTATTGCCTTTCTAATGCTTCTAATTAGCTATTCAAATTTTTATGCAAGCGTCTTTAACTTTCAAATTGTAGCCAAAACAGCTTGCTTTTGCACGTATATCTCAATATATTTCAAAATTATGTAAAACGTGAAATGTGTACTATATCTTTGTGAAAAATGTTGAAAGATGTTAAAATCAATATCTTTCGATCGATACTATATCGATTTTCAGTAATTTTATTCCCTTTCTAATGATTCCAATTACTTATTCAAATTTTTCAGCAAGCAAGTTTAAGTCAAATAGTAGCCAAAATATTGCTTTTGCACGTAAAACTCAATATATTTCAAACTTTTGTAAAACGTATAATGTGTACTATAACTTTGAGAAAAATTTGAAAAATATTAAAATCATTTTCTTTCGATCGATACCATATTGATTTTCAATAATTTTATTGCCTTTCTTATGATTCCAATTAGCTATTTCTATTTTTAAGGAAGCATGTTTCACGTTCAAAAAGTAGTGAAACCAGCTTGTTTTGGACGTAAATCTCAATATATTTTAAACGTTTCTAAAACTATAATTTTATTGCCTTTCTAATGATCCCAATTAGATAGTGGAATTTTCATGCAAGTGAGTTTAACGTTCAAAAATTAGCCAAAACAGCTTTCTTTTGCACGTATATCTCAATATATTTCAAACCTATGTAAAACATAAAATGTGTAATATAACTTTGGCAAAACTGTTGAAATACTTTAAAATCAATATCTTTCGATCGATACCATATCCATTTTCAATAATTTTTTGCCTTTCTGATGATTCCAATTATCTATTTAAATTTTTATGCAAGCGTGTTAACGTTCAAAAAGTAGTCAAAACAGCTTGCTTTGGCACGAAAATCTCAATATATTTCAAAACTTTGTAAAAACTTTGCGAAAAGTTTTGAAAAATGTTAAAATCAATATCTTTCGACCGATACCATATCGATTTTCAATCATTTTATGACCTTCCTGATGATTCCAATTAGATATACAAATTTAAGCAAGCTTGTTTAACGTTCAAAAAGTATCCAAAACAGCTTTTTTTTGCACCTAACTCTCAATATATTACAAATCTTTGTAAAACATAAAATGTGTGATATAACTTTGGGAAATCTGTTGAAACTTGTTAAAATCAATATCTTTCGATCGATACCATATACATTTTTTAATAATTTTATTGCCTTTCTAATGATTCCAATTAGCTATTCAAATTTTTAAGCAAGCGTGTTTAACGTTCATATAGTAGCCAAAACAGCTTGCTTTTGCACGTATATCTCAATATATTTCAACCTTTGTAAAACATAAAATGTGTACTATGACTTTGGGAAAACTGTTGAAAGATGTTAAAATCAATATCTTTCGATCGATACCATACTGATGTTCAATAATGATTTCAATTAGCTATTCCAAGCTTTAAGCAATTCTCTTTAACGTTCAAAAAGTCGCCAAAACAGCTTGCTTTTGCACGTAAATCTCAATATATTTCAAACCTTTGTGAAACATAAAATTTGTACTATAACTTTGTGAAAACTGTTGAAACATGTTAAAATATATATCTTTCCATCGATTGTCAATAATTTTATTGGCTTTCTAATGATTCCAGTTAGCAATTTAATTTTTTTATGCAAGCCTGTTTAACGCTCAAAATGTAGCCAAAACAGCTTGCATTTTCACGTATATCTCAATTATTTTCAAACCTTTGCAAATCATAAAATTGTAATATTTTTGAAAACTGAAGAAACATGTTAAAATCAATATCTTTCGATGGATATTTCAATATTTTCGATAATTTTATTGGCTTTCTAATTATTCCAATTAGCAATTTAAATTTTTACGTAAGCGTGTTTAACATTCAATAAGTAGCCAAAACAGCTTATTTTTCTACGTAAATCTTACTAATTTTCAAACACTTGTAAAAGATAACATTTGTAATACAGCTTTGTGAAAACTGTAGAAACATTTTAAAGTCAATATCTTTCGATCGATACCGCATCAATTTTCAATAATTTTTGGTTTACTAATGATTTCAATTAGCAATTTCAATTTTTAAGCAAGCGTGTTTAACTTTCAAATGTAGCCAAAACACTTTGCCTTTAAAGTAAATCTCAGCTCCAACGTTTTTAAAAACATAAATCTCAATTCCAACGTTTGCAAAACATAATATTTTTAATATAACTTGGTGAAGACTTTTGAAACCTGTGAAACTCAATATTTTTCGATCGATACCATATTGATTTTCAATAATTTTATTGTATTTGTAAAGTTTCCAAATAGAAAATTTGAATTTTCATGGTAGTGTGTTTACCGTTCAAAATGTAGCTTCCTTTGCAAGTAAATATCAATATTATTCCAAACTTTGCAAAATATACAATTTGTAATAAATACAACATTGTGAAAAGTTTGGGAACATCTTATAATCAATATATTTCAATCGATACCATATAGATGTCCAATAATTTTATTGCCTTGCTGATGTTTCCAAATAGCAATTTGAATTTCCAAGCGAGCGTTTTTAACGTTTAAAGTATCGAAAACAGCTTGGTTTTGCATGTAAATCTCAAATTTTGAAACTTGTGAAAATTAATATTTTTAGATCGATACCATATTGATTTCCAGCAATTTTATTGCATTTCTAAAGTTTCCAAATAGCAATTGTAATGTTCATGCAAGCGTGTTTAACGTTCAAAAAGTAGCCCAAATATTCAAATTGCTATTTGGAAACATTAGAAATCTAATAAATTATTGAAAATCGATGTGGTATTTTTCGGAATATAACTTTGTGAAAACAGTTAAAACTTGTGAAAATTAATATTTTTCGATCGATACCACATAGATTTTCTATAATTTCTAATTTTTCCAAATAGCAATTTCAATTTTTAAGCTTGCTTTTGCAAGTAAATCTCAAAATGTTTCAAACTTTTTTAAAACATAAAATGTGTAATATAACTTTCTGAAAACTCTTGAACTTTTGAAAATCAATATTTTTCGATCGATACCATATCGATTTTCAATAATTTAATTGGCTTTCTAAATCGCAATTTAAATTTTCAAGAAAGTGTGTTTAACCTTCAAAAAGTAGTCAAAACAGTTTGCATTTTCATGTAAATCTCAATATTTTGTGAAAAAAAAACCTGTAATATAACTTTTAGAAAACTCTTGAAAATTGTGAAAATCAATACTTTTCGATCCATACCATATCGATTTTCAATAATTTTATTGGCTTTCTAATGTTTCCAAAAAGCAATATGTATTTTGAAGCAAGCATGTTCAACATTCAAAAAGTAGTCAAAAAAGTTTGCTTTGAAAGTTCTCTTAGCCGGGTATTGAACTCACGCTCTTTGGCTCCTCTCACTGGATCTAACTATCGCCTTTATCCACAGTGTCTTTAAGTACATCCGTGGATGAATTTCTAGTTTTTTTAAATCTAATTTCTTCAGGAACCATTTTTACCAGTCCTCATATTGCAATTTTTGCTGTTATCATTTTATGTTTTTACCCGAGCTGATATTGCAACTTTCTTCTGTTATTATCGCTTTTCTCTGGAAATCCTTATTACTGGTTCCTGTACTGTATTTATTTCTATGCTTGGTCGGCTCAGGTGATTTCTGTGGCCCAGCATATATGCTGATTCCTTAAGTTTACAAATTTTCCAATGGTGTTCTTTGTCTATGACCTCAACCTAATCCCACAGAGGGCGGTGATTTCCCTTTTTTCTCTCCATATGTGGTCAGTCATGCCTGATTTTTCCTCTTCCCCTCGTGTTACAACTTTCTGGTGTTCTTGAAGCCTTACTTTAAGTGGGCGGCCTGTCTCCCATTTATATTTCTTTCCACACTGCACGGGATAGCGTACACACAGTCTTTAGTCATGTTCTCCTTTATTCGGGAGAGATACCTTCGAAGTGTCGTCAAGCTTTTGAAGGTTGTCCTGATGTTATATGGAGCAGTATACCAATAGATACCCTGAAGGAGATGCTGACTTTCTGTACGCAATCAACATACTTGGGATCCGACATATATTTACAGGATATAGCAATGGGCTCGCCATTATCACCACCAATGGCAAACCTATATATGGAATACTTTGAGAAAAAATCGACACAACTAAAACTAACTCTATGGCTGTCATACGTAGATGACACCTTCATACTCTGGCCACACCAAGAAGACGTCCAGCTACTACTGGGCCATGTGAACTCAATAAAATCATCGATACAGTTCATAATTGAGCAAGAAAACGACAACAAACTCGCCTGAGCAGGAGTTCAAGACATCCGTATACAGCAAGCCAACATTCAGCGGACACCTCAGATTCGACTCCCACCATCCATACAGTGTAAAGAAAGGAATCGTCCGCTGCTTACAACATTGAGCAAAAGTCATGTGGCGACCCAAAAGCATAGTAACAAGAAATGGTCTGTATAAGCAGTACCCTACAACATAACAACTACCCTGGGTACAACAAACTGGGATAGAAGGTTACAAGCACTCAGAAGACAGTCTGCCTACCCTATGTGATGGGATTATCGGAAAAAATACAAAGGATCTGTGGTCCATATAACATCAGGACAATCTTCAAAAGTGGTTCAACACTTAGCAGACACTCTTCCGAGTAAGACCCCAATAGAGGAGAATATGACTAAGGACTGTGTGTACATCATCCCGTGTAGCTGTGGTACGAAATACAAACAGGCCACCCACTTAAAGTAAAACTGCAAGAACATCGTAAAATGGTAACACAAGAGGAAAATTGCAATATAAGATCTGGTAAAAAATGCAATAATATTAACAGAAAAATTGTAATGTAAAATATATAAAAATGATTGCTGAGTCATTAAGTTTATAAATCCTAAAAATTCATACACAGATGTCTCCAAGGACACATGGCCCAGTGCATAAAGAAGTTGGATAGATCCAGTGGCTACACCCAAAGCGTTGTTAGTTAAATACCAGGCCACAGCAGTGGTGAACCAATCTTGAAGAGTTGAGTTAAAGGGAAGTAGTATGGCACGTAGGACTAGAACAATCTACCCCGGGTTCAGTTCGAAATTCCAATTTCCTGAAGAAGACCGGAGCGTACAACGGCCGAAACGTTATAAATATGGCAATGGCGATGATCATTACAGTCCGAATAATGCAAATAATGTAAATAATCATAAGACCCCTGTTATAGACAGATATGTAATTTAGTGCTTATAGACATTAGGAAAACCTTAAAATTCTTGAAAATCGATTTGGTATCTATCGAAATAGATTGAATTATATAAGATTCGACAGCTTATATTGAAAAACTTGAGGGTTTACAAAGTTTTGAAAACATTGTCATTTGCGTTGAAACTTAAGCTGTTTACGTTTCAAGAACTTTTTATACCTTAAACACGGCTATTTCAAAATGTAATTTAGTGTTTGTAAACATCTGAAAACGCCTAAAATTATTGCAAATCGATTTCGTTTCGACTGAAATATATTGATTTTAAGAAGTTTCGACAACGTACACAAAGTTATATTTAAAAAAAATTGCAAAGTTTTGAATACATTGAATTTTGCGTTGAAATTGAAGCTCTTTGTTGTATTGTTATTATTTAGCTGTGTCTTTACTTCCTGTTATTAAGTGCGGGGCAGTCTATTCCGGTGTAGAAGTGATCCACTTCTTGGGTAGACATTGACTCGCAAAAAGTAAAAAAAAGATTACATCTCTATTGCTTGAGATACTAACCAATCTCTTCATAACTGATAACTAATTATATAGCTAAATCTATCCCTGCCAAAAATTTTTGCCGCGTGTTAAACTTTTAAACTCATTCAGAACGACCCGGAGAGAAATAATCGACGTGGGACCGACCGCGCCGGTACCGCGACAAACACCAAAAAAGAAAATGCCCTTTCCTTTTTCATTTAAACAACACAGTCTGTGTTATTCTGTTTTAATAGAGTAAATATATATATATATATATATATATATATATATATATATATATATATATATATAAAGACAGGAAGTATTTTTACCATGTCTCATTTTAAAAAAAACTCCTTTTAAGCATGGATAAGCTTATGAAGCCATCTAGGTTTGATGCTGAACCAAACACTCCAAACGCAAAAAAGGAATATAAACACTGCAAGAAAACCTTTGAAAATTACATGGAAAGTATGACACCGGAAGGGGCGGTCCTGCTTTGCTGGATAGAAAGAAGCACAATGCCCTCATAAACAGTGTTTATGCGAACGTGTTCGAGTTGATATGTGATGCATACAATTTCAATTCAGCAATACAAAAATTAGATGAAGCATTCATAAAACCAAGAAATATTATCTACAATCGGCACTTAGTGATCACTTGTAAATAGGAGCAAATGCAATCTACAGATTCCTATATGCAAGAATTGGAAAAATTGGCTCGAGGCTGTAAGTTTGAAGCTGTTGATGCAAACCAGAATAAAGAAGAATGCATGAGAGATGCTTTCATCAATGGTAGCAGTTCTGTGCACATCAGGCAAAGATTACTTGAAAATCGAGAACTGGGTTTGGCAGATGCGTATCAACAAGTCAGGGTAATTGAACAAGCCCCAAAATAATCGGCTTCATATGATAACTATGGCATAGCTACAATTTCAGCTACATTGGCAAATTGTGTCGTTGCTACCACTTCAGCAACCAAAAGCATGTCAGATATTCATGCCCTGCAAAAGATTCTGAGTTTAACAAATGCAAGACGAAAGGTCATTGAGCATGAGTATGCCGAAAGAAAAGGTTGGCCGGTATTACAAGTTCAGACAACAATTTTCCAAACCTAGCGTGACTGGATGTTCCTAACATAACAAATGTCTCGTATAAAATTAACAATTCTCCTCTCAAAGTTATGGTTGATTCTTGCAGCTGATTTTGGTCTTGAGAAATCAAATTAGTTCTTAATTTTGAGGAATTCTTCCTCTCTCGTGGGGGTGCAGACATCGCTCCGATCGGCTGCCTCCATCTTCTCTTAGTACCACCTCTCACCATTGTTCCCTAATGGGCAGCTCTTCCAACTTCTCCTCTGTGCCTGCTACCCTTCGGTAGGTGTAGACAACTCTTGATCGCTCTTCTGCGCTTGCCACCTCCAACATTCGGTCGGAGATTGATAAAAAAATATTTTCAAATGTACTTTTCTCATAAGTGAATTGGCACCACATTTAGCTTTCTCACCTATGTTCCAAGAGACACTTTCCCAGGGAAATTTTTTCAACTCCCATTGTGGCAACAATTGCGTAGCCACAGGTGTTCCATTCATTGTCTTTCATTCTGACATCCCGCCAAATCGTAGATCAAAAATTAAAAAAAAAACACACAAAATTGCTAGGTGGCGAATCGAATTGTCGCAATTCAAATATGATATAAGATATCGTCCTGGGAAGAAAAATTCCGTGGCTGATACATTTTCAATAATAGCTGCAGTAAATCATCCACTCTCTACTTGTCGGCGAATTGTTTAATGGATAACAGATATTTTAGGTTTTTCATTCTGTTTCCATAGTCTCTTTTTATGTTTGAATAGGGTATATTTTGCACACATCTTCACTTCAATTGAAAATGAGATATGAGATGGTGACAGGGTTCAAGATCAACCGCGATAAGTCTTGCGGTTGGGTTCGTAGAAGGGAGTTTCTCTTTCCGGATCGTGCCTCGGGACGGACGGACGGACGTAGGAACGGGCCGGTCCCGACTTCCTGTTGGAAATGAATTGGCAATGAGGTGCGGGAGAAGACCGAGCTCGCAGTACTTCTATGAGCTCGGAGGAATTTTTCCTTGAAGGGGAGGGAGGAAGTATGTGCCTCGCTCATTTATCCGATTCTCCTTTATCGACTCTCCGTCTGACACTTTATTGGCGTTTGTTCTCCTTCTTAGTGGGAGGCAAGGCCGCCTTGGTTAGTCACGAGATCTGTTAACTCTATCCTTCTGATGGCGGTCTGGGAATGCTTTGCAATCAGATTCGTCGACATACGTTTCGTATTTCTTATCTAGACCGGATGTGTATGCAGTTGGATGAGAACGGCGAATTCTGGAAGACGCACGTAGACAATTTCGTGCGATGAGGAGGCCGGCCGTACGCCCCGGGCCGAGCGCTCCTTCTATCGCGAATGTATGTTGGCTTGCTCTTAAGCAACTCTTACGGGCGAAGGATGGCCTCTCCGACGTCCAGCCGTTGTCCTGTAAGGCATTATATCAGGTGTTAGTTAGGGGGAACGTTCAAGATGCTTTGAGAGGCGAGCTCGGTCTGATGAAGCGGGAGGCTCGCTGCATATGGCCTTGGGCGCCCGGGTTGAAATGTCTCACTAACACTGAGGCATCACTCACCTGGCTGCTGATTCGAGCGGCCCTCTGCGTCATAAAAAAGACTTCGTGCAGCTGGTTTGGCTCGCCAAACCGCCGTTGACTTAGGCTGAGCACTATGTGTTCCTTTGCTTACTGGTGGTTATGCGAGTCGTGATATGGACAACGCGACAGAAGGAATTCCCTGGGGCCGAGAAGTTTTCCTCTTCCCAACTGATCCTTTTCTTTAAGCATCAGCTTGAAGTCAAGATCAGGACAGAAAGGAAGCGACTCCATACACTGGAATTTGGCGAAAGGTTGGTGAGTCTTACGCGTCTCTGCAGAGTGAAAGGTGCTGACTTAGAGTGGCATTTTGATACCGGTTAGGCTGTAAGAATATTGGGATTGCTGGGTTGAACTATGGCAACCCTTCTCATGTATAGGTTAGTGTAGGCCGTTTTTCGTTTTAGTTTTTTCCCTTTTTTCAACTTAGCTATGCTCATTGGCCCTTTTTTTCTGGCCCTATTTTTTTCTTTTGTCTAATTCCCCATCCCACCCATCGTTAGGTGGTTAGTGATATCAGTTCTCTGGTGAGTGCCCTGCGTCTTTTGTTTCGAGTGATTTTCGTATTTGTTGTTGTGTTTGGCTGAGTGTGTGTTTGTAGTGTGTGTATACGAATGTTTTTATATTTTTAAAGTCCCGCATTGATTTCGTTCAGTTAACTGATGTTTCTGCCACAGTTAGGGTTGTGGGGGTTTTATTACTAACATTATTTGGTTTAGTTTCTTGTATATAGTTTTGTACTCATTGTAAATATTCATTGGGGTTTTTAGATTTTTAAATTGTTATTTTATTCCCCACCCTTCACAGACAATATATTGTGTATATGGGGACTAGTTAGGACTTCATAGAGTTTCTGAGGCATTATGGTGGATGAGGTAAGAATGGTAAGTAAGAATGAGTTGTTTTGGTGAAAGGAATATTATTTGTATATTTGGGTCAGTGTTTGCGGCTAGCTAAGTTTTAATGTCAAGACAAGAAGATGGCCATCTTTTTCCCCATTCTCCCTTTTCGGCCTTGTGCCATATTTGTACTTTTTGTGCAATAAATATTCTTTCCTTCAGCCCTCGTACTGACTTTTTTCTGACTGGTGGTTGCTGCCCGACTTTTTTCTGACTCATTATTGTTAAGTTTTTGATTTATGTTTTACCGACTTTCTTGCGTTTTTTAGGACAGTTTTAAAAAATTTTTTTAATTTTTTCTTTTTTTTCTTTTTTTTTTTTAACCTCCCTCTTTCTTATTCTTTTCTCTTTAAATTTGCTCTTTTTGTTTTATTAATTGCTTTCTTTTTTATTTTATTTTACTTTTAAATTCTCTTTTAAATATATTTTCGTTTTTATTTCGTAACCCCTACTAGATTTTCTGTTTATTTTTCTACAACAGACTTTAATTTTTTTTCTTACGTGTTATTTCTTTATTTGTTTCTTTCCTTTTAAATATCCTTTAAGTTTTTTGTGTTTTATTTTATTTTAAATTTTTTGTGCCATATTTATTCTAATCTTTGTATTTATATTGTCTAACCTGTCCTTTTATTTTCTTTTGTTTATTTCTTTTTCCGGTTGACTCGTTCTTAGCGTCAGCCATTTTTGTTTTGTGATTAGCTCTGTGTATTTTTGTTGTTTCGTATTTTCTTTGTATAACGTTTTCCTTTTATTCCCCACCCTTCACAGACAATGTATTGTGTATATGGGGACTAGTTAGGACTTAATAGAGTTTCTGAGGCATTATGGTGGATGAGGTAAGAATGGTAAGTAAGAATGAGTTGTTTTGTTGAAAGGAATATTATTTGTATGTTTGGGTCAGTATTTGCGGCTAGCTAAGTTTTAATGTTAAGACAGAAGATGGCCATCCTTTTCCCCATTCCCCCTTTTCGGCCTTGTGTCATATTTGTACTTTTTGTGCAATAAATATTCTTTCCTTCAGCTCTTGTACCGCGTGGAGGTAAGGTAAATCTTCTTTTCCATTCTTTTCCATTTCTTCATTTCAGCGACTACAATATAAGCTCTCTTAGAAGATCTGCGTCTTCCCATTTGTGGGAGACGCCATGAACATTATTACATTATATGTACGTACATTCTCCAAAGAACAGACACCAATGTTTACACACACACAAATGTTACTGACCATATATATTAAGACATTTTATGTTTATACATTCTTTTTATAGATACAAATATTTAAGTAAATGTTCTGTTTATAATAAACAGTATTAAACAACATTTACCTTGCTAACCGAACCCGCCTCTGTGACCAAATCGGTAAAGGCACGTCAAGCTAAATGACGGTTCCGTATAGGATACAGGTTCGAATACAGTAAATTCTTATATATTAGATATCTTAGATATATTTATCTAGGTCTGCTCTACGGTTGTATTGAGCTCTTTTGTTAGTTGCTTACTCGTGTCGGGTTTTTTTTCTTAGGGGCTTTAAACCTGTATCTGTGCGATTTTTTTCGACAGACTTTCATGTTTCTAGCTCTTTCTTTTTTTTAAAACATTTTTTTCCTTCGAGATTGATTTGATTATTGGCAAATCAAAAATTCGAAGGTTTTTCGAAACGAGTATAGTTACCTATATATATATATATATATATATATATATATATATATATAGAGAGAGAGAGAGAGAGAGAGGGTTCTTCTTTACATCTTCAGTTGGACTTAACGGTAATTTTTCTTGTAATTGAACCTTTTAATATTCTACCAGGAATTTCTCATATAACAATACCCTAACAAACACGGTCCTCTACAAACTTATGTATATATGTACTTACTAGCGACGCCATTTTATTCCAACCCTCATATTTTCCATAATATAAACAACGTTAATTTAAAAAGAAATTAAATTTTTGAATACATTCGAAAACCCCTAAAATTATCGAAAATCTATTTTTTTTTATTTGAGAAATATTGATTTTCACACGTTTCAACACATTACACAGAGTTATATTAAAATTACTTGGTTTACATATGAAATTTTTTTTAAAGATTTCAAATTGACGCAATTTTCGCCAATTTCAATGAATTTTGATATTTTTTAAAACAATATTTTAATTTAATTTCATGTAATCTATTTGTTATGGGAACTTACCTATAACAATAATGGACTCTTCTTGACACTATAAATACTGGGCCTCTCAAGAGGTATACTGAATGAATGGTGTAACGAGTCGAGACAATATTAGTTGACTCTAAACCAGACGGACAGTCATTACTAATAACTTCAACTTCTTGTACTATATTTCTGTTGTAATATATCTTTGTTATTCTACTCTTGTGTTCGTGTTGTTCTTCCTTGGTTCTAACCTTGGACTATAACTGTGGTGCGAGGATATTGGACACTATTGAAACTTGTTAAAATCAATACTTTTAGATCGAAAACATTTTCAACGATGTTAGTGGTTTTTGAATGTTGTCAAAAAACAAATTACTTTTTTAATTAAAGTTTTTAAATTATGAAAAATATGGGTGTTAGAGAAAAATGGCAACTCCAGCACATAGATGTATTCATAAGTTATACAATTACATATATTCATAAGTTATCATAAACTTTTTTTTTAAATATAACTTTGTGTAAGTTATCGAAACAATCCATTGTTTTCAAACAGAAACAAATCGATTTTCATTAATTTTATGGTTTTTCGAATGTTTTCATACACCAAATTAAATCTTTAACCAATCATCACTTTTTCAAACTTGACTTCTCATTGGTTCAAAGGACCAAAAAAATGTAGCAAGTTGCGACAAATCTGTTTTCCCGCTCACCTATCTGGAGCCGGTTTGAAACCCAAAAAATCAATAAATTGACTTGATTCAAACAGTCAGTAACAAAGATCTTTTTTGCTGGTCTCTTTCTGACCTTTTCTGACTGGTGTTTGCCGCCTGACTGTTTTTGAACTTTACGCATTTTTTTTTTTTTTTTTTTAACTGCATTTTTGGTTGAGTTTGATTTTATTACCGCCTTTTTGTGTTTTTTACGACTGTTTTGAAAAAGATTTTGATTTTTTCTTTTCCTTTTTTACCCTCCCCATTATTTATTTTTACCCCTTTATTTTTGCTCTTTTTCTTTTATTTTAGTCTTCTTTTTGATTTTCATTTTCTTTTTTTAAATTTCTCTTTTAAATATATTTTCGTTATTTATTTTGTAACCCCTGCCCGTGTTTTGCTTTATTTTTTTTTCACGACTGACTTTAATTTCTTCTTTACGTGTTATTTCTTTATTTGTTTCTTTCCTTTTAATATCCTTCAAGTTTTCCGTGTTTTGTTTTTAAAATTTTTCTCTGCCTTATTTGTTTTAATTCTTGTATTGTCTAATTTGTCTATTTATTTTCTTTTGTTTATTTGTTTATCGGGTTGACTCGCTTTCGTAGCATCAGCCATTTTGTTTTGTGATTAGCTCAGTCTATTGTTGTAAGTTTCGTATTTTCTTTGTCTAATTTGTTTTTCTTTGTCCAGCGTTTTCGTTTTATTCTTTATTTTCTTGTTTGCGTTTTCTTTTTTAAATTTATTGTTTCGCCTCTAGGCGAATTTGTTCTTTTATTTTTCATCTATTTTTATTGTACATTTTAAATTTGTCTTGCCTTGTTGTATTTGTTCTCTTTCGTCTTCTGATTTTTGTAAAACCTTCGTGTCTATTTATTTGTTCTTTTTACTTGCTGTCTCGCTTTCGGGTGAGCTTTGTGTTTTTTCCTTTTTTGATTTTTCTCTGTCACCTGCTATTTTTTCTCTGTTTTATTTTTTCTTGAATTTTTAGTTGCGCCTATAAGACGGAACTTAACTATTTTTCCCCTTTTCACCCCTCCACTTTCCTTTAAAAATAAAAAAGAAGGAAAGAAAGTACCCTCTTTTGCAAAAAAAAAGACTAAAATGGCGACTTTTAAGAGATCTGATAGAAAGCATTTCTTCCATCCAAAGAAAGACCCGCCTGATAAAAAGAGTTCTGAGGCGTACTCAGTCTTATCGAGTATTCCAACGAATGAGGAAATTATAAATGCTTTTAAAAAGTCTATACAGGCGGAAAAGAGCCAAAAACGTAGAAGCCAATAATAACCAGGAAGAAGACAAATCAAGTGTGAATGCACAGGCCGGGGAATCACACACTTGTTGGAAGTCCCCTCCAAAATGCATTATCGATATAGCGGAGTTCTTGGAGCGTGCCAAGAGTTACGCACATTTTGTCGTGGAAGATGGGCTCTTGCAGGACCCATAGAGCTAAAGAAAATCGAAAAAAGCATAGTGTCAGTCTTCGTCGCCGACAAGTGTACGCGCAAAGTTTGTAGTTCAACGAAAGACACAGTGGTAAAAAGACTGGAGGCCCAGGGATTTAAGCCACTAACAATTGTTAAGGGCTTCATGTGGGACGTACACCGGAGATTGTGTCAGAGCGACCAGTAGAAGAATAATAACTAAAGATATCATTCTGCGAACAGAGTATGAAGACAGGAGAAGGACCATTTGCGATATAAGAGGTTCCTCCTCGGGTTATCGGGGAACACCTGGTGGCTTTCTCGTCGCAGTATGACGATATACTAGGTGCTTCCTGCCATGGGGGATGGAGTTTCGACATCATGTTAGACCGAAAAGCCTTCCTTTTCATTCCCAACTGTGTGGAAGTAGAGGGTCTGAGGCTGCCGGTCATTGTGTCCCGCCAAGTGTGTTGGAAATGCGGAGAGACTGGTCACTTCTCCTCTTCCTACCCATAGAAGAAGGCCTCTGGAAGTCAGATCCCAGTCGACCAAACTCCCCTCTGACCGCGTATTTGAATACCGCCTCGCCTGTAATAGGCATGCCAGCTTCCGGGGCCGAATGGAGAAACCCTTGGTTGGGTCTACATCTAAGCTCCGATTCCCCGAAGAGCTTTCGCCCACTGTAATTTCGGTTGTGGAGAAATGAGAAGGGGAATGGCAGGTTGCTGGCAGGGCTAGAGGAAAGCGCCAGACAGCGGGTCCTCAGTTCCCTGGGACGAAAGACACTGACAGTCCCTCTCCCCCTGTCAACATTAAGGGCGACGCCCCGGTCTCTGAACCTGCTCTTAGAGATTTACAGGAAGAGTACGACCTAGGCTTCGGAAAAACCGAGAAAATGAAAAAGCTGAAAGAAAAACTAGATCTACGAAAGTCCTCTCCAGTTAAAAAGGCCACTCCATCAATATCTTCTGCCTAACGTTCCTCTCAATCTTCCCATCCTTCAACCCCTCTCAGTAGAGAACCTAGTCCAAAAAAGACCTCTCCAAAGGTAAAGGCCAATCCATCTACGTCTTCTGCCCAACATTCCCCACATTCTTCCCATCCTTCAATCCCTCTCAGTAAAGAAACCAGTCCAAAAAAGACCTCTACAGTGAAAAAGGCCACTCCCTCCACATCTTCTGCCCAACATTCACAACAGACACATTCTTCCCAGCCCTCAATCCATCTCAGTAGAGACCCCAGCCCTTTAAGACAAATCGTATCCCATCCCTCTCCTATTAAAATACCTGATATGCCCCCACCTCCCAACAAAAGGCTAAGAAGTCCATCACAAGACTCTAAAGAAAAAAGAAAAAATCTCATAAACATATATACAACTCAGGAGAGGAGGTATGTCGTATTTCCCCTGCCCAAGCAGAGAAAGCTCGGGATTACGGGAATAGGTAAAAGATACCTCCTCTCCATAAAACAATTTGCAGATAAAAACATAGAAGACCAAAAGACTTCCCCGAAGCACAAAGAGTGCTAACTGTCATGAGAACTGGGACGGGGGCTCGTCACGTTTAGGCTATGCTCAACGAGGCAATAGCCTCTTTCAAAATGTCCCCTCCCATTGCTATTGTCGAAAAAACAAATTGAAGAAACTAAAACAATTTTGTGCTGGGAGGACCCCGGCTTTTGTTCGCCCCATCCCTCTATAGAGCACTAAAACTGATTTAATTTCAAGACTGAGATGAGTAACGGGTCGATGGGGGAGGCGGTCGGTATCCTTAACCCGACCATGTTCAATTCAGGAAAGCAACCCTAATCAGTTTTCACTGTGGCTCTCCGGTTAGCAAGTATAAATGTCCGAGGTCTGATTTCAGAGTCTCGCAGGGCGAGGTTCTCCCGCGACCTTCAGCGCCACGAGGTGAATGTTTGTTGCGTACAAGAGACCCGGTTTTCTTCTCATGACCGTGAGGACATACTGTCTAAGGGGTCTCCCTTTATTCAGCAGGTTTTGATAGTCGTTCGAGAGGTGTCTCTTGGCTGGTGAGCAGGTCTTTGAAGGCTGCATGTAATCTTGTCTTCGCAGATCCAGCGGTCAGGCTTTTCGTGCTGGATGCTACCATAAAAGATAAGGATCTGCGTCTCATTGGGGTTTATGCGCCCAATTACCATTCTGAACGGCTTGCTTTGTTTTGGCAGAGCGAGCCGTTCGTCACGACATCTCGTCGGGTAGTTTTAGCTCTCCTTGACCCCGTTATAGATCGTATAGGGTCAAATTCGGGTACTAACAACCGGACGTGAAATCATTTCATTTGATATGTTTGATCTTGTCGATAAGTACCGGAATGAGCACCCTCGGGAGATAGCATGGACTTGGACAAATAGTGGTAACTCGGCTCCTGGAACGCTTGCTAGCTACCTCGACCGAGTCTTAGTTAGGAGAGTTGATATAGGGTTCTTAGGGTGTCCAAGTTTCCATTAAATAGTTTATTCGGATCATAGGCTTGTCCGGGTCCGTGTAAACTTAGATAAGCCTAAGGTTAATTTGGCTGCTTACTGGAAATTAAACTATTCATTATTTGGTGAGCAGGATTTCCGGGACCAGCTGCTACTAATGATACAGAGGAAATTAACGGGGGTGGGGGAGGCATTTGCTGGGAACGTCTCGTGGGATAAATTAAAATCCAAAATTAGAACGTTTGCTGCTGATTTTAGTCGTCGACTAGATCGATTAGCGGCGCAAACGGCTTTAGAACAAAAAGTTGATCGGGCGATTATATCCCGTGATAGTGGGGACGTAGACATAGCTAAGGCAGAGTTGGCCTCCCTGCTTATCAAGAAGGATCAAGCTCTGGCTAGGTTAAAAAGAATGTCTTCTGAGGCAACGAATATGACCGCTGAACTGCGTGCAGAGGAGGTTCGGAGTGCATCTCGGTGACATATCGCATGCGTCACATTGCCAGATAAGCGGACCTTGACTACAAACGAGGGCTTATGCGAGGCTTTTCGTGAGTACATTCAGGAACTTTTCACCAGGGAGCCCGGTCAGAGCCCTGCTCTGTTCGACGCCTATTTAGCCGAATTTCCCTGCCTCAAGACAGCTGAAGCGGCTAGGTGCGAGGATCCCATAACAGAGTCGGAAATCTGGGAAGCACTGAAACAGGTTGGCCTGGACAAATCTCCGGGATTAGATGGTCTTCCGCACGAAGTTTACTTGAGGCAGTCGCCCGTTTTTGTTCCTTTGCTGGCACTGTTGGTCGGCAACTGGATGAAGCAGGGGTCTATACCTCAACGCTTCACCAGGGGCGTAATCAATTTGTTACGTAAGGACAAAAACGGTGCGGATGGGTTAGGTAACTTTCGCCCTTTAACTATATTAAACACAGAGTTAAAGATTTTCTCTAAGGCCTTAGCAAACCGCTTGCAGGCTGTCCACTCTAGTCTGATTGGCTCCGAACAGATTTGTGCTGTGAAAGGTAGGACTATTCAGGACTATTCAGGATTCATATGGTACGCTTGATCTAAGAACAAGTCAACAGTGAAGCCGCGCTGATCAATTTAGATCAGTCCATGGCTTTCGATAGGGTTGACCATCGGTTTCTAGAGGCTGTTCATTCGGCGGCCGGTTTCGGGCCGTACTTTCGCACCTGGATCCGACTTCTGTATGCGACCCCCGGTGCACTGGTGGAGGTGAATGGAGTTCGATCGGAGCCTTTCGTATTGTCTCGCTCCATTCGTCAAGGTTTTCCGCTTTCGCCTTTGTTTTACGTTCTTGCGTTGGAACCTTTCCATCGCAAGTTAAAGATGAATCCGGTCCTGCGCGTAATTTCCCTACCCCTATGCCGATGATGTTTCTGTTCTTGTGTCGAGCAGGGCCGAGATTGACAGAGTCAGCAAAGAAATCAGTGGTTATGAGATGGTGTCAGGGGCCAAGATCAACCGCGATAAGTCTGTTAGCTTGCGGTTGGGAGCGTGGAAGGGAGTTTCTCTTCCCGGACCTTTCCTCTGGACGGATGGGCCGGTCAAGATTCTCGGGGTCTGGTTCGGTCCTGACCTCCAGTTGGAAATGAATTGGTCGGGGGTGCAAGGGAAGGCCGAGATTACGGTTAATCTGTGAACTCGAGGAAGCTTTCCTTAAAGGGGAGGGCAGAAGTATGTGTTTCACACATCTACCCGATTCTCCTTTACCGACTCACTGTGCTTCCACTTCTGTATGACACTTTACTGGCGATGGTGAGGCTCTTGTTCTATTTCTTGTGGGGAGACCAAGCCGCCAGAGTCTCTCGGAAGATCTGTTGCCTTCATCCATCTGAAGGCGGTCTGGGTATGCTTAACATTGAGATTCGTCAATATATGCTTTGTATCAGTTTCCTGGATCGAATGTATCGCGAACCGGATGAGGTGGGCGCCTTTTGGAAGGAAAACGCCCGTAAGAACTTCCCATCCCTGAGAAGTTTGCAGTCATACAAGGAGGAGGCCCACCGTTTACCCATAGTCGAGTTCGCCTTCTATCGTGAATGTCATCGTGCTCTGAAACGCCTCTTATGGGCAACGGATGGCCTCTCCAACGACCGGGCGTTGCCTCGCAAAGCATTATATCAGGTGTTAATCAGTGTGGGTGGGCGTTCGTGATGAGGCATCACTCAGCAGGCTGGTGATGCGTGGGGCCCTCTGGGTCGCCAGGAGACTTTGCACAGCGGGCTTGGAGACATATCCAACCTGCCGCCGCTGTAGTGGGGAAAAGGGGAGACCATTGGTCATGCCTTCTTTCATTGCAGGTTGGTAGCGCCGTTGTACAGGTATGTTGAAGGCCTCGTGGTTCGCATGCCGCCTGAAAAGTTCTTTGTCCTTGAGGCCGCTTCTGTTTATGGCAATGTGGCTCTGCCGTTGATGAAGGCTGAAAATTATGTGTTCTTATGCTTGCTAGGTGTTATGAGAGTCGTGATTTGGACGACACGTAAGAAGGGATTCTATGAAGGCGAGAAGTTTACTTCATCCCAACTGATCTTATACTTTAAGGTTAAAATTAGAACGGAAAGGTGGCGACTCACTTCATCAGAATTCGACAAAAGGTGGCTGAATCTTGCGCGTTTGTTTCGTGTGTCAGGGGCTGACCTGGAGTGGCACTTTGATGCCGGTTAGGCATCAGGATATTTCTTGCTTGGGTTGAACTCGGGTAACCGATCTCAAAATTAGGTTAGCTTAGGTTTAGTTTTTTATTTTGACACCTTTTATTTCTGTTCCTATTTTTCTTTAAGTATAATTCCCCATCCCCTCCCTCGTTAGGTGGTCAGTGACGCCAGTTTTCTGGTGGATGCGGGGCGTCTTTCGTTTCGTGTATGAGTTTTTGTAATTGTTGTTGTGTCTGAATGAGTGTGTGTCTGCGTGAGTGCTTGATATGAGCGAATAATAATATAATTATATTATTATAGTCCCGCATTAATTTCGTCCAGTGAACTGATTTTTCCACCACATTTAGTGATTGTGGGTTTTTTTTTATTACTAACATGATTTTGTTTAGTTTCTTGTAAATAGTTATTACTTCATACTGTAAATACTCATTGGGGTTAATTTTTAAATTGTTTTATTCCCCCACCCCCACAGACGAGATATTGTACATATGGGGACTAGTTAGTATTTTCATGGAGACATTGAGGTATTATGGTGGATATAGTGAGAAAGGTACGTAAGAATGTGTTGTTTTGGTGTAAGGGATATTGTTAGTATGATTGAGTCAGCGTTTGTGGCTAGCTAAGTTAAAATTAAGACAGAAGACAGTCCTTTTTCCCTCCCTCATTTCGGCCTTGTGCCACATTTTCTGTTTTTTACGGAAATAAATATCGTCAGTAACTAAGTTGTGATAGATGCCAACAAACTCCACACGCGCCAACACACTGACTCAACAACCACCATACGCGCCGACATACTGGCTCAACAACCACCACTCTCTCCCAGCAACTCAACACAACCACTTGTAATTCACGTGGCGATAGCTGTGTGAGCTATCGCCACGTGAATTACAATTGACTAAAAAAATGACATTACCACTATGACATAGTAAGTTTACATTTAATCAACCTCAGCATACCAGTCAGTAAGTCTTTGAGAGATGCCAGCAATCTCTACGCACGCCAGCACACTGACTCAACAACCGCCACTCTCCCTCTCTCAGCAGCTCAACACAACTCAGCAAGTCTTGCCGCGCGAATTGACCCAACTTACAATTTACTAGAAAAAGTGACATTATCACTACCGAAGTAGTAATTGTATTTAGTCAACTTACATCATATCAGTCAAAGGCACATAACTCCTTACATACAATTGTCGCACACATACACACTAGTATTTGAACCCACACAAGTGGCATTTCACCTTGCAGAAAGCAAACTGTTTTAATTTCATAGACAAACCTTAATTACAAGCTTTCATACGCCAAATCACTCCTTACAATTTTATCTAACTTATCACATCTTAAACAAGCAATCTTAAAATTCACTTGTGTATATCAAACGTATATAAATTCATGTTATTTGTTGAAATCTATAACTACGTTGTTTCTCCTTGATTTCTTCCAATTGAATTACCTTCAAATGTTTGTTTATTTTATTTGTTGTGGATGAATGTTTAACGAACACGCACATTTTTAAGCTTTCACACAATTACACCTTCTGACACATCCAATTAACTCAAATTCCGCAACACATTTTTCATGTTTTCATAATTTTGTAAAAACCAAATGTTTTTAATATAACTTTGTGTAAGCTGTCAAAACCAGCTGAAATCAATTGTTTACGATCGAAATCAAATCGATTTTCCATAATTCTATGTATTTATGAAACACCAAATTACTTTTTAATAGGTACCTCAACTTGCTCGCTGAAAAAATAGTGTAGCAAAAAGGCTCTAAACTTATTAAAACCAAAGTTTTATCGTCAAAAACTATGTGTTCTTATTAAGAGGACAGACCACGATATTTTTATTATTTCATTAAATGTTTTAATCCTTTCTAGCACGTTCGAACTAATTAAATAATCTTTATTTTTAACGTCAGCGGTCGACATAACATTTACGATTAGTGGGGATTTTTTTTGTTTTTTTTTATACTTTTTTCAGATGAAAAACATTGATTTGAAAATTCTTGAAAAAATCAAATTTTTTATAATATGTTACATAACTTGCCTCTGTGTGAAATATGGTAGACCATACACGACATAATCAAAAAATAAAAGCGATGATGATATTAAACAACATTCGTAACATTACGGTGTATATTCTACAACATTTTTAAGATTACTGGATATATATCTTAATGTATGTATATGCGTATATTTGTGTTCGTATGTGTAATTGTGTGTACTCATGCATGTGTGTGTATGTGTGTGTGCGTGTGTGAAATCTATATATATGCTTTTTTTATTTTCTGTACGTGTACGTAGTTAGTTTGGGGATGTGAATTTGGCTGTTCGGTCTTTTATATACATATATATGCATATGTGTGTCTATTTATTGGTGTGTATGTGTATATTTATCTTTTACTCTGCTTTGTTTATAGCCTGGCACACGTTTTTCAATAATACACGTCTTTATTCAATAAAACTTTTTTTTTTATTTCAGGCTCTATCAATGTATCTAATATGTAGCGACCATTGAAACTACTTGCATCAGCGTTGATTCTAATGAAAAATTTAACATCTAGCTATAACAATGCATAAAAATATATGTACATTTATTCCGTTTCTTCTTTGAATAATTTTGTAACATTCTAAACTTAATGCATGATTATATTTAAAATTTATAATACGTAATTTTTATTTTTTAACTGTATAGTGAAACTAAAAGTTAATTAGTTATACTGATTTCTAATTTAATCTAATATTAATAATTAAAGCCTTAATAAATTGTATCTAGGGTCCGTTATCAAGTTTTTTGAATTCTCATATACTTATATTTGGCCATCATAGCTTACGTAACAATGTTTCCTCTATTGAGGAGGTTTGGTTGGTTTTGAACTTTTTAAAACTCTTTTTTTAAATCAATACCATCACTTGACAAGATACCAGAAGTGTTGAAACAAAATGGCTATTTTTGTATGATGTTATAACATGCTTATGTTATAATTCTTGAATAAATATAAAGATTACCGAGTACTTAAAATTATATAAAAATGCGCTCATTCGCCATTTTCTTAAATTATATTTTAACAGATAAAGCCTCTATAGAACAACAGTAACAGTGTTAACAGATTTAATATCGCTTGTCAATTGATCTACGTACGCCAAGTGACGGTGATACGCGCGTAATCACCGCTACCGTTTGTTTTTAAAATCCATTTCTCTGTTATTATATCCTTGTGTAAACTATCAAAATATGTGTAAAGCATTTGTTTTCGGGCGTAAACGCCGATTTGACTACCTTTTCGGTGTTTTCTTAACTTTTCCTGAGCCAGGAATTTGGGAGACTGAAATCAATCACCTTTTCGGTTATCTTATCTGGGACCGGCTAGATTTATTGGATTATCAAATCATGTATTTAGAATTTGCCGCTGGTAGCCCGCTGTCGATCCACCGGCGTGTGCATCTCGGCAATTTTAACACTGGTGGATGCCACTAGAGGACAGATAGCGTTACCGTCGGCGGCCCGCTAGCGGGCCACTGGCGGCTTGCGTGTATGTCCGTTCCTATTTTGTTTGGAGAATCAACCGACATCAACGTCTTGTACTTTGTCTCATTTTTTTGAACACTCCCAAACTGCTGCACTGGGCGTAGCGCAGGTGAGCTCTCCGTTGTCTATTCTGACACTCTATTACCATGTGATGTGCACCATTGCACTTATAGCAATCGATTCCGTAGGGAAGTTTCACAAATATTTTTGGTTGGCTACCACGACTGGTTCCTCCACTATCGGCTAGGTCTTCATAATCGCCTGGATATGGGACAGCAGCTAGTCGAGTAGTTTTGCATCCATTTTGGAAGATGCAAGCAGAAGCTGTCTGAGGCACAAAGCAGTTCACCCGCTAACGCCACAAATAGAACATCCTTAATTTGGTTCATGTTGGATTCTTCTTCCTGGCTGCTGATAAACGCTCCTCGAGTCAATCGCTCCACAGCTGTGCTTTTCCATTCATTCTACCACTGATACCAAGTCATTACATTCTGGAACTAAATTTAAATTAAATTAATTTTCTGTCCGCCATCCTCGTCGAAATAGCTTCTTCCTGCGAATGGGTCGTTTATACGGTACAAGCACAGACTTCAAAACAGGTTCACCACCGAGGTACGAAGACACTGTAAATGCACCGAGCACCATAGATCATAGCCACTCCAAAACTTCTCTCAACAGCTGCTGCAGCAAGGTATTTCTAGTTCCTAACGGTAGATATGATACGACACGGGGCCTTTTTAATTTGGGGTACTCATGATCTCTGCGACGACTGTCGCGCTGGCATCTGTATTCCATCAATCCTCTCGTTTTAATGAAATGAGGACCAGGTATCCCTCAAAGTTTTTCCAGTATCCTGTCCGAAGATAAAAACACAAAAAGATGAAGCTATCTGCCTTTTCAATCAAGTCATTAAATATACGTCGAACTCATCAAGCTCGTTTTAAGGAACAATGGTGATGATTTTACAATGATTCCATACCTAATATTCACTAAGTCAAATTTAATGAAGCATTATGAAGCACTTTTCATATTAAAAATTATAGTATTAAAGTTGTCACTGCCAATCATGTTACTGAAACACTAAAAAGTATAGCTTCTCGATCAACATGCGAGTTTGAAGTCAGCATTTTGACAATGATTAACAATAAGCACGAAAATATGAAGAAAGGATGAAGTATTATTGTAAAGAACTTCATCCTTTCTTAATATTTTCGTGCGAGAAAAATTAGTCTTTTCAGCAGACGTTTGTGCTTCATATTCATATGTCATTGCTATTATTATGCATTCATTATACACATTATGTTTAAATCATATTCTCAATGTGCTTCTTATATCTATTTTTATTAAATGCTTTTCATATTAAATGCTTTCATTATGTGTTGATTTATTTCATTTTCATGATCTTACTTTAATTTCTTTACTTTTCCTAATAGAAATACTCCTGTGTTTGTTTCAATTATTGCGTTTTGTAAAGAGTGTAGTTGCGGTAATTTATTTATTTTCTGGGGTTGATTGTGTTCATAATTGTTTTGTTGATGTTTTCAGGAGCATTTGTGTGTTTTATAATGGGTATAATTGTGATAATTTGTGTGGTGGGTTTTGTGTATGTTTTGTATGGTTGCGTGTTATTTTGTTGGTTATTATTTGTTGATATTGTGGTAGTTACTCTTTTTTGGATGGATTGTGTTTGGGATTAGTATGGATTAGATGTTAGGTATGGTGACTTGTGTTTGTGATAGGACTGCGTTTTATGTTGTATTTTGTTTTTCTTTTTATATTATTACTTAGGAAGGAAACTAGGTGCTTATTTAAGTGTCTGCATTTCCCCATTATTTCATTCTTTTTGTTCAATAAGTTTCTGCTGTTGCTACTGTATGTGACTGTTTTTTTTTTTTTTATAATTTCTCATTCAATCTTAGTGTTGATGTATTTTTTTTATTTTTTATTTTTTTTGGTTTCATATGTATTTTGATATTGTCGTGCTGTTCTTGTATTTTTTTCTGTTTTAAATGAGGTTTGGTGATTAATGAATCTTTCTTTAAAGGTTTTTTCTTCCACGTTTATGTTATTTGTTACTGTAGCTTTATGTATTATGTTGTTGGTTAGGCATTTGTTATTAAGTGGACACTTGTTTTTATTTCAACAATTATTTTGAAGAATATTTTCCTATTTTTGTTTTTCGTGTATTCTTGTACGGTGGGTTGAACCAGATTATGTTTCTTTTTCTATTATGTTTGCTTGATATGTTTTCATTTGTATATTCTAGTTTGTTAGTATATCCGCAATTTATTAATGCTGTTCCGTATGTTCTATTGTCTTCCTTGAATATTTTTCTGTTGCCGGAATTTGTGGATACTGTTTTTTTTTTTTTTTTTTTTTTTTTATGGATATGGTTATGTGTTTAAATACATGAGCATGATGGTTAGAGTTTTTTTATATATATATATATATATATATATATATATATATATATATATATATATATATATATAGGGTTGTTTGTTTTCTGTATGGTTTGTATGTGTTGTTATTTAGATTGAATGTTATATTTAAGAAGTTTACTATTTTAGATTATATTTCATATCTGTTTTAAATCCCAATTTGTATGATCTGTTTTTCTTATTTTTTTGTAGTTCTGTCGTTGCAAGTTATTATTATTAGGCCGTTGTTCTTGTATAGGCCTATGTCTTTTTGGTTAATGATGTCTGCTAATTTATTCATGATGTATATGCCTATGACTTTGCATATTTCTTATCAAATGTATCGTCGATATTGGTATCGTTGTTATTATTGTTGCTGCGTTTGTACATGTTTTGTTGTTGTAGTATAATATTGACCTTCTGCGGTGTTTGGTAATGTTTAGATCTACGTTTGGGATATTTATGTATTGCTTCGCCAGGTCTAGTGCATTCTTTAGTGTGTTTTCATTGCTGAACATACACAGACACAAAATTACAACTATAACCCAACGCTATAACATTAAAATCCAATACAACTTGTTAAATAATTTTTAGAGATAATATTATAATCGTCTCCTTTGATAAGTCTTGCAACCTGCTTGTTACCTGGTCGATCTACTGAATGAGACAATTTGCTTTTATTTGAATGTTACAGTTTTTATGCACAATTTAAATCACTTGACAATAATTTGATGTTTTAGAGGTTGAAATTTATATTTTTAGAAGCGTAAGACTATAATATTTTAATGTAATATAGATACATTTTTCTTTTCGAACTTGGTTTATAGAAACTGTAGTATATTATAACCGAATATCATTATTTGACAGTTAATTTAAATTTCAGGTTGGTTTATAAAGTGACAATATGTTATGGAGCTAAACTGACATGTGCTTTTGAATCGACACTCATACTGGACTATACTACACAGATGATTTGTGAATAAATTTTTTGAAAGGTCAACACCCAAAACTCTGCATACGGTGCTCTATGAATGGAAAATTAAGAAAGGGAGCTTTTGCGAGGAGAGTATAATATTTGTAAATAAATTGTTAACAAATTCTTGAATAATTAATACACGGTAATTCCAATAGAAACATGCGTAAGTAAATTCTGGAAACGCTAACAGTCAAGATTATATTAAAATGTAGATATAATCTGAGACTCTTATAGAAGTATAAGTCACCTGTAAGGAATCATATTATTCAGCTACAAATGGCGAAAAGTAATTGGTGATAATTTGACTGGAATAAAGAGTCAAAATTCGTTAAGAAAAGATTTCCTTTATGCCGCTAAAGTAGATACTTCTATAGAACTGACACTAGAATTTAATTGTAAACCAGGGTGGTGATTCTCTTTGCGGACTCCTTTTGCATTTGAACATAGTCGGTAATACCAAGCCTTGAGCTCTGAACGAACCATGTTTCCCGTTATGGCGTACAGATAGAAATTGATGCCATAATTAACATCCCATAGCATATTAACTGGACCAAGAGCCACCTGCAAATCACTTATCCAGTCGGATCTGAGTTGCATGACTAAAACCAGCATAGCGTTGGGTAAAAAAAGCACGACAAACGATGCAGACAGGATAACTAACATTACCGTCACGTGGTTCCGGTTGTCATCTCGTTGCTGGTGGATGATGAGAGTAGAGTTTCGATGCATGCTAATCACGATGATAATGTTACCGACGATAATAAGAATAAGAGGTAGCATAGTGACAAACGTAGTGGCAATCGTGTAGTGTATAGTCATGATTCGAGATGCCATGCCACAAATCCCACACGAATAAGTGCTGTAATAGAGCACGTAGGAAAAAAGGCTCAGCACACAGAAGACTAAGATTATAACGACGGTCTTCGCGATACGTGGTGTGCACATTTTAATGGCTGACAATGGAAAAGAAGTGACAATAATCCGTTCGGACGTAATGCACACAAGAAGCCAAGAGCACATAACATGGTTGGTGGTCATTATATACTCACTGAGCGTGCAGAGAATGCTGGTGTGAAACGTGACAAGGATTTTTTTTCCCATCGAGATGCTGAGGAGATTAATCCAGAATAGTAATCGAATGAGAAGTGAAATAGAATCGCACACGGCAAGCATAGATAAATAATGACTGAAGGATTGTTTACGAAGGTTCGGACGTCGCATCAGCAGAAAAACAAGCAGGTTTCCATTGAATCCCATCAAGATGACAATAAAAAGTTCTGAAAGGCGGACTGTGATGAAGTTCTGTTGCTGGTCGGCGTTTTCGATCATATTAGCCCAGTAATTCACGTTCTGATCACACGTTGTCTCGTTCCATTCCTCGATGATGCTGTTATTTTTCATTCTAACTAATAAAACAAGCCTGCAAAAAAGTAATAATTATTCATTATAAATCCAAATATTATTAATCATAGCTATTTCCAAACAATGTTTTATTTAGATTCTAATAATAAATAATAATTTATTATTAAAGATTTAATATCTAATATAATAATATATTAATTAATTATTTAATAATATATTTGACATGGTACACAGAAATTACCAATGGAAATACACAAAAAGCTACAAACATCATTCCTACCAGTGATTTAGAATTGTGTAGAGTTAACGTACAGCTGTTTTATAAACCTGTCCATTGAAGTTACAAGTCATAAAAATAAAAGTAGTTTATTCATAATTTTTTTTTTTTTTTTGAAAATTAATTTTTGACTGACTTTCCAAACAATACAATATACTCATATTGTATTTTCTAAATTTCCAATTGAAGTTTCAAATAAAATTACAATTCATTTAATTTTTCCGGGGTCTTAACTTTATAGTAAAGTAAATACTTTATGCATACAGATGGTATTTGTTAAGGGGTCCCCCCTTTTTTATACAAGTGGACTCGCCCAGTGTGTACTTGTACTGCTGCCGGTGAATACCCGGGAGTAAGAAGTGATACAGTGAGAGAGTGAGAGTGTGAGGTAACCGCTTTGTAGGGGTCACAGTTTCGAGCACGTAGACTCAGAAGGAAGTCCTACTTCGATACTGAATTTCCCAGACTGTATATATATTATTATTTCTACTAACCGCATTTCTGGATCTACTAACCGTATTACCAATTGTATTATTACGTCAATACATTTATTTGCTATATTTCATTCCTGCGTTTGTCATTCATTTGAGACCGGATTTCATCCCGGAATCCACAACAGTATTGTATAGAAATGTTATAAAATTAAATCAATTATTTTCATTAATTTATCGTACATGAATTTATTTATAAAGGGATAAATACCGAAAATATTATTGACATCTGATAAATTGTTGAACGAGAATGTTTAAATTTAATCGAAATTGTTCTCGTCAAGTGATATTATTATCACGAAAACGAACATAGAATGGAATACTGGTGGAATGTCGCTAACATTCGGTCCTTATTTTTATAATTCGTTATCCTAACATTCGCTCAGTGCTATACAAGTTGTGGCGTATGCAGTGATATATCAGAATTACCAAAATATTTCATAAGAATGGTTTCCTATTATCCTCCATAGTGGCTATTTATGATAAATTTACCATATTTTTTCATATTTGATGGTAACAATTGTTTAGTGAAAATGAAACTATTTAATTATCGTATCGTATTTTGCATAAATTCGTTAAAAAATACTGTTCACTTCAAGCTTAAAATACGGCTGTTTCCTTTGTTTCTTACCCCGTAACAAACAACACTTATGTTTAGGAAATATAAATATGTAGCTCATTTTTATTTAGACATGTGTGTGTGTGTGTGTGTGTGTGTGTGTGTGTGTGTGTGTGTGTGTACTAGGTAAAATTCTAATGAAGATTTTTCTGTCTCGACTGAATGTTCACATTGTGGATACGATACTACCAAAGTCATAATGTGCTCCCCGCCCTAATAGGGAAACAATGGATATAATATTCACAATGCGACAAATCCAAGAGTAGTCGTATGAACAACAACAAAACTTTTTTCTTGTTTCGTAGATCTTATCAAGGCCTTCGATACTGTAAATAGATTATGTGGAAGATTTTGAGACGCTTTGGCTGTCCTTTGTGTGGAGATATAGGTTAAGGTTAGTGGTTTATTTTCAGAACATGTGTAAAAAATAGTGCCAAGCAATGTGGCCGTATAACACAGTTCGCCATTTTCTTTTATGCTGTTCTCCATGCCTTTAAGGACTGTGAGCAAGGTAATATATATTCGATAACTGGTAAACTTTTTTTAACATCCGGCGCTTCACTACTAAATCTAATATATTTCAAGCTCCTGTCCGAGATTGTCTGTATGCCAAACAGAACAGGATATTCAGGCTCTAATGGATAAACTTTTCACGTTTCTAAAAACTTTCAGCCTGAATAAGACGGTGATAATATTCCAATCTGAATACATCGAACTATCAATATTCATGAATAGCTACAAACTGAACGTGATGGACAAATGCACATACCACGTGAGCACAAGAAATAGAAACTACACTCGTGATGTTTAAATATCTGACGTGTGAAGAAGGTAACTAATGCTTTTTCAGTTCTAGATGACCTTGTCTCGTCTCACAGAGGACTTAACAAGTGCATGAATATGTCAGTTTACAATGCTTGTGTACTGGCGTACCTACTAAACTCCTATAAGACACCTGTTGAGATTCCTACAACGTCATTTAAGATCTATTCTTGGTATCCAGTGGGTATCACTCATATCAGACACTGTAATTTTCGAAAAGTACAATGCAATCAGCCTCGAAGCGCATATTCCTCGCCACAGGCTTCGCTGGGCAGGTCGTGTCATTCATTTTGACGACAGCAGAATACCCAAACAAATACTTTATGGTAAGTTACTCTATGGCACTTAAACCAAATAAGCGCTTGTCATATAGTGTGAAAATGCTACTTGTGCGCGATATAAGGGAATAGGTAGAATTCATGAAGGCACTAAAAGAGCATTCAATGAGTTTAGCAAATGCCAAGCGTCTAGCTAGGAAATGGGAAATCATAGATCCAGCAATCCATCAATTTACATGTGATAAATGTGGAACGTAACCCTCGTTAGCTACCAGAAGAATCATACTGTAATCATTTCATAAATTATTATCAGTACTACGCTGGAAATAACTCTGTTAGAAAACCGTCAGGAACCGCTCCGGTCTCACTCGTCATATGAAAACCCTCGAGCACACGACGAGTCGACAGACATCATATTTATACATATGTAAGAATTTGTAGGAGAGGCGTTTCGAATGCTAACGTTTATTTCGATTTGTGTATTTTTACTATTTGTTTTCTATTGGTTAACATTTAAATAGTTTTAACTGCAACAATAATTTTAAAAAAGATTTCTATATATTTGGTGATTATTTTCTGCAAGTGTCGTGTAGTGTAACACATAGAATTCCTGATCATTTACTGCAACCTGGAAGTCTAAGGTTGTAACGAGTTCACCTACGCATCCCCAACATCTACGCTTCACCAATCCACATGCATCTTCAATACCTTCTTTATGATGCCACATAAATACAAAGTAACATTGATGCACACACGATCGACACCAAAGTGATATTGAAGATGTTCATGAGACATGAGAGGTCCTGAATATTGGAGTAACCACAGATTGGTCATGACTACGATGGATTTGAACATTTCACACACTCACACTAACCGATGTAATATTGTCAGGACACGCTGCAACATCGCCAGGTTGAAGAACCCACCCCCATTTTTGACCAATTCCGACGCAAACTGAACGAGAAATTTCAACAAAGTTTAAATAGCATAAATAAATGGATTTCCTACAAGGATATCATCACTGAGACTGCTAACGTGGTGTTGAGTTCATCAAGACTAATCCGATGAAAACAACGAATCAATTCAAGCAACTTTGATTGCAAAAATCAAAACTGGTAGCAAAATGATCCATATTTCGTTTCCAAGAGAGATAAGGAATGCCAGGCAACCGTGAAGTTGGATATCTATCCAACTTCACGGATAGATGCGATAGATATCAAACAAGTGATGGCAGAACAAAACCGAAGTAGTTCAAGCCTATGCTGACTGTCATAATGCCAAGTTCTTCAGTTCTCTTAAGGCAATATATGGTCCAGCAAGATCCGGCAGTGTTCCACTACTGTCTTTGAATTACATAACTCTGCAAATTCGAAGAAGCCCGGCGTCTAAAAATCACTATTCAAAGAGAACATCGACGTTGGCTCTGGTCACAACCACCAACTACCAGTGTCTCCCACTGCTCCAGTTCTACACCTCCAGACTTGGTTTGCAAATCCACTGATGTATTGCAAGACAACCATGAATGTATTATAAAAAGCAACAAAAGTTATTTGCTAATATTTTTCTTTTAATTTTTCTGCAGTTCAGGGCGCGCTGTTCAATCACCTACTACAGGACAAACGACAAACCTACTCATCATTTGAATGCACGCTTCTAAAATCTATGGATTCCTTCTTTTGGAATCTACCGCCATTGTCAATTTATGTACAAATCTGGCCTAGAAAATTAACATAATATATACCGACGGATCTCGATATTCGGAAAGATAAAGGACAGCATCGATTTTTACCTTATGTACGGTGTGTAAATGTTAGTATATATTTTCAGTTTCTGGTCATCTTGCGACATATTAATAATCATGCTAGTGCACTATCTGTATCTGAATTTTATATCTTCAGGCATGTTGAATAACCATTTCTAAAAATTACTGGGCATATTGAATGTGAAGCGGCAGTGTTTGTTTACTAGAAGCAGTGGTCTCGTGAACATTTTTGCATCTGTGAAGCGGTGTCCACAGCACAGACCAGAGTAAATGTGAAACCCAACAGTAATTTATTAAATCTAAATGTATTGAAAATGCATTAATTTACGATCAAGATTATCTCCCTTCCTCACAATACTACTGTTGATACAATGTGGGATAAGTAAAACACTAAAAATTTTAAAAACTTATAAAAGACTGAATAAGTTAAAATGCTAAAACAACTCTAAACATAGAACGCCAAAATTTAAATTTAAAGACATAATGTAATACAAGATGGAAAAACATAAAAGATAAAAATAAAAACATTATAGTTTAACCACCTACCCCACCTTATAGCCGCAAAATCTTTCTAAAACTAGTAGATAAACATTTCGGAATTCGTCAAAGAAGAAACAACATAAAAGTAAGCTACAGTTGCTTAAGAAATATGGAAAAATTAATATCCTATCATAACAATAAATTATTGGATAATTATAACAATTGCAAAAGTAACAGTACCAATGAATCAAGTGACAAAAATATAAAAAATGCAACCGCCGAAACAATAAATGTCCCTTAAACAGCCAATGTTTAATTAGTAATATCATTTATAGAGTTAGTACAAAATGTAATAACCAACAGAAATACTATTTTGGTTTGACAGAAAAAGAACGGAAACAGAGATTTTACAACAATAAACTGAGCCTGAATAACAAAAAATGCAGAAACAGCATAGCTCTCTCAAAGCATTACTGGCAGATAAAAGATAATAGAACTCAACCAGATATATGTTTTTTATAGTATTTCCTTTTTGTACATCCATACTAAAAATAACCTAACAGTTGCTGAAAGAAACAAAATAAAATAAATTTTTTTAAAAAAAGATTCACACTCGAAAATGACATTAAACTTCATATTTTTAAAATGTTCAAACATGTCTTTATTTAATAAAATAAACTCTTCACTTACAAGTGAAAAGTATTAAGTTTATTTTATTTTTCTATCGATCCTGAACGGTTTTCTTAAATTAGGCGAGCACCAATTCTCAAAAGGGATTATCTTGTTTTATTGAATTGTTTTTGGCAAGATGCGGACTGAATTTTCCGTATGTTCACACTCGATTTCGCATAATTTTTTTTTCTACGGAGACTTCTTTTTATATAATTGTAAAATATTTGAACGAACACCCCTGCCCAATTAAAAAGTATACAGGCGATATGAAAATGGGGTGTGAAAAGGTTTTTTAATAAAATAACCGATTCAGTAAAATATTAATACATTAATAAGTTTGAATCGAATAGTTCCCTGCTTTTGGCTAATATTTTAAAACAGAAGGTGTCGATTTTTTATTTTCATTGCTGAAAAAAATATATCTAGAGTTAACTATGAATCCTAGTATAACAATAATCCTTCTTTAACAGCCATTAAATACAAATTAAGATGTATAATTAATAATAAAATTATGTATAATTATTAATAACATTGACAATATTGTTGTAGGATGAACTGCTTTTAAAAGAAATCCAAAGAATTTATGGGTGGTATATATATATATATATATATATATATATATATATATATATATATATCCAAGTATATAATTGGTGTATATGGAATTAATTCCAATAACGAACAATTACTATTCTTAAAAGAGTGCTCAATAGAAAGTAGAGCACATATAATTATTTATTTAAAAAATTTATAACATAAACATGTTATAAAATCACTACAAAAATAGCCATTTTCTTTCAACATTCCCGGTGTCTTATCAAGTGATGATGTTGAATGCAAAACAAATGGTTTTAAAAGTTTCAAATTAATTAACGATCCTTCGCATGGGGAAAACGTTGTTACAAAAGTTAGAATGACCAATCAAAATACAAGTATAGGAAAATTCAAAAAGCCTGACAACGAAGTCATGTTATAATAGCTATTCAGATCGTTAAAATACGGGTAATATTAAAAAAAGGATTTTTTCTAACCAATAATTATTAAATTATATGATCAAATTTGATATTAAAATTAAAAACTGCCAATTTTAAAATCCAAATTTAATCACTATTAAGTTTAAAATTATAAAATTACCGAGGAGAAAAGAAGAAATACATATGTTATTCAATTTATTTCTTCGTTGAAATTACGTTAGAATAGACGCTACTTGATCCGATCCTCTGACAATATATATGTATACATTTTAATCCCAAGTGTGTGAATGGGGTCGTAAACTCACGCGTAAAACAACACAAACACAACTGATTATAATACATAAGCACCCAGATATTTAGATATATACACACAAAAAAAGTGACGAGACAGGCAACATCTCCACGGCCCTTTATGAAAAAAAAAAAAAAAAAAGGGGAAACCAACACATACATACATACACAATTAAAAGTGAATGCACTTTCCATACACATAGACCCCGATAAATATATGTACACACATCCACAGACATTGACCTAGACAATCAGATACCACAACCAATAAACATTTAAGACTGAAAGTGTCATTAAATAAATGCTAGCCACTTATTAAAATATAACTTAAGCCAGCAAATATACAAATATAAAAATGGTTAAAAATAATATTATTTGATATATTAAAAAACGAAAATTCCAAACCCACAAATATCAATAAAAACAAATATTTATTCATATAAGTTGATAATAGTTTTATTATATATTAGGTGAAGAAAAATAAGATAAAAGCAACAACCTACAGAAATAAGTGTACAGTCATACGTACATACATACATATATACACGCGGCAGCAAACACAAACCAACACACATATACATACATATATATATATATATATACACACATACATAGAAATACATACATATAAATACATAAACATAAATATATACATACATATACATATTTATGATAACAAGTACACATACACATACATACATATATATATATATACATATATATACACACATTTATGCACACATACTCATATATATATATATACATATATACACACACCAATACATAAACATAAACATATATACTCACATAGACTAACTCATGTGGCAGTAATGACAAACCAAAGTTTCCATACCTACACATACACACAATCTCATATATAATAGGTGTCAACACACACAAATACATCCACAAACATACATATATACACACACATATATATATATACGTATAAATATATATATATATATTTTTTCTTAATCCATTTTAATCAATATATATATATATATATATATATATATATATATTGACAAATTCGAAAAAGTTTTTGTGTCGCGTTTTATCCGTTACGACGTCATCGTACTAAGTTTGTCAACACATAAAAATCATTGGTTTTCACCGTAACAGAAGTGACCACAATTTTGTCATAAAAAAATGCTACTCTAATTAAAAGACGAAATAAGTCACTTAAACGAAAATGTTTAGAAAGTGCTTTAGTCGATATTTCACCACAGTTAATTTACGTTCAGGTTCTTAAAACATTTCTCCATTCTTGGCATTACAATGCGGAATATTTAATAAGCAAGATGATAAAATAAAGAAGAATGTATATGAATTTAGATTATAAAAAAAAATTTTTCAAAAATTTTGGAACTAGCAGCATCTCTCGTTCATACACATGTTTAGTCAAAACAACGTCGACAAACCTAGTCCGGTGAAATTCTAACGGATGAACCATTTCATTCAAGAACTGTTCTTGATACATCAAAATTTATATAAAATGTATATATCGTTATCCCCCATATATATATATATATATATATATATATATAGAGAGAGAGAGAGAGAGAGAGATTTTCTTAATTTTTTTAATCAATATATTGTATACATATAATTTGTCTGACGAGTTGAGAAACCATGAATCTCTGAGTTGCAATATTGATAAGCGTAGGTATATTTATGTTTATTAATATACTTTATATCTATGTTTAACTACATTGAGCACTCGTTGGTTTGCACCATAAATTAAATAAATACTTATTTGCTTACGTGTATATTCTATACACTTCACCACATACGCTCATTGCGATAAAGGAATATGAACTCAACTTATTGCATAGAATAGAATCATGTGGGTAGAATGAGGTGAAATTTTTTCTTTGGCAAAAAAAAAAAAAAAGAACACCTCAACAAATATGAATCTTTCGATTCCTTTGAATTTAAGTCCAAGAAAACCTCATCTAGCGATGACCTTCTCCTGGGATTTGGAAAAAGACTTATTCTCTGTACTAAATAGAATTAAATACACTACCAAATATAACAATCTACAGAAAATGTAAAAAGATATTGCCAAAATCCGTAAAAGCAACAAATTAATATCAAGTCTGATAATACAGGCAATCACTATTAGCTCAAAGTCGATGACTACAACAAAGCTACATGTAAAGAGGTTAATAAAATCCTCAGCAGAGTGGAAAAATAAAAGCCTCAGCAGAGTGGAAAATGACATTAACAACGAGGCACCATTTACAACCAACAAACTTAAGATCGACGATAGAGTGCATAAACAGGCCTTCGTCACCATTAAAAGGACGATAAAGATAATTTCCCTAGTAACACATAGTTCCCTTCGAAAATAACCGACAAAATCAGCAATGATATACTAGAACGGGCCTGCTACAGGGATCAACCAATGGAAGAATACAAAGGATGTTATCAATTTGTTCTCTAAAATATAAAAATAAAAACGAATTTCTACCCGTCGATCACAGAAGACCGGCTCTAAACCTGGCCAAGAATCACTGACCAGGAAACTTACATCATTAGGCCAGCCTAGAAACCCCTGGATCTATGTAGACTTTTTTAAAAAAAAAAACAACCCAAACTTCTCCATGGGAGCGTTCGATTATGCAGAACTATGGGAATTGGCTGGCATTCTGCTTCTGTGGAGACATAGGTATACTTTTGATAGCAAGAACACCTCCTACAACATCAACCTACAACAATCAGATTGACTTAGAAAACATCTTATGAAATCCTTCAAGGATCATGGACTAAATATCACCACTAGCACCAATGCCAAGGTGATTAACTTTCTGAACAGTACCTTCGACCTATCCAAAAGAATATGCATGCCTTATACTAAAGAACTTTATAACCATAAATACACTAGCAAAGAATCCAACCAACCACAGGAATTTTAAACAACTTGCACAAATCAATGCAGTATAAACTCTCAACTAACTCTAGCAACAAAAATATTTTTGACAAATATAAAAATAAATATGTAGATGCACTAGAAAAAGGTAAATATAAAGTTAAACTACAATACATAAATATTAATAAGAAAGACAACAACAGGCATACGCAATATAATTGATTTACACCCCCACCACCACCATTTAACAAAAATATCAAAACCAACAGTGGTAAAATTTTCTTTAATTTAATCACCATTCAGCCATATCCCATTACTCAACAAAATATTCAACAAGAACAACATTAAAATTAGCTACGGCTGCACTAAAAACCGCGAGCACAACATAATAATATAATATTAAACAAATATTTAAACATCAGTAGCAATATTAATACTGACAAAAAGTGTAATTGTCGAAAAAACAGTATCTGTCCACTAAATTATAAATGTATTAATAAAGGCGTTATTTATAAGGCTAGCATTGAACATAATGTCGAGACTAAATTTTATTTTGGCTCCACTACTAACCACTAGAAAACCCAGTATTATCATAATAAAATGACAATGACCAATAAGCAATATGCAAATACCACGGCACTCTCCAAATCTTACTGGGAAATTGAAACAGATAATTACACACAGGTAGTAAATTGGAATTCCAATGCTAAAACCGCATTCTTTACCTGCTGAGGCGATAAATGTAACCTTTGTTTATGATCCATACTCAAATACATTAATAACAGCACAAACGAAACGAACTTATGATAGCATGCATTCAAAGGAAAAACTCTCTCCGAAAGTATTTTAATTCTGATGAGATCAATTAACCTATCATCTATCATTTAATACTTTTACCTTATGCCTAATATTTTTTGTTACACATTAAAACGTCTACTGAGTTGCACGATAAGCATAGGTATATATGTATTTATTAATATGTATATATATTCTCAAGTTTTTAATCAATATATATATATATATATATATATATATATATATATATATATATAATATATATATATATGTACAATTCTTAATAAATATGTTTACAATATAAACTAAGTTACCTCCCTTACATAGCGGCAAAAAAATTGAATTAATCTATCCTGTTCATAACTGTCAACACATTAGTCCTTTGTTTTAGCAATTTACCCCTGAAGATGAACTTGGATGAGATTAAAAATACTTGAGTAAATTTTACTTTTAATTAATTTTTTTCTAAATTCAGCTCAGCTCGCCCATTGGAGAAGTTAGATAAGAATATATTTCCTGACTAACGAGAGAGCTGGAAAATATAAAAAGGAATTCTACCACCATTATTCTTTCCATAGTGCCTTAAAGTCTGGGAAAACCTCACAGCTTGTTCACTCAAACTTGTTTTCATTACTTGCAAAACCGGCTCCCAAAGCCTGGATTCTTATCAGAGATGAGAATGTGTTTTCTGACCAATGGAGCGACCAGGAAATTTGTATAACGATTTTGGAGGGAAAAGTCCCCGATCCTTCTGAGCTTCCCAAATCTCCATAAATTTGGAGAATCTACGCTTATTTAGCAGTGAGAATTCGGCCCATCATCTGTAAGGTCGACGATAGGATGCTCCAGTCAACTTCAGAACCACTTTCAACCAAAGAAGAAATTCCTGCTGGGCTGGAAAGACCGTCAGCCCACTACTAAAAGACAATTGAAAGCTGCGTCTCTTCACCACTCTTTCTGTGATACGCACTGGACTCGTTCAACTGGAAGATTCTTATATCTACCAACAATTTTCCTACTCTACAAGAACTAAGTGTTTCTAAACCTTAACAAAAGTTCTAACACAAAAGTGTTAAGGTTTTTTAGGCACTCAGAGAAATATTTTGAGCAAGCTTTTTTTCTGTTATGAACATTTTCTCTTCTCTTAAAGGACATTTTCTCTTTTCCCTTTCTTTCACGCCTTTATCCCTTTACCCTTTTTTCTGTATATGTAAATAAACACTTTCTTCTTTTATTGTTACACACCGAGCAGGAGTTTTTTCTTTATTCGTCCGAGCCTAAAAGAGAGAGTTTGTTCGCTCTAATCTTGCGTTTTGTCGCAATTTTTTAACTTCAACCCTTTGATGCCGGAAAACCAGGACAAATTTCCCTGCATTATCCTCTAAAAAATTTGGCTCTCTTGACTACTAGCGGTTCTGTAATAGTGTGTTAAAATAAGAGTAAATCTTCTATTCATCCAAAATTCACTCAGTTTGAGGTGTTAACATGTTCTGATGATAAGGCAGAATGTTTTGCTCGTAAATTCTCTTCTAAGTCTACTCTTGTCTCATTTGGAACATATTTGCTTAACTTTCTACTTAGAGCTGAGTTTCTACTGATTGTTATGCATATAACTCCGTCCATAATTTCTATTATATCTAAAATGGATTCACAAACATGTGGACTTGCAATATTTCTTAAGAAATATGCCCAGGAACTGGTTCCTGTTCTCCTAAATCTACAATAAATACCTTTCTGCTTTTTGCTTTCCTGGATGATAGAAATCCTCTTCTGTAGTTCCAGTCTTTAAGAACTCGGGCAAATCGTTTGATCCTTCTAACTATCGGTCTTCTACCTCTTTTTTAGCGGTTCTAATCAACTCTGAATTGTTTAAACATTTGACCGCGCAGGATCTTCTTTCATATAAGCAATATGGATTTCGCTTCTCTAGGTCAACTGCTGATGTAATAACGGTTATTATTGAAATAGTTTATCAAGCTTTAGATAAGAATGGTGAAGCTTGGGCTGTTGCTTTGGATATCTCGAAGGTATTTGACAGGGTTTGGCATGCTGGTTTTTTCACATGTTTCTGAACTAATTTTTATTTTCAGCTGCAGGTGTTCCCTATGGCTCTATCCTTTGACCTGCGTTGTTCTTAATTTTCATAAATGACGTTCCTGATGCCATCAGTTCTCAACTCGATATCTATGCTGATGACATAACTATTAACTCCTGTCTTAATAGTAAATCTGAACGTCTCGATAAGGTAAAATTGGCGGCTGAATACCCTGCAATCTGTTGTTAACTGGAGCAATGAAGGGGTTGCCAATTTCAATACATCCAAAATGCTACTGCTTTCTTTTAATTGTCTAATTGCATTTTAACTTTCTATCAGAATAGCTGATGCTAACCTCATTGCATCTCATTTTGACTCATTGCGTATTTGCTGAATAACATTTTCTGCTGGCATGAAATGAATAGATTATATTAAATAAACTGTTAGGTGTGCTGCTAAGAAAGTTGGTTCACTGTTTCGTGTTAGACATTTTTCTCGGCAGAATCTGTCTTAGATATTTATAAATCTAGCATTGGTTCTTTCTCTTTAACATTTGAATTTTCACTTCATATTCATTCCAACTCTTTCATTTTTCTCTCTTTACACGCTTTGCTTTACCCACCATCTCTAATTCTCTTGCTTTCATATCCAATAATTATGTAACCTAATGAGGAAAAAACAATTTATTTTAAACAACAAATATACATATTTCCTCCTTCTTTGTCAATACATTTACTTCGAGGTTGTTGGATAAATATAACATGAATTTCATATTTTTTATTCGAAACATTTACAATAACTTATTTGATTGTGTGAGATTTTATTACACGAGTCGAAAATTGTTCGTTGTATTATAAATAAATATATATAGTAGTAGAGTTATTAATATTTTAATTCAGATATACGACGATCGCTCTGAAAATTAATAATTAATAAAATTATTAATTTATCTCACATGGTAGTATGACAGCAGTTTCCATGAATCTCTATCTATAAAAGGCAGGATATATATATATATATATATATATATATATAAATGTGTGTGTGTGTGTGTGTGTGTGTGTGTGTGTGTGTGTGTGTGTGTGTGTGTGTGTGTGTGTGTGTGTGTAAAAGACTTGAAATAGTCTCAAATGTATTATTACTAAATCAACCAATTATCATAATAAAATCAATAATCTCTGTAAGAGTGCAATGGTAATATCAGGTCTATTGATAAAAGACCTCCATATTGATACTGCTGTTTGTATTGAATCAGTGTATTGAATCAGTGTATTGAATCTATGTACGTATGACTTTATTTTACATTGCTCATAATAATCTATATTTCTACTCGTAACATAGAAGTTCGTTTATTGACCTACTTATTCCCTGCAGAGATAATGATAATACCCATAAGTTATAATAAGGCATTCGTGTTGCTAGAAAGTCAGCAGTCGCAATAAGTGAGGATGCTTGAATTGTCGTAAAGTTTCTGACATTGATGTTTTATATGCTTCCTCTAGTAAATGTTTTAATTATCTTGTAGTAAATATTTCTCATATACTGTATTTGCTTTGGATGAATCATTTTGCAGCAACCCTTTTAGTTTGCTTGGCATTTGAGATGGTAATGGTTTCTGTTGGTAATCGATGAAAGTTATACTTTTCTTATTTCGTCGATAAAAGTCTATATTTATGTATTATGCTTAAATAATAGACTCATAAAGATGAAATTAGATTTTTGATTAATAAATATTCAATTGTTTGTCTTAGATGCCATCTCAATACAATCATGAACTCAACATGGACCCACCATTCCACCCTAAAACATCACACCACCTCCACCTTGTTGACGCCGTTTAAACCTATGATAAGGATTCCCACCAGAAGCCTGGCCCTACCCGTCTGCATGACTGAGTGCAGCATGGTATGTATCACGATTGTCAAATCGGTTTTTATGTATTCACTTCAATTGATTCTTTTAAAAGAGGTCTAACATGTTTTACAACTTTGGACTGAAATCTTAAACTATTTGACGCTTCTTCGCTCACACAACACCTAAAAATGTAATAGCCTAACACAATTTTTTATAACTTCTCTCTTGATACAGGAAATCGACCAGTGAGATAAAGTCTTTAGCTTGTCCTGGATCTTCAACGACTTTTTCACAGTTCAGTGGTACCTGTCGATCGCTTTTGGAATTGCCAGCATGCTTTTTTGTTTTTTCTTTTTTGCAAGCTCTGAATCTATGACACATTACTTTTCATTCATCAAATCAGATTCACCGACAATTTTAAGACTTCAAACGGGCTGTTAATTCGAGATTTCGAAATTCAAGACATTACATGCAAATGGCTGTCGTTTGTGTGTGTCTGAGTAAAACAATCTGGTTTGTATTCTAAGAGAAGCGTTGCCATCATTCATCAAATAAATATTTATTTTCCAATATTTATTTATTTTATATATCAATAAGATATGACATGACTAATAATGTGAAATGTAATAAAAAATTACCAAGAGCTAGACAACAAACATTATATGGACAGTCCTGGAATGTACCTGGACAGATATACCCGCGCAACGACTCCTGTACCTCGTAAACATCATGTTACATCGCGTAGCCACCGTTATCTAGGTAAATGGAAGAGTTATTAGGTAGCTATCGTTGTTTTTAGCACTCCAGTTTATATATTAACACTCTTAATTGTTGTCTAGGTGCTTGGATATATATGTAATTGTTTCTGTATTTGTATATTCCCAAATTAGTTTGACGTTATTATCACATTCTAATTTAATAACCACATATTTGCACGGAAATTTATTTATATAACAATTTATTCTATTTCCAAATTGCAGGACTTATACTTAGAAAACTGTATAAAACATGGAGAATTGTCATCTAAGGAATCTTGAGCTTAAGATCTCATAATATCTACCTACTGATGTCGGCCTCTTTTGTTTATGCTTGTTATTCTTTTCCGATTTCATACATGACAACTGCGTCTGAAGTCATATTTATCGCTTCCTTTATATTCAATTTGCAAATTGGATTGTTTCTTTTCTGTTTCTTGACGACTTGATATCCTCTTATAAATGCATGTTAAGGCGTCAGTCACTTGCCGTTCAAACCGTGTTTAGTAACGGGGTCAACTTAAACCCTTAAAATTTTTGTTTCTTTGTATTTTTCCAATATTCGGATAAGATGTTGAGTACTGTGCTCGAAGTTGTGGATAGACTGTCCGAAGTTCAAATTTTCAAGAACCACCTTGGTGTTTGTGTGGTAGTTAAAATCCCTTTGTCTACATCAGGGAGGCTAAACGTTTGAAATTATCTAGCATGACGTCATCTGTAACGGCTATTGGGAACGAGGTCAAAGAATGCGATTTATTTTTCAATAATGTCCGCACATTAATTCTATCATATGCACTTCCAGATACTGTCTCTTGCAGCGAATGATATTTTACTTAATGTGGACTGTTTATTGTGTTTGTTGTGATTCTTGTACTGAGTGCTGTAGAGTATTTTGGTAATATCTTCTAAATTGTAGCCTTTGTATGTCTGTTTGTATCGAACTCCTCCTGGGAATTTGAAGAGAGACCTCCATAACCATATATATTCTGAAACTACATTACCCAGGGTACTTGGATAAGTATATTTCATTTTGATCAAAGGGGGTCTCGCTCCTCACCCCCATGATTTTCCCCCTTTGATTCAAATTAAATTTAAATTTGAACAAGAGAATGGCTTCTATGCATAATATAGAATGAGAAAGCCAGAAGATGGTGGTCACATCAGCAAGATCATTTTGATCAAAGGCGATCTCCGGTGGCACCCCCCACACACACACACTGAATTTTTTCCCCCTTTGATTTTAATTAAATTCGACTAAGCGAATGACTTCTAGGGTACTTGGGTAAGTATATTTCATTTTGATCAAAGGGGTTTCTGGGAGAGGGAGCACCACCTCTTTTTTTTTTTTCCCTTAATTTAAATTAAATTTAAATATGAACAAAGAAATGACTCCTATCCAAAATATAGGAGGAGAAAGCCAGAAGATGGAGGTTACACAGGCAAGATCAACATGAGACAGTATGAACGTCAAGTTGAGCAAGAAATTACCACTCAATGGGTAGTACCTTACAATACATATTTGTTGCGGCATATCGATGTTGAAATCTTCTCATCAATTCATTCAAACAAGTATTGCATCAAATACATATCAAAGAGGTCAGATCAGACTGTTTTTGCACAAACCCCACTGATTTTTCCCTTTGATTTAAATTAAATTTAAATTTGAACACGAGAATGACTCCTATCGAAAATATAGCCAAAAGCCAAAAGATGGAGGTCACATCGGCAAGATAATTGAGCAATATTGTAATGCAGCATTTTTCTCCACAAATTATAACAATGATTTAAAATCATCATTTTCTTATAAAAAAATATGTGTGACACGCAGCAAGGTGCGTGTAATTCGGCTAGTCTACTAATATTTGTCTTATGCTGAGAGAGTTTGGTCATTCATGATTTGCTGGTCGGTGTGTGCACGGATAGCACTGAGTTTAGACGGGTGTAGACAAAGGTAAATCTGCGAGAGAATGCTGTGCATATATGCCCAATGTAAGTATTTAATGTTGTTTTTTGATTATTAGTGGTGGAGATAGACAATATCATTTTTATATAGTGGGGCTCGGCCATGTTAGTAATAGATGTTTTAAACCTTTTTACACTTGATGATAAATGTTTAAATATAGGTGTTTATTAGGATCGTTGAGTGATATGTACTGATGAGTTATGTTTTTAATTGCTTTTTGCATCTGTTTATAATTAGGGCGCATCTCATTACGATAGAATAAGTTAATGCTTTTTGTGTCAAGGAGGGGTTTGTGTTATTTTTTTCTAAATTTCATTAAGGCTAATTTTATTTGTTCGTCTACGACATGATTAGAGAGAATTATTGTTGATTAGGTTAATGTCTCTAAGTTCCCTATAGCATTATATGCTCAAAGAAGAGTTTATTTTGGCCCGGTAAATCATGTTTTTTATAACAGCTATTTTTTATCTGTGAGGACATTCACTTTTGTAATTAAGTAAACACAAATTTCTGCTCGTGTTTTTTGTAAAGAGAAGTGGTAAAATTATGGCTATTGGCATCGACTAATACATGAATATATCGTCGATATAGCCTGTGTATATGGGTGGCTTGGTGGAATTATTCAAGAATTTGTTTTCGACATGAAACATAGAAATTAGAGCCTGTCCATTCGCAGAAATAAATATGCGATCTTTAGTTGTTATACTCCAACCATGAAGTCTAGTGAGGAAATTAAGGAGAATTTCTACTTTGAATTATTTAAACTACTTCTCATTGGTAATTTTAAGGAACGTAGGTTAAGCCATCAGCGGAATTATTCAAGCTTTGAAAAAGAAGACAACCATATCTGTGCCGTATATTAAAAAATGATGGCTCGCATCCAGAAAAGTATTAACAGTCTTTTTCCCTCCTAAAAGTCAATATTGAAAATTGAGAAATAGATTTATTACCCAACAAAACTTCTGAGTTTAATAAATCTTTTAACTTCCAGTTATCCGATATTTTCTTATGAATAGTTTAACATAAATTAATTAGTCTTCAATATAACTTCTAACAGGGATGAAACTGAATTGTTAAATTTTCGTAAACTCAAAAAACATATTGAGTACTAAAGTTTCTTTTTGTAAATTATTTTTCACTTTTAAAGTATTTTCATGAACCATTTTGCAGAGTTTACATTACTAAAATACCCAAGAGATACATAAAGAAAGCGTTGTCGGCAAAATGTATACGTTGCGCACACACATATACTATAGTATAACGTAAAATGTGGATATTCCTGTGATAATTTCACACATACTTTTAACCTTATTTAACTCAATTAATTTTTGTGTTGTGTAAAGCAATTCGTATGAACTTTGTTTGTGAGGAACTTTATAACTTGTTTCCTGCAGCTTAGAAGAAAACCATGATTATTTTTATACTCAATAATAAAACTATCTAAATTTGTAGAGCTGTTTGAATATATATATAATATATATCTTCTCTGTTTTTTTGAAAATTGGTCTATTAAATACCACTGTTACTTTACATTGAGCACTGTTCTTTCTTACATTATAGAATATTTATGTTTTTGTATACAATCGCTCGCTCGTATACCTACGTATATATATTCAATCGGTTATATTGGCTTCAATCATGGCCTCCAGACAACTTCGGAATCACCTGTAACTCTTCTGGATGGGTTCCTTGTTTAAGTTTAAGTTTATCTTTGGTGTTACAAGGAGTTTTGTTGGTCTCTCTCTCATCTGCGCTCTACACATAAGAATCATTGGGGTTTCAGTCTGGGGATTTAGGTGGCCAGATGTAAGATGTGATGTGATCGCATAAATTGTCCGACAGCCATGACTGGGTTGATCTTCTTGTATGGCATGGTGCATGGTCATGTTGCCAGACATAGGGTCTTCCAGCAGGCACTCTCCTGACACAGGGCAGCACTACTTCCTTAAGGTATTTGATGTAGGCTTCCGTGTCTGAAGCACTGTGGGAAGATGTATGGAGGCATAACGTCGCCATCTCGAGTGATCACTAACAACACCTTCGTAATCACCATCCAACTCTTTCAAAATCCTCTACGCTGTCCTCAGATTAACACACAAGCACTCTGAAATGTTCTTACTGGAGATTTCGGCGCGAATGATGTTTCCAAATTTTTGATGGAGTGAATTGCGTCATGGTGGACTTTTTCTCAAAGACGAGGTCCAACTGTACCGTCGACAAATTCAAAAACAAAGCACGCGCGAAATTAAAAATAAAATGTCGACAATTTACCCATCGCAACATCTGTGTGTGTGTGTGTGTGTGTGTGTGTGTGTGTGTGTGTGTGTGTGTGTGTGTATAATTGGCGGACAATAATTAAACTTTTTATTCAATACTTCTTGTGTTCGTATAAGTGTTTTCTTTTCTGGATATATGTGTAAAAATTCTCTAAAAGTTCTGTATATCTGAGTGCTTTCGACTGTTCTTTTTTAACCGTTATCAAGTATTCTTTTTAGTGTTGCTTTTCGCTAAATATGTAGATGTGGTTGTGGATCTAGAGTGATACGAATGTTGATTTTAATTTTTCAAACACGGTGAGTATGCCGTATTCATAGTTGATGTTATAAATTGTTTTTTTTTTTTATTTCTTTTATTAATGATTCCATTAATTTTATGCTTTTTAAAATGCAGTGGAAGCTATTATAGTTGTATTTTGTATAGTTGTAGAGGTGGCTATTATAGTTGTATAGCGTGTTACGGTTGGACTTTGGTACATTTACAGAAACATACCAAAGTCCATTCGTAACACACTATTTAAATTTATGTGTTTAAATGTGTCATAATGAATTTATAGTCAAAGAGACGTAACATTAGTCTTTTTGATACGTATATATATATATATATATATATATATATATACACACATATTATAACTTTATAACTGCATGAAAACTCCGAGTTACGAATATATAAATGTATATATATATGTGTGTGTGTGTGTATATATATATATATATATATATATATATATATATATATATATATATATATGTATATGTATACACACACACACACACATATATATATATATATATATATATATATATTAGTAAATATACGTAATATCCAACGTCGATAATACTACACGGAGTTTCCATGCAGTTATAATATATATATATATATATATATATATATATATATATATATATATATATATATATGCATGTTTCATTAAAACGACAGACAAGGTACTACGGTTGAACTTTTTATTTAATTTTTCTTGTGTTCTGACAAGAGCTTTCTTTGCTGGACAAATGATGTGTAAGAACTGTCCGACTGTTTTATATTTCCGAGCGCTTAGAGAGAATTGTTGTTGATTAGGTTAATGTCTCTAAGTTCCCTATAGCATTATATGCTCAAAGAAGAGTTTATTTTGGCCCGGTAAATCAATTTTAGCCATTATCAAGGATGATTCGATTTTCAGCTTAGTTGAGTGTGTGTGCGTTCTGTGTATGTATCAGTGTGTGGTAGGGATGTTTTTAATTTCCGAATACGGTAAATGTAGTTATTATTGTTTATTACAAACAGAGATTTACTTAAATATTTGTATCTATAAAAATAACGTTAAAAAAAAAAAATATATATATATATATATATATATATATATATATATATATATATATAATTTTCGGTCAAAACAAATGACGTTCTGCGATTAATTTTTTGATTTAATTTTTCGTGAGTTCTGATTTTTTTCTTTTCTGGGCATAAATTTTGTAGAAATTGTCCCAAGGATCTCTCTTTCAGTTACACGTTTACTTTTTTGTTAATAATGCTTCCATTATTTGGGGGCTTTTTTTTACATGTGTATTGCCTACGAGTATGCTGCGAATGAAGTTTGATATATATATATGTTTACATATACATATATATATATATATATATATATATATATGTATGCGATAATCGGAAAAGTTCAAACTTTGGACAGAATATAATTATAATCACCTTCCCAGACCGAAATATATACCGAAGTAGTCTTCGTTTTGACATATTCGAACTTATTCCTTATTTTGGACAAAAGAATAACTCCGAAATCTAGACTAGAGAAAAAAAATCTCATGTCAATAATGCTTTGCACTCGAGACAAAACCATATCTAAAAAGAAAACAAAAAGCATAGACAGGGTTCGTTAGCAATAAGGATTGCATTGGCACTGCAATCAAAGGATTGAAGATTACATAAGAGTAAGATTTATTCACAAAGACTACAATAGATCTAACGATTTCAAATCCAAGAAACATATTTGTGAAAATAAATTGGAAAATCAAACAATTCTACTGACATTCAAAAGAAAAGATTACCAAAATAAATGTCCATTTGCATCGAAATAGACAGAGTTACGCAGAGGAAACGAATGAAATGAGAGACTCTTCATAGCGACCCAGAATTATGCCCTAAAAACAATAACGACTCTTAGGATAGATAATACATGAAAACAACGAATGTAAACTATAAGGGGACAACAAAAAATTGAGCGAATACAACAAGTTAATCCAGAAAGAATATAATTACATATATAACTGAATAAAACAAAGCGAAAGGATTGACCTTGCTAAAGAAATTGAAATATTATGGAACGTAAAAATGCTAGTATATTTTTCTTTACACGGTCATAGACGCGACCCTATAAATCATCACGAAAATCCCAGCAAAGAGGCTGGAAGATCTGGAAATACTAGTAAAAATCGATACGACAGCAGCACTAAAATTGAAAAGTGAAGAGAGTCCTGGACTATTCAAGTGATTTGACGTCACTTGATCTCCAGTAAAATTAACTAGTCACTATTGGTTTGAAATCTCAATAAGTGCCAATAACCACCGAAAGAAAAAGAGTTAGGAATCTGAAAGAGAATAAAAAGAAAGAATACCTATAAATAATGGAATATGTACATGTCAGTCATACTGATAATCCCTGTAACACGGGACAGGTAACTCACTTAATTAGTTACTACATTGAATGAATTATTTAAGTTATACAAAAAGTTATCGTACAATGGTGGGTGTAAATAATTTTAGTTTACAATTAAAATAAAGAATTACTATGAAAGTACAGAAGCAAGTCATCAAAATGTGTTTACATTATTTGACTGTCAATATATATGTGTGTGGGAGTGGGGTGATGAAAAGTTCTCGGTTCTTACACTTCCAAAATCATATTCTATCATGGTTGTAATAAGAACTCTCTGAAGGAAGCTGAAATGTTCTCAACTTATTATATGCAAGACTAGTTTGCTAACTATCACTTAAGTTAGTCAGAAATTTGCCCGCGTAGATAAAATTACATACATAAAAAATGATTCATATACTTTCATCGAAGGAGATCAATACACTGGCTTATATCCACCCATTCATGGAATAACGGCAAAGCTTCATCGCTATACTGCTAGTAGTGTGAGCCTGATACCTTGTGGGTGTGAAAAAGTTACAATTCTCAGTTGAGTAAATATCTATCGCATGAGGCTACGGCCGCGCTTATGGGTCGTCTATATATCACTATTGAGTATCCTACGATACTCCTTGCCACAGAACAAGTATTTATGAAGACACAAGACCACAATAGTTAAGTTTCCATTGAAGACCAATTACACTGCAACAGCCTTTAATTCTACCTTTGTAATATTAAGATACACACAGCTAGTGTCAGTAAAATTCTGTCTTAAGACCATTTTTATGAACATGTAATTAACCTTAAAAAATAAAAGATGACAAAATTCAGTTGACGTATTCGGTTGATGTAGTGTAGAAAAGTAAGAGAGAAAAAAAAAACAGCCACCTACCTTTGATTAGCAAAGTCACAATTACCATGAAGGATTATATTTGTTCGCTTGGTCAAGTTGCTTGTCGCTAACTCGTTTTCACATACAACAGAACATTTATTGGATGTTTCTAGTGTTATGTCGATCAATATCAGAGGATAGTGAGAACAACATCGAAATGATTTTTATTTTATCTTTATGATTGAATCTTTTGAGTTTTGTTTACGTCATTAACAGCTTGTTTTCTCTAACAAGAATTTTTTTTCTCTGAATATACGCCAATATTAGCAAATGCAAATGACAGTTGCTACAATAACTTTTTGTTATTAAATAAATGGTTTTTCGACAAAAACTAAACAAACGACTTACTTAGCCATACCTTCTTATTATAATGTTATATTTAATGTTATAATTATTTAAAATAATGTTATTTTAAATAGGGAAATTAATGTCAAGTGGCCTAAAGATCTAGAAGCCTTACTAATGTGCCACCCTACAGAAAACGAACCTGTATGGAGTTTTTCATCAAGAAAACCTCTTTTAAGCCAAAATGTGTGCTCTTACCAAAGGTCCCAAGAAAATCATCACTGGTAAGTAGTGAAAAGCTACTAATCCAACTCACCTCGAACTAAACGTTCGAGGTGAGTTGACATCAGAATTTTTAAATTAATTCAATTAATTAAAATTAATTAATTAAATTAAATTAAAAAGAAAGCAATTTACTAATACGAAATTTTTTTTTTTAAATGCTTTAATCGCTAGATCACCTTTACAGTTGCGTCTAGGTTCTTACGGCTTTTCGTTATACTTGGCAGAGCATCTATCACCACAATGTGGGATATTTAATAACAAAAATGGGTCACTTTTCGTGTCGGAGTCGGTTAAATCATATCGTATCTACGCAGGTTCGAATCCTGACAGAGAGTGCACATTTTCTTTAATACGATTTCTATAATATTCAGGCTGGTATACGAAAAATGAATAAATATACGGTTTAATAATTAAATGGGGTGTCTACTCAAATATGAATATCCACTAAGGAATGACGTTTATAGTAATAAAATCTGCTGGATTAATAAATAAAAAATACATTACTCTTATTTTGCCACATGTAAATATAAACATAAGTAAAAAAAAAATATATATTATTTTTCGGTTTTCAACATTTGAAAATTTAAGAACACCAAACATTATTCTTAAGGCTAACTGTGTTAACTAGTTAGCCTATGGAAGATGCTAAGTGATGTAATTTAATGCATAAAAGGCGAAAGTGAGTAAATGTTGTTGATTTTTTTTTTTTTTCTTTATATGTATTTTACCTGGTGCCTGGACGACGTGAGTTTAAATGTACTACTAGATTTGCATCTAGGTCTCACCCTTTTACTGTTGAATTAGTTAAATGTAGCCGCTACTTCTACTCCAACAGTTTCTTTTTCACACTTCCCTCCTGTGGAATTCCCGTCGTTTACTTGCTTCCCTGATAATTACAATCTTCAAAAATTGAAATGCAATCTCAATCACTATATATATATATATATATATATATATATGTTGGAGACTCTTCCTTTTTACACAAGGTGAACTCGTCCAAAGTATACTTATACTGACAGAGAGAATACCTGCGTTGAGATACGAGGAGATACGTTGAGATACGTTGAGACAGGTTGAGAGATACGGAGACAGACACAGGGTGTTCTCAGAGTCCAGAGAGAGAGAGACGATTACGGCTTTACTTACAGAGACTTGTACATATACTTTCTACTAACCTGCATTCCTGAACTACTAATCTTCACTTCAAGTCTGTATTCTTCGTTTAATACATTTATTTTTCTATCTCAATTACTGGCGTTGTTTATTTATTTGTGCAGGATTTCATTCACGGAAACCACAACAAATATATATATATATATATATATATATATATATATATATATATATATATATATGAATAATCAAAAACTATTTTACCTCATAAAATGGGAATTTCGGCAGATGAACTCAACTCAGAGGAACGAATTAGTGTTCAAATACCGACATAAAAACAAATAAAAATTTTACATAATATAACTTCGCGTTAATTAACTACCCTCCGACTTCCACCCCCTTCACCCTCCTACTCTTCAAATGTTGATATAATGCTTAATTCTTCCTCCAATCCTACCTCCTCTAAAATCTTTTTATGCCGTATTAATTATAATTTATAGACTTTCCTCTACTTAGAATTTTCCTCTAATTCTCTTTCCGTTAATCCCTTAAGTCGTCGTTACCTTTTTTTTCAATTATTATTAAATTTATTTTTAAATAGATTTTTTTTTAATTTTAAATTTAAATCTTTCCTATTTCTAATGCCCACTATTTGCAGTCATAGGGTTAATAATCTCTGACCTATTTAATATACCTTCTCCCCTCTAAGATACATAGTTCCCACCCGCACTGACCCATGTCTGATGCCCATCGTCTGACTTAAACATTGAAAAGTGTAAACATTATATTAAGTATTTTTATGCAAATTAAATTTTAAGTTGACCCTCCTAACAGTTAACTCCGAGTTCCCTCTACGGAGATGAACTTCATTCCACATCGGGGTTAAAAAGACTGAAGATCACTTTCATCGTCTGCTTCTAATATCACCTCCTTACAATTAAGTCCGACTTCCCTCTACGGAAATGAGCTTCATCCCACATCTAACATGTTTTACTTTTATTCAGGGCGGTAGATGTGGTTAAATAAGAAAGACTGTCTAATTAGGAAAACAGAGCAACTATTTGAATATGAGTACCCATCAAAAATGGAGTTTAAACAAAATAAATTATATATATATATATATATATATATATAAGCATGTCCACTGTTTTCGCGGAAAGACAGCATAGCGTAAATGAAAAATGCCACAAACTTAAAGAAAATAAAGTATTATCGTCAAAATGCTTATGTTATTATTTAGATGAAAGAAAAAGTATTTTTAATTATTTTTGAAATTTTTTAATATTTTCTAACACGTTCGAAATTTTGGTTAAAGTCGTCTTTGTTTACGTCATCGCGGCGACGTTTAAAATAACATTGGTTTTTTTTGCGTTTTTTTACCGTTGAAAACATATTGATTTGGAAATTCTTGTAAAAATAAAATAATTGTCCAATCTTAATGAAATTTTCAAGACTTATTCACAAATCAATGAAATTATTTTTGAAATATTTTTTTTTAGAAAATTTTGGTAAAAATTATATTTTTTTAAAATATGTTACCCCACATTTACTTAATTTAATGAAATTTCGCCCAAAACCTTTTTGGTTCCTGAATTTTTTTTTTTGTTGTTAAAAGTAGGAGTCTTCGAAGATGGTAAATAACCTACTTTTTTTTTCAAATTTGAGCTATTTAACTGAAAATCTGCTCTGAATTGAAAAATAATGAATCTAATAAAACTACACAGTAATTTTTAAAAATAAAATATTACTTAATTAGAAAATGTTTTTTAATTGCTTTTGTAAATAAGTAATATTAAGGACATTATTGTCTGAAGAAATAATTTTTTTCTGATGAATGATTAATTTTTACAAGAATTTTTTCGTTTTTTAAGAAATTTTAATTATAATAATTTATAATAGTTTTAAATCGTGTAAAGCTCTGTATTAGGAGGGTTCCTCGATATTATGTAGTAATTAAGTAGAAAAAAAATTTACGAATCCAAAATTGCTAAGTTTAATAAATTTAGTTGCGCTACTTTTTTTAAAAATAATTTTTTATGTTGTATTTTTTTACTTAATACATTCCTTATTTCCATGTATGATATACAGAAATTTCCATTATTATAACAAGGTCACGTGATCTAAGGGTTTTGTCCCTTTACGTGGCCTTTTCAAAACATTTCGTTTCTTATAAGTTGTATTTTCCGTTCAAAAGTGTAAACTTTAAATTTTAAATTATTTTTTCTTTTTTTCATTTACTATTTCACTAAATAATTTTATTTTATGTATTGTATTGTGTGTGTCATACTCAAATAGAATAATCTTTTTAAAAACTCAGACTTAAAAATTATGTCATTTATGGTCATCAGTAGTAGCTATCATCGGCTCGTCAATCAACCATTATCAATAAGATCGAACAGATGAACGGGACCGCTCGTTAATAATTGGTTGTATATTATTTTTTTATGCTATCAGTCAGATTACTTTAACTTTAAATTTTTTAATTTTACTAAAATAACGTGTCAGAATTTTTTTTTAATATTTTAAAAATCGATAAATTTGTGTTTGTTTACAAATTTCTTAAAATTAAGAAAATGGCCGTTTTTAAGAAAATTTAAAAATTTGAAATTAAATTTGACAATCAAATGTATATAGTTTCTATCTGAAATACACCAGAATTGTTTAATTAATAGAAATCTTAAATTTAGTTATTAAACTTTCAGTTAAAGCTAAAATGAAATCTTCAAGAATGTTTGTTCATTGTAAAAAAAAATCATTTTAAACTTCAATATAGAAAATTTATGCCGAAATAGTGGAGGTATATATATATATATATATATATATATATATATATATATATATATATATATATAATAGTTTAAATGGTGGAATGTGGGACATTCTTGCAAATCTAGATCGAACTTTCTTACTAACCTTCTATCCAGGTAGCTGGCTACCCGGAGAGACGGCCACTATAGAGCCCACGTCCACATCTGCCTACCCGATATCTATCGATGAAACCAAACTCCTCGATCATATCAACCAGGCTACGATCGCTCGATTTCCCACTAGCTTACTGCCTCTATCTTGGGATCCAATACGGCATTCCATCCCTCCATTAACTCTAAAGGAACGGCCCCACCGATGGAAAAGGGCGACAGGCTCACTCTCATCGTTGAGCGCATAAACCGCAACGATCCAAAACGAACTATTGCTCATGGCAATATCAGCCACAATCAATCGCATCCAGGGAACGTTTAGCTAACAAGGAAACATCAGCTGGTTCCCGTATGCTGAATAGACGACAAAGTCGCTAGACAACATACGAGCATCAACGTCACAAACAAAGTGTGTCTCCTGGATCGCGATTACATCTACTTCGAAAGACAAGATCACGAAGCAAATGGGCAGCTTATTGCGATCACTCAAGCCCCTTACATTCAAGCTGGCTCGTTTGATAGACATTTTCTAAGCGGATTCCCTTAAATGCAGACTGGCCGGAAATCTACAGAAGTCAGGGCCCCGACGGCTTGTCCAAGACTACCAGTGTCCAGGTCCGACGTAATCCGTCTGTCGTTGACTATCTCATCAAAGTCCATAGGAAAACTTAACTTCAGGGCTCCAGTCTGATCACCCCTCATTATAATGAGGGGTGGTCAAAACTGGAGCCCTTCTTGAACAGTTGATTGCCATTTTTCGAAGATCCGCATACTCCACAATGAGACATCTGGAACTTCAGGAAAACGTCTTTGGCTGTCGTGATGAAATCTCAGGCCTGCAATCCTCACAACCGTTATGACCCCAGGCACCTTATCAGAGTTCCTGGATTCACCAATCGATTTGCCATCGACAGAAGTCAATTTAATTGGGGGGTCTCAAGCGGGCCTTCTACGATATTTTTTTTTTTTTTTCTTTTTAACACGTTTTTCCTCCCGCCCCCTGCTCACCCTCCCTCTTCCTTTTCAAAGAAGAGGACCGAGGTGGGGGTATCTCGCCCACCTCCATACACTCTTCAGGCAGCTATAGTGTTTGAAGCTGCTGCTGATGATGATGATCTTGTTGCGGTGTCTTTTGCGTCGTCTTTTTGTTGTTGTTGCTGTTGTTGCTACTTCTGTTGTTATTGGCGTTGTTGCTACTTCTGTTGTTATTGCTGTTGCCGCTGTTTTTACTTCTGTTGCTACTGCACTTATTGCTGTTGTTGCTCCGGTTCCGGCTGCTCCTTTTGTTACAAAAGTTAGAATGAACAATCAAAATACAAGTATAGGAAAATTCAAAAAGCCTGACAACGAAGTCATGTTATAATAGCTATTCAGATCGTTAAAATACGGGTAATATTAAAAAAAAGGATTTTTTCTAACCAATAATTATTAAATTATATGATCAAATTTGATATTAAAATTAAAAACTGCCAATTTTAAAATCCAAATTTAATCACTATTAAGTTTAAAATTATAAAATTACCGAAGGGAAAAGAAGAAATACATATGTTATTCAATTTATTTCTTCGTTGAAATTACGTTAGAATAGACGCTACTTGATCCGATCCTCTGACAATATATATGTATACATTTTAATCCCAAGTGTGTGAATGGGGTCGTAAACTCACGCGTAAAACAACACAAACACAACCAGATTATAATACATAAGCACCCAGATATTTAGATATATACACACAAAAAAAGTGACGAGACAGGCAACATCTCCACGGCCCTTTATGAAAAAAAAAGGGGGAAACCAACACATACATACATACACAATTAAAAGTGAATGCACTTTCCATACACATAGACCCCGATAAATATATGTACACACATCCACAGACATTGACCTAGACAATCAGATACCACAACCAATAAACATTTAAGACTGAAAGTGTCATTAAATAAATGCTAGCCACTTATTAAAATATAACTTAAGCCAGCAAATATACAAATATAAAAATGGTTAAAAATAATATTATTTGATATATTAAAAAACGAAAATTCCAAACCCACAAATATCAATAAAAACAAATATTTATTCATATAAGTTGATAATAGTTTTATTATATATTAGGTGAAGAAAAATAAGATAAAAGCAACAACCTACAGAAATAAGTGTACAGTCATACGTACATACATACATATATACACGCGGCAGCAAACACAAACCAACACACATATACATACATATATATATATATATATATACACACATACATAGAAATACATACATATAAATACATAAACATAAATATATACATACATATACATATTTATGATAACAAGTACACATACACATACATACATATATACATATATACACATATATATACACACATTTATGCACACATACTCATATATATATATATACATATATACACACACCAATACATAAACATAAACATATATACTCACATAGACTAACTCATGTGGCAGTAATGACAAACCAAAGTTTCCATACCTACACATACACACAATCTCATATATAATAGGTGTCAACACACACAAATACATCCACAAACATACATATATACACACACATATATATATATACGTATAAATATATATATATTTTTTTTCTTAATCCATTTTAATCAATATATATATATATATATATATATATATATATTGACAAATTCGAAAAAGTTTTTGTGTCGCGTTTTATCCGTTACGACGTCATCGTACTAAGTTTGTCAACACATAAAAATCATTGGTTTTCACCGTAACAGAAGTGACCGCAATTTTGTCATAAAAAAAATGCTACTCTAATTAAAAGACGAAATAAGTCACTTAAACGAAAATGTTTAGAAAGTGCTTTAGTCGATATTTCACCACAGTTAATTTACGTTCAGGTTCTTAAAACATTTCTCCATTCTTGGCATTACAATGCGGAATATTTAATAAGCAAGATGATAAAATAAAGAAGAATGTATATGAATTTAGATTGCAAAAAAAAAAATTTTTTTCAAAAATTTTGGAACTAGCAGCATCTCTCGTTCATACACATGTTTAGTCAAAACAACGTCGACAAACCTAGTCCGGTGAAATTCTAACGGATGAACCATTTCATTCAAGAACTGTTCTTGATACATCAAAATTTATATAAAAATGTATATATCGTTATCCCCCATATATATATATATATATATATATATATATATAGAGAGAGAGAGAGAGAGATTTTCTTAATTTTTTTTAATCAATATATTGTATACATATAATTTGTCTGACGAGTTGAGAAACCATGAATCTCTGAGTTGCACGATAAGCGTAGGTATATTTATGTTTATTAATATACTTTATATCTATGTTTAACTACATTGAGCACTCGTTGGTTTGCACCATAAATTAAATAAATACTTATTTGCTTACGTGTATATGCTATACACTTCACCACATACGCTCATTGCGATAAAGGAATATGAACTCAACTTATTGCATAGAATAGAGAGTGCCGTGGGTAGAATGAGGTGAAAGTTTTTCTTTGGCAAAAAAAAAAAAAAAAAGAACACCTCAACAAATATGAATCTTTCGATTCCTTTGAATTTAAGTCCAAGAAAACCTCATCTAGCGATGACCTTCTCCTGGGATTTGGAAAAAGACTTATTCTCTGTACTAAATAGAATTAAATACACTACCAAATATAACAATCTACAGAAAATGTAAAAAGATATTGCCAAAATCCGTAAAAGCAACAAATTAATATCAAGTCTGATAATACAGGCAATCACTATTAGCTCAAAGTCGATGACTACAACAAAGCTACATGTAAAGAGGTTAATAAAATCCTCAGCAGAGTGGAAAAATAAAAGCCTCAGCAGAGTGGAAAATGACATTAACAACGAGGCACCATTTACAACCAACAAACTTAAGATCGACGATAGAGTGCATAAACAGGCCTTCGTCACCATTAAAAGGACGATAAAGATAATTTCCCTAGTAACACATAGTTCCCTTCGAAAAATAACCGACAAAATCAGCAATGATATACTAGAACGGGCCTGCTACAGGGATCAACCAATGGAAGAATACAAAGGATGTTATCAATTTGTTCTCTAAAATAAAAAATAAAAACGAATTTCTACCCGTCGATCACAGAAGACCGGCTCTAAACCTGGCCAAGAATCACTGACCAGGAAACTTACATCATTAGGCCAGCCTAGAAACCCCTGGATCTATGTAGACTCCCCCCCCCAAAAAAAAACAACCCAAACTTCTCCATGGGAGCGTTCGATTATGCAGAACTATGGGAATTGGCTGGCATTCTGCTTCTGTGGAGACATAGGTATACTTTTGATAGCAAGAACACCTCCTACAACATCAACCTACAACAATCAGATTGACTTAGAAAACATCTTATGAAATCCTTCAAGGATCATGGACTAAATATCACCACTAGCACCAATGCCAAGGTGATTAACTTTCTGAACAGTACCTTCGACCTATCCAAAAGAATATGCATGCCTTATACTAAAGAACTTTATAACCATAAATACACTAGCAAAGAATCCAACCAACCACAGGAATTTTAAACAACTTGCACAAATCAATGCAGTATAAACTCTCAACTAACTCTAGCAACAAAAAATATTTTTGACAAATATAAAATAAATATGTAGATGCACTAGAAAAGGTAAATATAAAGTTAAACTACAATACATAAATATTAATAAGAAAGACAACAACAGGCATACGCAATATAATTGATTTACACCCCCACCACCACCATTTAACAAAAATATCAAAACCAACAGTGGTAAAATTTTCTTTAATTTAATCACCATTCAGCCATATCCCATTACTCAACAAAATATTCAACAAGAACAACATTAAAATTAGCTACGGCTGCACTAAAAACCGCGAGCACAACATAATAATATAATATTAAACAAATATTTAAACATCAGTAGCAATATTAATACTGACAAAAAGTGTAATTGTCGAAAAAAACAGTATCTGTCCACTAAATTATAAATGTATTAATAAAGGCGTTATTTATAAGGCTAGCATTGAACATAATGTCGAGACTAAATTTTATTTTGGCTCCACTACTAACCACTAGAAAACCCAGTATTATCATAATAAAATGACAATGACCAATAAGCAATATGCAAATACCACGGCACTCTCCAAATCTTACTGGGAAATTGAAACAGATAATTACACACAGGTAGTAAATTGGAATTCCAATGCTAAAACCGCATTCTTTACCTGCTGAGGCGATAAATGTAACCTTTGTTTATGATCCATACTCAAATACATTAATAACAGCACAAACGAAACGAACTTATGATAGCATGCATTCAAAGGAAAAACTCTCTCCGAAAGTATTTTAATTCTGATTAATGATTCTCATTTTGACTCATTGCGTATTTGCTGAATAACATTTTCTGCTGGCATGAAATGAATAGATTATATTAAATAAACTGTTAGGTGTGCTGCTAAGAAAGTTGGTTCACTGTTTCGTGTTAGACATTTTTCTCGGCAGAATCTGTCTTAGATATTTATAAATCTAGCATTGGTTCTTTCTCTTTAACATTTGAATTTTCACTTCATATTCATTCCAACTCTTTCATTTTTCTCTCTTTACACGCTTTGCTTTACCCACCATCTCTAATTCTCTTGCTTTCATATCCAATAATTATGTAACCTAATGAGGAAAAAACAATTTATTTTAAACAACAAATATACATATTTCCTCCTTCTTTGTCAATACATTTAATTCGAGGTTGTTGGATAAATATAACATGAATTTCATATTTTTTATTCGAAACATTTACAATAACTTATTTGATTGTGTGAGATTTTATTACACGAGTCGAAAATTGTTCGTTGTATTATAAATAAATATATATAGTAGTAGAGTTATTAATATTTTTAATTCCAGATATACGACGATCGCTCTGAAAATTAATAATTAATAAAATTATTAATTTATCTCACATGGTAGTATGACAGCAGTTTCCGCGAATCTCTATCTATAAAAGGCAGGATATATATATATATATATATATATATATAAATGTGTGTGTGTGTGTGTGTGTGTGTGTGTGTGTGTGTGTGTGTGTGTGTGTGTGTGTGTGTGTGTGTAAAGACGCCGAAATAGTCTCAAATGTATTATTACTAAATCAACCAATTATCATAATAAAATCAATAATCTCTGTAAGAGTGCAATGGTAATATCAGGTCTATTGATAAAAGACCTCCATATTGATACTGCTGTTTGTATTGAATCAGTGTATTGAATCAGTGTATTGAATCTATGTACGTATGACTTTATTTTACATTGCTCATAATAATCTATATTTCTACTCGTAACATAGAAGTTCGTTTATTGACCTACTTATTCCCTGCAGAGATAATGATAATACCCATAAGTTATAATAAGGCATTCGTGTTGCTAGAAAGTCAGCAGTCGCAATAAGTGAGGATGCTTGAATTGTCGTAAAGTTTCTGACATTGATGTTTTATATGCTTCCTCTAGTAAATGTTTTAATTATCTTGTAGTAAATATTTCTCATATACTGTATTTGCTTTGGATGAATCATTTTGCAGCAACCCTTTTAGTTTGCTTGGCATTTGAGATGGTAATGGTTTCTGTTGGTAATCGATGAAAGTTATACTTTTCTTATTTCGTCGATAAAAGTCTATATTTATGTATTATGCTTAAATAATAGACTCATAAAGATGAAATTAGATTTTTGATTAATAAATATTCAATTGTTTGTCTTAGATGCCATCTCAATACAATCATGAACTCAACATGGACCCACCATTCCACCCTAAAACATCACACCACCTCCACCTTGTTGACGCCGTTTAAACCTATGATAAGGATTCCCACCAGAAGCCTGGCCCTACCCGTCTGCATGACTGAGTGCAGCATGGTATGTATCACGATTGTCAAATCGGTTTTTATGTATTCACTTCAATTGATTCTTTTAAAAGAGGTCTAACATGTTTTACAACTTTGGACTGAAATCTTAAACTATTTGACGCTTCTTCGCTCACACAACACCTAAAAATGTAATAGCCTAACACAATTTTTTATAACTTCTCTCTTGATACAGGAAATCGACCAGTGAGATAAAGTCTTTAGCTTGTCCTGGATCTTCAACGACTTTTTCACAGTTCAGTGGTACCTGTCGATCGCTTTTGGAATTGCCAGCATGCTTTTTTTGTTTTTTCTTTTTGCAAGCTCTGAATCTATGACACATTACTTTTCATTCATCAAATCAGATTCACCGACAATTTTAAGACTTCAAACGGGCTGTTAATTCGAGATTTCGAAATTCAAGACATTACATGCAAATGGCTGTCGTTTGTGTGTGTCTGAGTAAAACAATCTGGTTTGTATTCTAAGAGAAGCGTTGCCATCATTCATCAAATAAATATTTATTTTCCAATATTTATTTATTTTATATATCAATAAGATATGACATGACTAATAATGTGAAATGTAATAAAAAAATTACCAAGAGCTAGACAACAAACATTATATGGACAGTCCTGGAATGTACCTGGACAGATATACCCGCGCAACGACTCCTGTACCTCGTAAACATCATGTTACATCGCGTAGCCACCGTTATCTAGGTAAATGGAAGAGTTATTAGGTAGCTATCGTTGTTTTTTAGCACTCCAGTTTATATATTAACACTCTTAATTGTTGTCTAGGTGCTTGGATATATATGTAATTGTTTCTGTATTTGTATATTCCCAAATTAGTTTGACGTTATTATCACATTCTAATTTAATAACCACATATTTGCACGGAAATTTATTTATATAACAATTTATTCTATTTCCAAATTGCAGGACTTATACTTAGAAAACTGTATAAAACATGGAGAATTGTCATCTAAGGAATCTTGAGCTTAAGATCTCATAATATCTACCTACTGATGTCGGCCTCTTTTGTTTATGCTTGTTATTCTTTTCCGATTTCATACATGACAACTGCGTCTGAAGTCATATTTATCGCTTCCTTTATATTCAATTTGCAAATTGGATTGTTTCTTTTCTGTTTCTTGACGACTTGATATCCTCTTATAAATGCATGTTAAGGCGTCAGTCACTTGCCGTTCAAACCGTGTTTAGTAACGGGGTCAACTTAAACCCTTAAAATTTTTTGTTTTTTTGTATTTTCCAATATTCGGATAAGATGTTGAGTACTGTGCTCGAAGTTGTGGATAGACTGTCCGAAGTTCAAATTTTCAAGAACCACCTTGGTGTTTGTGTGGTAGTTAAAATCCCTTTGTCTACATCAGGGGAGGCTAAACGTTTGAAATTATCTAGCATGACGTCATCTGTAACGGCTATTGGGAACGAGGTCAAAGAATGCGATTTATTTTTCAATAATGTCCGCACATTAATTCTATCATATGCACTTCCAGATACTGTCTCTTGCAGCGAATGATATTTTTACTTAATGTGGACTGTTTATTGTGTTTGTTGTGATTCTTGTACTGAGTGCTGTAGAGTATTTTGGTAATATCTTCTAAATTGTAGCCTTTGTATGTCTGTTTGTATCGAACTCCTCCTGGGAATTTGAAGAGAGACCTCCATAACCATATATATTCTGAAACTACATTACCCAGGGTACTTGGATAAGTATATTTCATTTTTGATCAAAGGGGGTCTCGCTCCTCACCCCCATGATTTTCCCCCTTTGATTCAAATTAAATTTAAATTTGAACAAGAGAATGGCTTCTATGCATAATATAGAATGAGAAAGCCAGAAGATGGTGGTCACATCAGCAAGATCATTTTGATCAAAGGCGATCTCCGGTGGCACCCCCCCACACACACACACTGAATTTTTTCCCCCTTTGATTTTAATTAAATTCGACTAAGCGAATGACTTCTAGGGTACTTGGGTAAGTATATTTCATTTTGATCAAAGGGGTTTCTGGGAGAGGGAGCACCACCTCCCGCTTTTTTCCCTTTAATTTAAATTAAATTTAAATATGAACAAAGAAATGACTCCTATCCAAAATATAGGAGGAGAAAGCCAGAAGATGGAGGTTACACAGGCAAGATCAACATGAGACAGTATGAACGTCAAGTTGAGCAAGAAATTACCACTCAATGGGTAGTACCTTACAATACATATTTGTTGCGGCATATCGATGTTGAAATCTGCTCATCAATTCATTCAAACAAGTATTGCATCAAATACATATCAAAGAGGTCAGATCAGACTGTTTTTGCACAAACCCCACTGATTTTTCCCTTTGATTTAAATTAAATTTAAATTTGAACAAGAGAATGACTCCTATCGAAAATATAGCCAAAAGCCAAAAGATGGAGGTCACATCGGCAAGATAATTGAGCAATATTGTAATGCAGCATTTTTCTCCACAAATTATAACAATGATTTAAAATCATCATTTTCTTAAAAAAAATATATGTGACACGCAGCAAGGTGCGTGTAATTCGGCTAGTCTACTAATATTTGTCTTATGCTGAGAGAGTTTGGTCATTCATGATTTGCTGGTCGGTGTGTGCACGGATAGCACTGAGTTTAGACAGGTGTAGACAAAGGTAAATCTGCGAGAGAATGCTGTGCATATATGCCCAATGTAAGTATTTAATGTTGTTTTTGATTATTAGTGGTGGAGATAGACAATATCATTTTTATATAGTGGGGCTCGGCCATGTTAGTAATAGATGTTTTAAACCTTTTTACACTTGATGATAAATGTTTAAATATAGGTGTTTATTAGGATCGTTGAGTGATATGTACTGATGAGTTATGTTTTTAATTGCTTTTTGCATCTGTTTATAATTAGGGCGCATCTCATTACGATAGAATAAGTTAATGCTTTTTGTGTCAAGGAGGGGTTTGTGTTATTTTTTCTAAATTTCATTAAGGCTAATTTTATTTGTTCGTCTACGACATGATTAGAGAGAATTATTGTTGATTAGGTTAATGTCTCTAAGTTCCCTATAGCATTATATGCTCAAAGAAGAGTTTATTTTGGCCCGGTAAATCATGTTTTTTATAACAGCTATTTTTTTATCTGTGAGGACATTCACTTTTGTAATTAAGTAAACACAAATTTCTGCTCGTGTTTTTTTGTAAAGAGAAGTGGTAAAATTATGGCTATTGGCATCGACTAATACATGAATATATCGTCGATATAGCCTGTGTATATGGGTGGCTTGGTGGAATTATTCAAGAATTTGTTTTCGACATGAAACATAGAAATTAGAGCCTGTCCATTCGCAGAAATAAATATGCGATCTTTAGTTGTTATACTCCAACCATGAAGTCTAGTGAGGAAATTAAGGAGAATTTCTACTTTGAATTATTTAAACTACTTCTCATTGGTAATTTTAAGGAACGTGTAGGTTAAGCCATCAGCGGAATTATTCAAGCTTTGAAAAAGAAGACAACCATATCTGTGCCGTATATTAAAAAAATGATGGCTCGCATCCAGAAAAGTATTAACAGTCTTTTTCCCTCCTAAAAGTCAATATTGAAAATTGAGAAATAGATTTATTACCCAACAAAACTTCTGAGTTTAATAAATCTTTTAACTTCCAGTTATCCGATATTTTCTTATGAATAGTTTAACATAAATTAATTAGTCTTCAATATAACTTCTAACAGGGATGAAACTGAATTGTTAAATTTTCGTAAACTCAAAAAACATATTGAGTACTAAAGTTTCTTTTTGTAAATTATTTTCACTTTTAAAAGTATTTTCATGAACCATTTTGCAGAGTTTACATTACTAAAATACCCAAGAGATACATAAAGAAAGCGTTGTCGGCAAAATGTATACGTTGCACACACATATACTATAGTATAACGTAAAATGTGGATATTCCTGTGATAATTTCACACATACTTTTAACCTTATTTAACTCAATTAATTTTTGTGTTGTGTAAAGCAATTCGTATGAACTTTGTTTGTGAGGAACTTTATAACTTGTTTCCTGCAGCTTAGAAGAAAACCATGATTATTTTTATACTCAATAATAAAACTATCTAAATTTGTAGAGCTGTTTGAATATATATATAATATATATCTTCTCTTCTTTTTGAAAATTGGTCTATTAAATACCACTGTTACTTTACATTGAGCACTGTTCTTTCTTACATTATAGAATATTTATGTTTTTGTATACAATCGCTCGCTCGTATACCTACGTATATATATTCAATCGGTTATATTGGCTTCAATCATGGCCTCCAGACAACTTCGGAATCACCTGTAACTCTTCTGGATGGGTTCCTTGTTTAAGTTTAAGTTTATCTTTGGTGTTACAAGGAGTTTTGTTGGTCTCTCTCTCATCTGCGCTCTACACATAAGAATCATTGGGGTTTCAGTCTGGGGAAATTTTAGGTGGCCAGATGTAAGATGTGATGTGATCGCATAAATTGTCCGACAGCCATGACTGGGTTGATCTTCTTGTATGGCATGGTGCATGGTCATGTTGCCAGACATAGGGTCTTCCAGCAGGCACTCTCCTGACACAGGGCAGCACTACTTCCTTAAGGTATTTGATGTAGGCTTCCGTGTCTGAAGCACTGTGGGGGAAGATGTATGGAGGCATAACGTCGCCATCTCAGTGATCACTAACAACACCTTCGTAATCACCATCAACTCTTTCAAAATCCTCTACGCTGTCCTCAGATTAACACACAAGCACTCTGAAATGTTCTTACTGGAGATTTCGGCGCGAATGATGTTTCAAATTTTGATGGAGTGAATTGCGTCATGGTGGACTTTTTCTCAAAGACGAGGTCCAACTGTACCGTCGACAAATTCAAAAACAAAGCACGCGCGAAATTAAAAATAAAATGTCGACAATTTACCCATCGCAACATCTGTGTGTGTGTGTGTGTGTGTGTGTGTGTGTGTATAATTGGCGGACAATAATTAAACTTTTTATTCAATACTTCTTGTGTTCGTATAAGTGTTTTCTTTTCTGGATATATGTGTAAAAATTCTCTAAAAGTTCTGTATATCTGAGTGCTTTCGACTGTTCTTTTAACCGTTATCAAGTATTCTTTTAGTGTTGCTTTTCGCTAAATATGTAGATGTGGTTGTGGATCTAGAGTGATACGAATGTTGATTTTTAATTTTTCAAACACGGTGAGTATGCCGTATTCATAGTTGATGTTATAAATTGTTTTTTTTTTTATTTCTTTTATTAATGATTCCATTAATTTTATGCTTTTTAAAATGCAGTGGAAGCTATTATAGTTGTATTTTGTATAGTTGTAGAGGTGGCTATTATAGTTGTATAGCGTGTTACGGTTGGACTTTGGTACATTTACAGAAACATACCAAAGTCCATTCGTAACACACTATTTAAATTTATGTGTTTAAATGTGTCATAATGAATTTATAGTCAAAGAGACGTAACATTAGTCTTTTTGATACGTATATATATATATATATATATATATATATATATATATATATATATATATATACACACACATATTATAACTTTATAACTGCATGAAAACTCCGAGTTACGAATATATAAATGTATATATATATGTGTGTGTGTGTGTGTATATATATATATATATATATATATATATATATATATATATATATATATATATATATACACACACACACACACATATATATATATATATATATATATATATATATACACACACACACACATATATATATATATATATATATATATATATTAGTAAATATACGTAATATCCAACGTCGATAATACTACACGGAGTTTCCATGCAGTTATAATATATATATATATATATATATATATATATATATATATATATGCATGTTTCATTAAAAACGACAGACAAGGTACTACGGTTGAACTTTTTATTTAATTTTTCTTGTGTTCTGACAAGAGCTTTCTTTGCTGGACAAATGATGTGTAAGAACTGTCCGACTGTTTTATATTTCCGAGCGCTTAGAGAGAATTGTTGTTGATTAGGTTAATGTCTCTAAGTTCCCTATAGCATTATATGCTCAAAGAAGAGTTTATTTTGGCCCGGTAAATCAATTTTAGCCATTATCAAGGATGATTCGATTTTCAGCTTAGTTGAGTGTGTGCGTTCTGTGTATGTATCAGTGTGTGGTAGGGATGTTTTTAATTTCCGAATACGGTAAATGTAGTTATTATTGTTTATTACAAACAGAGATTTACTTAAATATTTGTATCTATAAAAATAACGTTAAAAAAAATATATATATATATATATATATATATATATATATATATATATATATAATTTTCGGTCAAAACAAATGACGTTCTGCGGTTAATTTTTTGATTTAATTTTTCGTGAGTTCTGATTTTTTTTCTTTTCTGGGCATAAATTTTGTAGAAATTGTCCCAAGGATCTCTCTTTCAGTTACGTTTACTTTTTTGTTAATAATGCTTCCATTATTTGGGGCTTTTTTTACATGTGTATTGCCTACGAGTATGCTGCGAATGAAGTTTGATATATATATATGTTTACATATACATATATATATATATATATATATATATATATATATGTATGCGATAATCGGAAAAGTTCAAACTTTGGACAGAATATAATTATAATCACCTTCCCAGACCGAAATATATACCGAAGTAGTCTTCGTTTTGACATATTCCGAACTTATTCCTTATTTTGGACAAAAGAATAACTCCGAAATCTAGACTAGAGAAAAAAAAATCTCATGTCAATAATGCTTTGCACTCGAGACAAACCATATCTAAAAAGAAAACAAAAAGCATAGACAGGGTTCGTTAGCAATAAGGATTGCATTGGCACTGCAATCAAAGGATTGAAGATTACATAAGAGTAAGATTTATTCACAAAGACTACAATAGATCTAACGATTTCAAATCCAAGAAACATATTTGTGAAAATAAATTGGAAAATCAAACAATTCTACTGACATTCAAAAGAAAAGATTACCAAAATAAATGTCCATTTGCATCGAAATAGACAGAGTTACGCAGAGAAACGAATGAAATGAGAGACTCTTCATAGCGACAGAATTATGCCCTAAAAACAATAACGACTCTTAGGATAGATAATACATGAAAACAACGAATGTAAACTATAAGGGGACAACAAAAAATTGAGCGAATACAACAAGTTAATCCAGAAAGAATATAATTACATATATAACTGAATAAAACAAAGCGAAAGGATTGACCTTGCTAAAGAAATTGAAATATTATGGAACGTAAAAATGCTAGTATATTTTTCTTTACACGGTCATAGACGCGACCCTATAAATCATCACGAAAATCCCAGCAAAGAGGCTGGAAGATCTGGAAATACTAGTAAAAATCGATACGACAGCAGCACTAAAATTGAAAAGTGAAGAGAGTCCTGGACTATTCAAGTGATTTGACGTCACTTGATCTCCAGTAAAATTAACTAGTCACTATTGGTTTGAAATCTCAATAAGTGCCAATAACCACCGAAAGAAAAAGAGTTAGGAATCTGAAAGAGAATAAAAAGAAAGAATACCTATAAATAATGGAATATGTACATGTCAGTCATACTGATAATCCCTGTAACACAGGACAGGTAACTCACTTAATTAGTTACTACATTGAATGAATTATTTAAGTTATACAAAAAGTTATCGTACAATGGTGGGTGTAAATAATTTTAGTTTACAATTAAAATAAAGAATTACTATGAAAGTACAGAAGCAAGTCATCAAAATGTGTTTACATTATTTGACTGTCAATATATATATGTGTGGGAGTGGGGTGATGAAAAGTTCTCGGTTCTTACACTTCCAAAATCATATTCTATCATGGTTGTAATAAGAACTCTCTGAAGGAAGCTGAAATGTTCTCAACTTATTATATGCAAGACTAGTTTGCTAACTATCACTTAAGTTAGTCAGAAATTTGCCCGCGTAGATAAAATTACATACATAAAAATGATTCATATACTTTCATCGAAGGAGATCAATACACTGGCTTATATCCACCCATTCATGGAATAACGGCAAAGCTTCATCGCTATACTGCTAGTAGTGTGAGCCTGATACCTTGTGGGTGTGAAAAGTTACAATTCTCAGTTGAGTAAATATCTATCGCATGAGGCTACGGCCGCGCTTATGGGTCGTCTATATATCACTATTGAGTATCCTACGATACTCCTTGCCACAGAACAAGTATTTATGAAGACACAAGACCACAATAGTTAAGTTTCCATTGAAGACCAATTACACTGCAACAGCCTTTAATTCTACCTTTGTAATATTAAGATTATAGCAGATACACACAGCTAGTGTCAGTAAAATTCTGTCTTAAGACCATTTTTATGAACATGTAATTAACCTTAAAAAATAAAAGATGACAAAATTCAGTTGACGTATTCGGTTGATGTAGTGTAGAAAAGTAAGAGAGAAAAAAAAAACAGCCACCTACCTTTGATTAGCAAAGTCACAATTACCATGAAGGATTATATTTGTTCGCTTGGTCAAGTTGCTTGTCGCTAACTCGTTTTCACATACAACAGAACATTTATTGGATGTTTCTAGTGTTATGTCGATCAATATCCAGAGGATAGTGAGAACAACATCGAAATGATTTTTATTTTATCTTTATGATTGAATCTTTTGAGTTTTGTTTACGTCATTAACAGCTTGTTTTCTCTAACAAGAATTTTTTTTCTCTGAATATACGCCAATATTAGCAAATGCAAATGACAGTTGCTACAATAACTTTTTGTTATTAAATAAATGGTTTTTCGACAAAAACTAAACAAACGACTTACTTAGCCATACCTTCTTATTATAATGTTATATTTAATGTTATAATTATTTAAAATAATGTTATTTTAAATAGGGAAATTAATGTCAAGTGGCCTAAAGATCTAGAAGCCTTACTAATGTGCCACCCTACAGAAAACGAACCTGTATGGAGTTTTTCATCAAGAAAACCTCTTTTAAGCCAAAATGTGTGCTCTTACCAAAGGTCCCAATTAAATCATCACTGGTAAGTAGTGAAAAGCTACTAATCCAACTCACCTCGAACTAAACGTTCGAGGTGAGTTGACATCAGAATTTTTAAATTAATTCAATTAATTAAAATTAATTAATTAAATTAAATTAAAAAGAAAGCAATTTACTAATACGAAATTTTTTTTTTTAAATGCTTTAATCGCTAGATCACCTTTACAGTTGCGTCTAGGTTCTTACGGCTTTTCGTTATTCTTGGCAGAGCATCTATCACCACAATGTGGGATATTTAATAACAAAAATGGGTCACTTTTCGTGTCGGAGTCGGTTAAATCATATCGTATCTACGCAGGTTCGAATCCTGACAGAGAGTGCACATTTTCTTTAATACGATTTCTATAATATTCAGGCTGGTATACGAAAATGAATAAATATACGGTTTAATAATTAAATGGGGTGTCTACTCAAATATGAATATCCACTAAGGAATGACGTTTATAGTAATAAAATCTGCTGGATTAATAAATAAAAATACATTACTCTTATTTTGCCACATGTAAATATAAACATAAGTAAAAAAAAAATATATATATTTTTCGGTTTTCAACATTTGAAAATTTAAGAACACCAAACATTATTCTTAAAGGCTAACTGTGTTAACTAGTTAGCCTATGGAAATGCTAAGTGATGTAATTTAATGCATAAAAGGCGAAAGTGAGTAAATGTTGTTGATTTTTTTTTTTTCTTTATATGTATTTTACCTGGTGCCTGGACGACGTGAGTTTAAATGTACTACTAGATTTGCATCTAGGTCTCACCCTTTTACTGTTGAATTAGTTAAATGTAGCCGCTACTTCTACTCCAACAGTTTCTTTTTCACACTTCCCTCCTGTGGAATTCCCGTCGTTTACTTGCTTCCCTGATAATTACAATCTTCAAAAATTGAAATGCAATCTCAATCACTATATATATATATATATATATATATATATATATATATATATATGTTGTGGGGCTCTTCCTTTTTTACACAAGGTGAACTCGTCCAAAGTATACTTATACTGACAGAGAGAATACCTGCGTTGAGATACGAGGAGATACGTTGAGATACGTTGAGACAGGTTGAGAGATACGGAGACAGACACAGGGTGTTCTCAGAGTCCAGAGAGAGAGACGATTACGGCTTTACTTACAGAGACTTGTACATATACTTTCTACTAACCTGCATTCCTGAACTACTAATCTTCACTTCAAGTCTGTACTCTTACACTTATTTTTCTATCTCAATTACTGGCGTTGTTTATTTATTTGTGCAGGATTTCATTCACGGAAACCACAACAATATATATATATATATATATATATATATATATATATATATATATATATATATATATTTTTGAATAATCAAAAACTATTTTACCTCATGTGGGGAATTTCGGCAGATGAACTCAACTCAGAGGAACGAATTAGTGTTCAAATACCGACATAAAAACAAATAAAAATTTTACATAATATAACTTCGCGTTAATTAACTACCCTCCGACTTCCACCCCCTCTTCACCCTACTCTTCAAATGTTGATATAATGCTTAATTCTCTCCTCCAATCCTACCTCCTCTAAAATCTTTTTATGCCGTATTAATTATAATTTATAGACTTTCCTCTACTTAGAATTTTCCTCTAATTCTCTTTCCGTTAATCCCTTAAGTCGTCGTTACCTTTTTTTTCAATTATTATTAAATTTATTTTTAAATAGATTTTTTTTTAATTTTAAATTTAAATCTTTCCTATTTCTAATGCCCACAATTTGCAGTCATAGGGTTAATAATCTCTGACCTATTTAATATACCTTCTCCCCTCTAAGATACATAGTTCCCACCCGCACTGACCCATGTCTGATGCCCATCGTCTGACTTAAACATTGAAAAGTGTAAACATTATATTAAGTTTTTTTTATGCAAATTAAATTTTTAAGTTGACCCCTCTAACAGTTAACTCCGAGTTCCTCTACGGAGATGAACTTCATTCCACATCGGGGTTAAAAGACTGAAGATCACTTTCATCGTCTGCTTCTAATATCACCTCCTTACAATTAAGTCCGACTTCCCTCTACGGAAATGAGGCTTCATCCCACATCTAACATGTTTTTACTTTTATTCAGGGCGGTAGATGTGGTTAAATAAGAAAGACTGTCTAATTAGGAAAACAGAGCAACTATTTGAATATGAGTACCCATCAAAAATGGAGTTTAAACAAAATAAATTATATATATATATATATATATATATATATATATATATATATATATATATATATATATATATATATAAGCATGTCCACTGTTTTCGCGGAAAGACAGCATAGCGTAAATGAAAAATGCCACAAACTTAAAGAAAATAAAGTATTATCGTCAAAATGCTTATGTTATTATTTAGATGAAAGAAAAAAGTATTTTTTAATTATTTTTTGAAATTTTTTAATATTTTCTAACACGTTCGAAATTTTGGTTAAAGTCGTCTTTGTTTACGTCATCGCGGCGACGTTTAAAATAACATTGGTTTTTTTTGCGTTTTTTTACCGTTGAAAACATATTGATTTGGAAATTCTTGTAAAAATAAAATAATTGTCCAATCTTAATGAAATTTTCAAGACTTATTCACAAATCAATGAAATTATTTTTGAAATATTTTTTTTAGAAAATTTTGGTAAAAATTATATTTTTTTAAAATATGTTACCCCACATTTACTTAATTTAATGAAATTTCGCCCAAAACCTTTTTGGTTCCTGAATTTTTTTTTTTTGTTAAAAGTAGGAGTCTTCGAAGATGGTAAATAACCTACTTTTTTTCAAATTTGAGCTATCTAACTGAAAATCTGCTCTGAATTGAAAAATAATGAATCCAATAAAACTATGATATTACTTAATTAGAAAAGCTTTTAATTGCTTTTTGTAAATAAGTAATATTAAGGACATTATTGTCTGAAGAAATAATTTTTTTTCTGATGAATGATTAATTTTACAAATTTTTTTTCGTTTTTAAGAAATTTTAATTATAATAATTTATAATAGTTTTAAATCGTGTAAAGCTCTGTATTAGGAGGGTTCCTCGATATTATGTAGTAATTAAGTAGAAAAAAATTTACGAATCCAAAATTGCTAAGTTTAATAAATTTAGTTGTGCTACTTTTTTTAAAAATAATTTTTATGTTGTATTTTTTACTTAATACATTCCTTATTTCCATGTATGATATACAGAAATTTCCATTATTATAACAAGGTCACGTGATCTAAGGTTTTTTTGTCCTTTACGTGGCCTTTTCAAAATTTATTTCGTTTCTTATAAGTTGTATTTTCCGTTCAAAAGTGTAAACTTTAAATTTTAAATTATTTTTCTTTTTTTCATTTACTATTTCACTAAATAATTTTATTTTATGTATTGTATTGTGTGTGTCATACTCAAATAGAATAATTTTTTAAAAACTCAGACTTAAAAAATTATGTCATTTATGGTCATCAGTAGTAGCTATCATCGGCTCGTCAATCAACCATTATCAATAAGATCGAACAGATGAACAGGACCGCTCGTTAATAATTGGTTGTATATATTTTTTTTATGCTATCAGTCAGATTACTTTAACTTTAAATTTTTAATTTTACTAAAATAACGTGTCAGAATTTTTTTTAATATTTTAAAAATCGATAAATTTGTGTTTGTTTACAAATTTCTTAAAATTAAGAAAATGGCCGTTTTTAAGAAAATTTAAAAATTTGAAATTAAATTTGACAATCAAATGTATATAGTTTCTATCTGAAATACACCAGAATTGTTTTATTAATAGAAATCTTAAATTTAGTTATTAAACTTTCAATTAAAGCTAAAATGAAATCTTCAAGAATGTTTTTCATTGTAAAAATTCATTTTAAACTTCAATATAGAAAATTTATGCCGAAATAGTGGAGGTACTTATATATATATATATATATATATATATATATATATATATATATATATATATATATATAATAGTTTAAATGGTGGAATGTGGGACATTCTTGCAAATCTAGATCGAACTTTCTTACTAACCTTCTATCCAGGTAGCTGGCTACCCGGAGAGAGACGGCCACTATAAACCCCCGTCATCTGCCTACCTGATATCTATCGACGAAACCAAACTCCTCGATCATATCAACCAGGCTACGATCGCTCGATTTCCCACTAGCTTACTGCCTCTATCTTGGGATCCAATACGGCATTCCATCCCTCCATTAACTCTAAAGGAACGGCCCCACCGATGGAAAAGGGCGACAGGCTCACTCTCATCGTTGAGCGCATAAACCGCAACGATCCAAAACGAACTATTGCTCATGGCAATATCAGCCACAATCAATCGCATCCAGGGAACGTTTAGCTAACAAGGAAACATCAGCTGGTTCCCGTATGCTGAATAGACGACAAAGTCGCTAGACAACATACGAGCATCAACGTCGCAAACAAAGTGTGTCTCCTGGATCGCGATTACATCTACTTCGAAAGACAAGATCACGAAGCAAATGGGCAGCTTATTGCGATCACTTAAGCCCCTTACATTCAAGCTGGCTAGTTTGATAGACATTTTCTAAGCGGATTCCCTTAAATGCAGACTGGCCGGAAATCTACAGAAGTCAGGGCCCCGACGGCTTGTCCAAGACTACCAGTGTCCAGGTCCGACGTAATCCGTCTGTCGTTGACTATCTCATCAAAGTCCATAGGAAGACTTAACTTCAGGGCTCCAGTCTGATCACCCCTCATTATAATGAGGGGTGGTCAAAACTGGAGCCCTTCTTGAACAGTTGATTGCCATTTTTCGAAGATCCGCATATTCCACAATGAGACATCTGGAACTTCAGGAAAACGTCTTTGGCTGTCGTGATGAAATCTCAGGCCTGCAATCCTCACAACCGCTATGAGCCCAGGCACCTTATCAGAGTTCCTGGATTCGCCAATCGATTTGCCATCGACAGAAGTCAATTTAAGCAGGGGTCTTAAGCGGGCCTTCTACGGTCGGACTTTTTTTCTTTTTTAACACGTTTTTCCTCCCGCCCCCTGCTCACCCTCCCTCTTCCTTTTCAAAGAAGAGGACCGAGGTGGGGGTATCTCGCCCACCTCCATACACTCTTCAGGCAGCTATAGTGTTTGAAGCTGCTGATGATGATGATGATCTTGTTGCGGTGTCTTTTGCGTCGTCTTTTTGTTGTTGTTGCTGTTGTTGCTACTTCTGTTGTTATTGGCGTTGTTGCTACTTCTGTTGTTATTGCTGTTGCCGCTGTTTTTACTTCTGTTGCTACTGCACTTATTGCTGTTGTTGCTCCGGTTCCGGCTGCTCCTGTAGGACATCCTAATCTAGCTGCTTAAACACCTCAGCCATTTTGGACGAGGCCACACACAAAAACAAATAACTCACAGGACAATTAAATGCGGTAAGTAGATAGTACAAAAATGAGGCAAAATAAAACAAAAACGTACAAATAAAACTTTCAAAATAAAGTTTTGCTTTAGGAAGAAAGACAAACAAAATAACATAGAAAATAAAATATAAATTAAAAATAAATACAAAAAAGAATTAAGCTAAAGAATAACAAATAGAATTGCCGAAAATGAAAAAAAAATAAAGAAAAATGAAAAAAAAATTCACAAATGTAGCAAAGTTCATGTAAAAGAAAACAAGAATGAGAAACACCTACACTGAAAGTTTACACACTCTTTCACAAAGATAGTCCTTCCTTATCCGAGTCAAACCCCGACCGGTCTTTGTTAAAAGACAGTCCGGAAGAAGTAGAAAAATAAACGATTCCACTAACTAGATATAGATCCAAAATAACCAAAATAGCAAAATCCGCATAGGAATGTAGATTAGTATAGAGAAATGTGCGAGATCTGAATGTGAATCACCACCGTCAGAGGGTTTGGTGCTCTTGCTTTCGTTGAGTCATTCCAATCTTCTTGGATTTCTCTGCGGAAAAATTCACAGGTAGTGTATCGATGGTGCTATCCGTGGGGAGGTTTATAGACTCAAAGTGGGGAGCCTTTTTATGGGTCCGAGATCTCCCAGCTCTCTGAGTGAGACGTTTGATTGCTTGCCATCAGGGTGTTGAATTATAACATGTAGGTTGGCTTCCAGTAATTCCACTTCATTCACCGGTGAGTCATTATTTGTTCTGTCAGACGTGTCTTTTTAACAAAATAGGAACTGGTTGTGAGAGCCAATACAGAAGAGAGGTCCCAGGAATTTAAGAGGTCTCATGCAGTGTCGCATTTCTGTTAGTGCCAAATAGAGTTCTGATAGCGTACAAGAGCTTTTTCCAATGTGCAATAAGACGTTTGTGGTTTGCGACCGCTAAATGTATAGTCTCCAATATAACGTTCACACAGACCATTACTCAAGAAATTATACGGTTTTGTTCGACTCCAAGCCACATTCCTCTCAATTAAAAATTTCTTCAGCTGTCCTGACATAAAGATTCGGTCAGTGTGGATGTACGCTGGTGCTCCGAAAATTGAGACATTGTATGAGAGTTTCTGAGAAACGCAAAGAGGAACTAAAGTATTCGTCGATCATCATCAGAAATTATCTATTTTCATTTTTACTTGATAGCGCCCCATTAAAAACGTGAAGGATTGCGTGGCATTCACGAGAGTTCCTGATTTGAGTTTGTAGAACCGAGGCTTACTCATCGAGCACGTCTGACAGTTGTTCGTAAAACCTCTTGACATTCTCGACGGGGGAACGGTAGATTTTGACTACGGACCAGATATTACATTCTGGTGATCCCTGGGCGACACAACCTTATGTAACTTCTGAAGATGGTTAGTAAAAAAAGAAAATAGCCAGATGGAGCTTTCAAGTTTTTCATTTGACGTCGTATATCGCCCTAGCGAGGAAAATACAGAGTAGCTAGGGAGATATACGACGTCAAATGAAAAACTTGAAAGCTCCATCTGGCTATTTTCTTTTTTTACTAACCATCATGGAGTTGTACATAAATGCTAAAAATTTTGGGCTTGTACCTAGTCTAAAGTGGCAGCCGGTCATGTAATGTCACCATTTCTTTAGGGCTTCGACAATGGCATAAGCTTTTTTTTCTATCGCTTAATGTCGTCTTCCGACCACGAAAGTGTTCTACACAAGAATGCTACGGGGTATTTGGATTGTCTCAGATAGGCACCAATAGTACTGCGTCTGCTCCTATTAATAGAAGAATAGTAGGATGACCTTTTTAGAAATTGGCCATACATTTTGTGACCTCCCCAAAAAAAGGAACTCGTGGAAATTGGTACAACAGTTTTGCATGCTTCAAAGGCCTTATAAGGCTTGTCTTTCGGGTCTATTTCTACCTGATGATGCGTGCTTTTCTATTCCAGGGTGCTATAAGATCAGAAATTTAATGACTATGTACAAGGCTCGGCGCCCTAGAGATGGCACTAACACACATTGTAAAATATAAGAGAAAGAGAAGAATGATCCACTAATATCAAAGACTATGCGGAATCAGAGAAAATGGGTTTTACAAAATAGGCACAACAGAGCAGTGAAATAATAATTTTTTTTAAAAATGCTCGAAACAGTAAGCAAAAAAAAAAAGAAAAAAAAGACAATGACTGTAATTTTTACCAAAAGCAGATTCTGTGCGAATTTCTACATACTTATGTATTATTGCTTTGCTAATCTGTTTTTTATTCTATCTTAACTCAATTTAGTCGGTGTGAGTCGATTATTTTTAAGCTTAATTGAAAAAAACGCAACACTGAGATTCACGTCCTCCGAAAATTGTATTTTTCATTCATATATATTTTAGATACAAATAGAAATTAATACTGACTTGTATGTGCAATCAGTAAAGCAAAGTGAAATATGAAGATGACGTGTATCTTTACTACTTATTATGATTCACCTATAATAAATATTATTTGCTTTAAAAAACACTATTATTAGTCATTTTTTACTAAGTCTCTGTGAATTATTGTTAGAAATCGACGTTTTGTCTATATCTCTGAGATGAGGTATTATGATTTCATACGTTATTTACATTATTCGGAGTGTTATCCTCATCTTCATTGCCATATTCATAACATTTCGACCGTTGTACGCTCCGGCCTTCATCGGGTGATTGGAATTTAGAACAGAACCCTTTATTTCGTACTCCGGAGTAGATTGCTAAGACATCCGGAAGAAGCATGACACGTGGAACTAGAACAATCTAGTGAGGGCCAGTAAGAAATCAAATAATCTTGTTCAATGTTATTTAGATTACAATAATCTCATACTAAACATCTTTAGCGTATAGCTACTTATACGACTGGTTCAGAAATGTGTATTTACTGAACCTAGATCTTTGAGGTAATGTAAGTAAAGTCAGAGGTGCAAGTAAGAAAATATATTAAAGAAATACCTAAGCGGAAGATGTTCTAACAATAATATTTTATTTTTCTAATTATCTTTTGTCTGTATGTTAATGGCTTGCTTACCCTGTATAGTTTTGAATCAAAATTTGCAATAAATTATCATCAATTTTAAGTTTAAAATCTGTGTAGTTTCTTAAAGGTCAATAATTATTATAATCACTATTTTACTAAATATGATTACTATTACATTTGTTAGATGAATATCGAACTGTAAAAAAAAGTTTCAATTCAAATGAAACTTTGTAATTGTATACACTTCTAAGTTTCTGCACCACAGGTTATTCTGAAAGATTTTCTCAACAAATAGTATAACAATATAATTATGCATATCACAATATTTATGGAAAATCGCAGATACTGTGCCAATGATGAATTTATGAGAGTATACAAGCATAATAAAATGGAAAATATTTGAGAATACGAATGTAATTCTGTTACATTAAATCATTAATCAAATGGAACGTGGGATATTCAAATTTTAACTTCGAAAAGACAAAATATGTGGATGGAAATATACATGATAGAGAAAAATACTTAAGGTATAACAACAATAATAGCAACAATAAAGTAATAAAATTTCGTCTGGTAAAAGTAATATAAACTGTCATGTGTATTCTACAAGAGAGGGCTACAAAGTTCTTGTCCAAAATTGGACCAAACATGAGTTTGTTTTTTCTTTTGTTTGTGAACGTCTGGCGGGTGGAGGATGCTTTCTGGTCGCGATGTTCACTCATGTAGAAGAAAAGGAGAAAAAAAAAATTAAATTAATGTGCCAGTGAACTTATTACTTAGCTTTTTAAGGATGTCATGAATATATATAAGGTTTCTAAATGTCAATAAAAAGATTCACTCTTTAAAGAGAAAAAATATTATTTATTAAACAATTTTTGTTTTGAAAGAACTGTCAATTTTGTTCATTGGACACCTGCGTTTATTTGATTTTAGAAATATAAATTCAAAGATGTAAATTTAAATAGAGTTAATTAATAGAATAAGATAAATGGTTACTTAATAATAGCTTTTTTTTAATTATGAAATAATTTTAAATGTGCGAAATTGGACAGGTCTCTTTAAGAAAAGTTTATTTTTAAATTTGTTCAAGCAACATAGTTTAATTTGTAATCAATCAGAATTGAATAAAAAAAAAACCGGAACAGATAAAATTTCTGTGTAAATCCCGACATGGTTTTTCAATAAATTTAGTATTACATTACTATTTATTTTTAAACGTGTTATGTGCGGAATGCATTTTTTTCTTCTTCAACTTCAAGCAAGTCGACCAATTCTTTGTTAACATCTGTCACCACTTTAACTGCACTAGCTTGTTGTCCACGTATGTTAGATTTATTTGAGAGTAACGGACAATGCTCTACTATCACCACGTTTTCAGTTTCTTTTCCTTTATATTTACTTTCCACGGTTACGCTACATGACATAAGTGACATCAGTTTATTGGAACAAACTATTATAGGTTTCAATGCCGCCATCAACGTTTTCGCAAACTTTAGCTTGAGAGTGCGATAAATACTGCAATTCTGCGTCGGTGACAGCATCAGTAGCCTTTCTGATCCCATTTTGTTTACACTTTTGTAAGCTGTCCATAAATCTACTGTAAGACGGTGGAGCATCAGCATGTTCTCCTATTTCTATTTCTTTGTCTTTACTCACTTCCTCTTTTTGGGACTCTTCTCGCCCTGCAAAAAGTTTAAGTTCTTCTTCTTTTTCTTTAAGGTCAATCTTTTGCCGCTTTTCGGCCCGAAGAGCTGATTGCAGATGCGTGTAAAAGAGTACAAAATGATTAACAATTATTGGTACTGTAAAACCTATCATTAGAAGTCCGGCAAGTGCACAGAACGTTCCGACCACATACCCAAGGTTCTTGGTAGGGTACATATCACCATACCCAACTGTTGTCATTGTGATAAGTGCCCACCAAAGACTGATAGGGATAGTGTCGAATTGTTCCTCCCCGACGAAAAAGATGAGAGATGCAAATATAACCATGCCGACTAGCAGAAAAACACACATTAGCATGAGTTCTTCTAAACTGGCCTTTAGTGTGTACATCATTACCCACAGACCAGATACGTGTCTGATAAGTCGGAAGATACGCAATATACGTATCAAGCGTAAAATGGTGATGTAGTGCATGATACTCGACACGGAATCATTGTGAACGTGATTAATAACAATAACTTCGATGTAGTCAGGCAGTAAAGCAACCAAGTCGACCATGTTGAGGAATGAAAAGAAAAACTTTACTCTTTTCGGTGCACACGTGAGTCGTAGGACGAACTCTAATGTGAAGAATATAAGACACACGATATCTATTATAATGAGAGCGTGGTGAGGTATCATTGGTTGTTGGTCTTCCTGAACCATCGAATGAGAAACGTTTGGAATTATAGTGATGCCATGATGGTGTCGACCAAGGATATCCCGAGTGCCAGGTACTTTAAAAGCTGGATGAGTCTCAGCGATGAACGTGAAGATTGACATTATAACGAAACTTAAAGAAATGAAGCCGTACACCTGAAAAGATATTAAAAAAAAGAGCAATTGATTAATAGAGAGATTAACGAATTACCATTTTTTGAATACAATTTCGTACGAGTTTGTTTCAGCAAAATATAAACTGTATTTCAAAATTGATTATGTTTGTCAACTGATCACTTTCACTGATGTATGCGACATTAGTAGAATTTTCATCATACTGCCTGAAATGACAATAGTCGAAAAGAAAGTACTCACAATATTGAATTATTGATCTCTATTTTCAATAATGGGATATCTTTAGTCTTATGATTGCTTCTATTTTCTTTTCATATTCTGAACCTGAAACTCAAATTTCCTAAAATGGTACCATTATGTTACTAGATAGACTTGTAGACACTGGTGGGTGGCAATCCAAGAAGACAAACACAAAAGAAAAAAATTACTGAAAAATTGATTATAAAAAATGAGCTATGCCTGCTCAACCAGGGAGCACCGACACACATCGATGCATCAACTGGAAACCTGTCAGCAGTTTACCTAGCCGTATTTGATCCAGTAATTTGTCTAGACTTTACCTGGAGTGTTTACAACGATACAGGCGGTAGCGACTATTTCTCCACCATCCTGAGAAAATGAGCTGATGGAAACCAAGTAGGACTAACTGGGAAATATTATGTCAAAACAAAGACAAAATAACGCAGAGACTCAGAAAATTTCACAGAAACCCTAATAGCCATAGCAAAACAATGCATCCCCAAAAGCCAAAACCATGCAGATGAAACAGACCCTTGTTCGAAGATAAATGTAACGGAGTAATTAGACTATGTAAAGCAGCAAAAATTCAACAAATGACCACCAACCAAAAACTTCATTAATTAAATAAAACAAAGGTCCGTAAAGTAATAAAAGAAACCAAAACGGACTTGATTATTTTTGTTTAACGGCATATCAAACCTTGTCACTGACGAAATCTCCATTATTTTCCCACCTAGTTTCACATACTTCAAATTTAAAAATGCAGTATCAATCGTTATCTTCTGTCTTCTTGAATCCTGTTCTTTTATTGTCCTCTCTGTTTCATTCCCTTTTAGTAAACCCTGTCTCTCTCCTCTCACCATACGACGCTTTTCATCCCAATAGAATCCATCCGTGCTTTGACAATTCATCAGTTCCTCTATTTCTTTTGCCATCAATATAATCTGTGAGTATTCAATTTTCCAAGTCCTCCTTCCTCATTATGTGTCCAAGAATTTAGTTTCATTCTTTCTTTCACTTTCTTTCTTTTAATGTCATACCCATTCAGGGGATAGGCAACTGTGACTCTCCACAGATTAGTTTAATAACTCTGAACTGTGTTACAATTTTTCCACCAAAGTTTGGAATACAAAATGTCTTTCTCTTATACTGTTTACCACCAAAGGCAAGAGAACCTAGTCTACTTTGTTACTTTTACATGGAAGAAGAAGAAAAGATGAATGTATGCCTTTCCGAAGGATATTTGTGCAGACGTGAAAACAACAAGCTAGAATCGAATTTGAACTCGGTACACCGATTTCATTTCCTGTGCCGATATCTGTTACACTACTCGTAACTGAATGTGTATACGTTCTTTGTTGTAAGCAATTTTAGAAGTCATAATCTACAACTTTTACGTAATCTTTGTAAAAACACAAAATTAGTTGTTTTATAAAATGTGATAGCCACAGATTACAAATGCCAACATGATAACATATTTTAGTCGCTACGACCATTTCAAAAAGCTACCAGCACCGTCCCTCAGCCTGTTTCCATTTCCGTCCGTTTCCCTGATACTACTTCCGGCAGCTGGGACAGCTCTGGTACTTGAATGACAATAAAATCATATATCAACCAATAATACACAAACATTAATATTCACTGCAAACGACAGTTAACTCGTAGCAGTAGCGTAAAGTGTCATTAGGTACAGGTGTTTCGACAGTTAAAGGATGTACCTTTTGTATTATATACTGTTACTGGATTGTGTTATATGATCCTGTGTAAACTTTTAGTAATCTTACACTATGTTTGTCTTTCCCTTCCTTCTTAATTAGTCATTTCTCTACCATGTTCCCCATAATTTATTTTCCTATTATGTTTCTCTGTCATACATTTTTGTGTCAATACAGAAATTAATCTACTTTTATCTCTCAATTTTACTTTCTCCTCACATAATAAGTACTCAGTCAGAAAAATTCAAGATTATGCTTCATCTTATCCATATTGTTTTTATCGCTTCTCACAATTTTTTCAAAATCAAAACATTGTTGTTCTGTGTGAATCATACAAACATACAAAGTACAGCATATATCTTTATCGTCATCAGAAACTACACATCAAAGTGACTAACATTACCAAGCGAATGAAAGTAATTTTGATCTTTTCATATTTTTAAGTATTTTGGCTACCTCACGCATCGTTGATCGCTATTAACTTCAGTTGATCTACCCTACAGTGAACCGTCGTTCAGCGAAAACCCATACAAAAATGTTGTTCTTTGAGGCAGCTGCTTTATCATGCATACGGTATTGTTCTGCTAATAAATAGATGTGTCAACAAACACTGAATATCGGCGTTTGATTCGTAAAAAGCCCAACACAACGAAAAACAAAATAGGTCATAAATGAAAAAGGCATCAAATGCGATCCAACGAAACAAATTGAAATCAGTTAAAACTCTTCAAATATAAAATATATAAAATCTCCAAACTCTTCAAATATAAAATATATAAAATCTCCTGTTTGACTTTCTCATACAACAGATAGATTCTCCTTTTCGTAAAATCATATCTATGAATTCTTCTGATAATCTTCTGATCTTATGAATACAGTCATTTACATTGAATTTCTGTTGATACTAAAAATAACAATGTCAAAATATACAATAACTTTTCCCTTGCTTAATTAATAATTTGAGTAAAGTATATTGCAATTATGAGGGGATATTTAAGGTCAATGGCAAGTAATTTATTTTTGGAAAGTATATGTTTTCACTTGTTATATATGCCACATTCGTAAACCGAGGAAATTAGTTTTAAAATATTACTAATTAATTTATTTTGTTGTCCCAACCGAGATTTAGTGCATATATATATATATATATATATATATATATATATATATATATATATATATATATATTAAGAAATGGACAAAGTCCGACAATTTATTTATATATCGAAAACGTAGCATATATCGTTTAAAATGACGAAGCATAATTACTCTTGAATTTCTTTAAATAATAAACGGTTAACAAATCAACTCCATAGTTGTCAGGCTGCGATACTATTACCATTGTTACTGTTAATCATAAGAAAGTTTTCTTAAATTAGAAGGAACGATATACTGACAGGCCCCTGATAAATAAGAAGGGTTAATGAATAAAACCCATGGGGAAAAATTGAAGATTTTAATTGTCATATAGACAGTCACCTAAATTTTGTGTCGGGTTTTGAATAATGAAAAACACAAAGTGGACGTGGATTTGAACTGCGACAGGCCAAAAGGGCAACAATGATTGACATTTATCACACACAGCTAAAAATACGAGCTATGAATGGGAAACTTTGTTTTTATGTAAACAACGAACTTAGAATTAATCGTTCCTGGTTGGAGGATGGCTGAGGTAGCAGTCACAGACAAGTCAGCTAAGAAGGTGGAGGAGCCACTCACGCCCACTGAGAAGTATTAGTGGGAGATGATAATAGGAGGAAGTGGAATTTATGAGGTGGAGTAATGCCTATAAGCATCACCCGTGGAAGAAGGGGATTCCACAAAATTATGAAGTAATTTAATTCTCAGGACCTAAAACAACGAAGATGACAGGAGGAGATACTGAATTCCCCAACTACACTGTGCCCCACGCCGGTTTAGGAAAACGCCAATAAATATGAATACCCGAAGCGAGATCGTCAGAGACGAGACGGAAGAGTGTTCGTTCCAGCCGATGAGAACCCCTGACTTCAGCCTTGTGCCGAACTTTACCTAATTAGCAAGACAAACTTTACCAAGTCAACAAAAGTGATACGTCCGAGTTAGAAGCGGGTTGGACTGATAATTGTTCGCATGCGAACTCTTGATTTAACCAATTACTATACGAAGGACTTGATATAAAAATAGTATTTAATTTTTTTTAATTATTCGAGTGTTATTTTCTTATTGTGCTTCTTCGCCCTGCTTAGACCAGCCCAATACGAAGATACCATACGAAGATTCGATCTTGGCTGCCTTATGATCAAACCATATCACAACGTGAGGTACGGCATGACCTGGATCGAAGTGATGACTTCATCGATCAGCTGCGGTATTGGACGTCTTGGACGACATTTGATGCCGTGACCAGGATAGACCCCGAGGGCACAAGACCCATACCCATTCAGATTTGATCAATTTTTGAGCCGTCTTTCGATTGTATAAGCTTATTAGCGAGACACACACCATACATAGGTAGGTACGAACGTATTTATACTTAATATAAATATTAACTTAATATTTATTAAACTTAAAAAAAAAAAAAGAACCTGAACGATTGCAACAAACGATTCTCTTGGACAGAACTAGAAGATTCTATTAAATGTTCATAAATTTAGTTGTAGGTCCGGACGAGGTCCACTATGAGTTTTTAAAAAAACTCTCAAGAGTCATTAAAATTGTTATTAACAAAATAATCATATTTTCGCCATTGTTCAGGGATCCCATCTTTTGTCCAGATAATGGTGACAAACAACTGTTCTACTGATTCCTATACCGGGAAAATACAATTCAGACCATGGACATTATAGACAGATTTTTCTCACAAGCTGTTTACTTTGGTATGTGGATCCCAATAAATTAATGACTGACTTACAATGTGGCCTTCGCAAAAACAGGAGTACAGTGGACCGCCTGCTTCGTTGAAAAACTTTATAAAGGAAGCATTTATAAGAAAAGACCACGTGGCTACTGTATTCTTTGACTTGGAAAATACTTACGAAACTAGATAACTCCGAACTGAACGGTTGGCTACCTAAATTCATTAAGAACTTTCTTCTGACTAGAACTTTTCAGGTTTATATTGGATCTACTCTGTCCGACCCAAAAACCCAAGGAATGCAACAAGGGATTATTTTGTCAGTCAATTTATTAAAATTGTAAAAAATACTCACTCAAGATATAAATGGCTCTTTGTACGGAGATGACTTTATTGTAAGTTACCGATCCAGAAATATGTATACCATGTAAAAGAATCTGTAGCAATGCATTAATAAAATAACGGTTTTTCAAAAACCAAAACAAAATTCGTTCATTTTTGTAATAAAAAGAAACTGCATAATGATCCAAGATTGCAGCTTGAAGGGACAGAAATCACAATGATAGACAAGTACAAGTTATTGGGAATAATTCTCGACAAGAATCTAACGTTAATCCACATCTAAAATATCTGAGAACAAAATGCAGTAAAGTATTTCAACTATTGAGAGTGGTGACCCAGAAAAATTATATAACAACCTGAAGAAGCAATACGCCAAGTTCATTTCAGGCAATGAGTTAATTGCTGTGCCGTTTGATGTGGGGCGATTAACACGAGGACAATCTCCCTGCTGACGACAGACGTCAAAACAAGAAAACTGATTGGTGTCAGCAAGGAGGTGATGGAAGAATCCCTCAAAAGTTTGAGTATTGGGACTAAAGTATTGGCCAGCAGAACCAACGCCATGTGGGACATACTGCTAGCGATGGAGGGAGCAGCAAAGGCATTGGCTGGTAACATCCTCGCCACCAAATCACTGGGATTACAGACCGAGTACATGGGCACCCGGAAGACCTGAATTACCTTGCACGGGGTGCCCATGGACATGAACATCTGGGAGTCTTCTTTACAGATTGTGGATGGGGTTTCCTCTTTAAAAAGCAAAATGGGCATTACCACCAGTGATTTTGTGGTCATGCTGACATTGACCCGTCGGAAATTATGTGTTAACCTGCAATAGACAAAAGATCGTGATGGTCATATGGTGCCGATGACATCTGGCGAAGTTGTGTACCAAGAAGAATCCAGCACCTCAGTCACAACCATTAAGTGCAATGGAGAAAGAGCTACTCATGAATGAGGTACCCAGGAAGGCCCCCAATGGTCACGGTGGTGAGGAGGGCCTACCTTATGAATTGAACTTGAGGCCGTCGCACATCTTTTTCCGATTTTGACTGTCGTGTTCCACAACTGATTGCGCCAGAAGTTAGTCCGTACCCGACCGGATCTCCACGGGTATGATCACGCTGTTCTAAACAGGCAAGGGTGGTAAGCGGGATTTAGATGATTAAAGATTATCAGAGTTAAAGATTTGGAGCAAGATCCTGACGGGGCGTTTGCAGTCAGTTGCCGAGAGCTCGTTGGGACCCGAACAGAATTATCCTGTGAAGGGACGAACAATGCAAAGCAACCTGCATCTGATCCACACAAGCGGCGCTGATCAATATAGATCAGTTCAAGACATTTGACAGGATCGACCATAAATACTTATCTGCTGTCCAAGCAGGCCGCTGGATTCAAATCCGACTTCTGCAAGTGGATCAACCTCCTGTATCGCTCCACCAGTGCGGTGGTAAAGGTGAACGGAAAACAGTCGCGCGATTTTGCGCTGTCGCTGTCGATTTGTCAGGGTTGTCCGCTGTCGCTCCTATTTTACACTTTGGCGTTGGAGCCCTCCTTCTTATGGAGGGGCAAGCAGTCCGGCCCTACGTAGAATCGCTGTCTCGAAAGTTTCTGCGTACACCGATGACGTATCCATTTTCTTGTCGTGCCGCGGCGACATTGAGGTGGTGCAGAAAGCGCTTGAACGGTATAAAAAGGTGACGGAGGCCAAGATTAACCGCGACAATTCTTCCGACTTCTGGTTAGGTGCCTGGATGAGGATCGCGCTTCCGGGTCCTTTAGTTGGACAGACCCGTCCGTATTTTCAGAGTGTGGTTTGGCCGCAGTTTCCAGCTGGAGAAAAATTGGTCCGAAGTGCAGTCAAAGGTCGGAGCGTGGTCCGGACTTGGCTTCGACGGCGGTAGTCCGTAAAGAGTAGAGCTGAGGCGTGTGCCACTTACGTCTTTCTTCTTTATCGATTGGCCGTACTTCCTCTCTGCAAGGACCAAAAGAAGGCACTCGAGGGCTTATTGTCCACTCTTTTGTGGGTTTGGCGCCAGCATCTCGTCTGTAGAGAGGTTGTTGCCCAACGTCTGTGTCATGGGGGCTGGGAATGCCGCACTTGTTGTGCCATAGGCACGCTTCAGGGTTAGCTTTCATCTGCCGCACATTGACAGAGGAATCAAATTTGGAGAGGAGCGTTAGGGACACCATCCCTTGCCATCACTCTTCCCGTTGTAAGTCCCGAAAGCAATCGAGTTTCCTCTAAGAGTGGTGTGCGGTCTTGAGGCTCATTCCTCGGCCCAGTGACCTTTCACAGCCCCGTACACTATTGTATCGTGAATTAATGGAGGGGGTCGCGAAGGATCCTCTATGTGACCGACTCGGCTTGTCCGCATCAGAGTTGCGCTCTTTCGATCTTGGGTGCCAGCAGCGCATTATCTCAGCAAACCTGAATTTTCCCTTACCTGGCGATTGATTCGGAAGGGCTCTCTCTCAATGACATAGCCTTCAGACTGTCATCGATGTGAACTTGGTTTAGAGGAAACAGCTTAGTACGCCTTCTACTATTGTACGTCCGTTCTGGCACTATGCCGGCGAGTTGACGGCTCGTATCGATCTCAAGCAACTCGTGCTCATTGAACTCTATTACGTGGGCGATAACATGTCGCCCCAGTTCTCTGGGGTAAAACGGGTGGTGTTTTTCACGTTGCTAGCTGTGGCAAGGATGATGGTGTGGACGCCACGGATGCCGGAAATCTTGCGATACGAACACTATTCTCATCAGAATCTGGTCGGGTTCTTTGGGCATCAGCTCAAGATAAAGATCAGAAATGATAGAAAGCGTTTGGCGTCGACAGATTTCAGCGAATTGTTTCGAGCCTGGTTCGCGTGAACAGGACCAGCCTTGATTTTCTATTTTAAGTCTTCTTTGACGCAATGGGATAATTTCCTGTGAACCCTTTCTTGGTTGAGTTAGACAGTATTTGTTACCTAGTTAACAACTGGTGTTCTCTGCCCTTCCGACACACACACACACACACACACACACACACACACACAAACTCTCTCTCTCTCTCGTTATGATCCATGTCGAAATTCCCAATCTCCACAGTTTGTTTTGTCCCCTTTCTCATCTCGGCTTCTTGATTCTGTCGAACTGCAGAATACAGCGTCCACTCTTATTATTTGGTTATGTTTTAGTTTATTTTTGTTACGTTTTAGCTTAATTTTGGAGGTTCATCCCCTCCCCCCTCATTTCACAATTCATGAAATTTTTATATATTTTTGTAAAAAAAATGTAAAATGTACATTTATGAACTGTGAGAATTTTACATCATGGGGCTTTTGTAGGTTCCCTGTGAATATGTGGTATGTGGTGCTTGTAGGATTAAATGGTGATGGATGAGTTCATGTGGTAGATGAGTAAATTGTAATGAATGGATGGGTCTTGAATCGAATGAGCTAGGTATAGGATAGTTACTGTTGACCAGCCTTAATCCACCTCCCCATCGGCTTTGTGCCACAATTTCTGTAAGAATAGGAATAAATAAAGAGCATTGAGTAGTTGCACTTAGGATTTCACAACAATGGCGTAGCCGATAGAAATCATTAGAGAATGCCGATTTCGTGGCTAAAGAGAGGATTAAAAAATTAAGAGAAAGCAACAAAAAAAAATAAATAACCGATCTTTTTTTGCTTACATCTGGGGTCAAAGCCTTTATGAAAAATATCTACTATGGCTCACCCAATGCAAAGGTTGACTTTTGACGAAATGTCAGATCATACAGAAAAATATGCAACCACAAAAAAAGGTTAGTCATTTCAGTGAGAGCAAAATTCATGGATACGAGAAAAAAAAGATGATGAACCAGTTACAAAATTTTTACTTTAGTCTAAAAACTGCGTCTGGATATTGTGAGTTTGAAAAACTGGGAAAAGAAAGCCAAACGACTGAAGAAAAATTAATTCAGATGATGTTAATTGATGGACTGCATAATGCAACACGTCGTTATAAAATGCCAGAAAAATTACAGCGAGAAAAATATACCTGCATTTAATTTATTCAAGAGCAGGAACTAATACAAAAGTTTAATAAGTCAGAGAATTGACCGGAAAAAAACGATTTATTAAAAACACGTATAAATGATGTATTACGACCATTTTTCCATTTTATAAAAAAATGAAAGTCTCAGGTTTAAATTCTTTTAAAAACCAATTATAATTTTTTTCATAACTAATTTTAAGAAAATTAGAAATTATAATGTTTATTTAAAATATTTTAAAACAAGCATTACTTAATTTGTGTGCCGAAAAGTAGTAGTTTAAAAATAAAACAAAGCAGGTCATAACATTTCTCGTCACTTGACAGGTGATGAGTGATGATTTCATCACGTATTGACAGCTTACGCGAGGAAAAGTTATCGTACGGAACGACAGAAGTGACATAATTATTTAGATTTAAGTAAACATATTATTTACCTCGTTATTTTTAAGGAAAACATTCAGCGCTCTAATTTTTTTTTTTTTTTTGTGCTTAGCTTTCACGTTTACGATGTTTTATGGAAAATATATTATTAAAAAAAAAATTAAAATAAGACTGTTAAGAGTGAAATTAAATTTCATAAGAAAGGTACCTAATCTAAAGGTATCTATAGGTACCTTTCTTATGAAATTTTATTAGAAGTGTACATAAAATACTATAATTTTATGTACATTTATTACATTTTACTGTGTTATTTGTATTTCCATTCATCTTATTATTAATTTTAATATTTCATTTATGGAAAAATGTCATAACTGAGATTAATATAAAAACAAGATCATATAAATTTCATAAGATGATACTAATACTTTTAGGTACCCATCTCAGTTGAAATTGAAAAATCAAATTAACTTCTCCACACGTATTTCGCAAAAATAAAGGCCTTAACGGCGGGGAACAATGCTTAACTCAAATAATGCAACTTAATTGTATTCTTGTTGGTCTTCAGTACTTTATAATTACAGCCGTATTATAAACACAAAATTACATTTCTTAATTACTGCGTGTCTTCTGATTGGTCGAAATTATAAAATTTACAATGCGGTAAAAAAGACCTATGCTATGCGGCTTTCAACTAATTTTATAATATTTTAATTTAAATGTAAAAATCTAAAATAATTAAAGAAATAACAAATAATTGTATTAAAAATTCATTTTGCATCGAAAAGAATTTTTGCTTTCAGAAAATATTGTCTATATTCATAAAAATAACTAAAAGCAAATAAAAGCATTTGAAATTAAATAATATCTTTGTTTTATTAGCTTTTGTACGTTACAATTCAGAGCTGATTTTCAGGTTGGGGGCAATTAAAAAAATACATGATTTCCTTTCCTCAAAGCCTTGTGCTTTTCACTAATATAATCACTAAACTGAATGCTATTGAATTTCTAGAGTTTTCATAAAATTAGTTATGCGGGGTGGGGGGAATAAATATAAAAAATAAAATATTTTTGCCATGACTTTAAAAAAAGAAAACATATTTATAATAATTTCCATCATTTGTGAATAGTTTCTGAAAGTTTCATTAATATCCGACAATTATTTTTATTTTTGCAATATTTTCGAAATTAATGTCTGTCATAAAAATTTACATATTATTTTACTAGTTCCGGTGATACAAAGAAAAACAAGGTTTTTTAATCAAAATTTAGAATGTTCTAAAAGGAAGGAAAAATTTTTTAAAAATACAAAAATAAAAAATACTTTGGTCTTTCCTCTTTAACATTAACATTTAGACGATAAAATTTTGTTTTCGTCAAGTTTGGCGTCTTTTCATCATACTATGATCTTTTTTAGTAATCTCATGAAGGTACTTAATTTAACATAACAAATATTTATTTATAATTACATATTCAGTCACTTCACATATGGGTGTCCGATAACGCCAAATTATACACACAAAAAATAGCTTCGATTGTAAAACAATGTAAATCTCGTTAATAGTTTCGAATGTCATTTAGTCTTATGAGCCAGGTTAAGGAAAGTCTGGAATAGCCCAAAAAAGATATAATGTTATAGTGGGTCAGCCAATTTGTATTGGTTATAAATAGAAATAAAAACTGACCCTCTACAAATTTTACAATATCAAATGTAACAAAGACAACAACAAGAGAAATAATCAAGTAGAAGAAAATGTGAATTTTTTTCAACAATAAATATTTTTTATAAACACAACAAATACATAATATAGTGCAAAAGTTGATAAACACAATAGAGTTCTTTGGTGTGTGTGTTACTGAAAGAATTTGAGCTACTGTACTGTATGTGTGAAAATGACAAGGTTTAGTTAGCTATATTTGTTTTTATAGGAAAATTAAACATGTTTTTTGTATTAAATTTAAAAAAAGTATTGTTCTTGACTCACTGATTGTTATCGCTCATTAACCAGAGATTCTTGTGGAATGGAATATTTTGTGGGAGTGAGCGTTAAGCCTGGAGATGGTTGACAAAGTTTGTTGTTGTATTGAAGATAAAGTTCGTCTCCTTTGCTGTGTTGATTTCAATGAAGTCAAGTGAATTGGTTTCAATATTTTAAGTGCCCACTGACCAAGTCGCGTCGAAGTTTCGTTTTTATTAGTTCTCTTGGTCACGTGGGGAGGCTCGTAAACATGTTTACATTTTTTATGGCGTCAACTAGAAAAAAAATTTGGGTCGGTACCTTCGGACGTAGTTACGACGACACCTAATTAATATTTTACAACCAATCAAAATACATCAGTTGTTATATTTGGCTGGGAGCCTCTATATGTTTAACTTGCACAAAATTTAAGATTTAAAAAAATGTAGGAATCTGATTCTAAAATGTCATGATTATTCGTGTATGATACGCACTCGTAACTTTGGGCTAAGAACTAAGAAAAAGTTCATCATTCCGGTAATTTAATATTTGTTCAATGTTTTTATCAGTTTCTGTTTTGTGTCGACTAAAAAATAAGAATTTATAACTTATATCGTCTCGAAAATCAATGTAGAGCAAACGCACAGACATGGTTCACATATAAATGAAGAGAAAATAAACGAGGAGAAAAAAGAATTATAAACAAACAGACCCCCGATGGCAAATGGCCATTTCACAGAAGTTAGTATTACTAATAACTTTTTGGACAACGATAACATTGAAGATGACAAAGCAATCTATTACAGGTGAAAACATAATTGAAACTGTTTTAGTAACCCTTTTACTTTCAAACATTTCTTGAAATCTGATTGGTTATAAAATGCACAGCAAACTTCTAGAAACTTTCATCGCAAATCAGTCGATTTTTGTGTAAAAGTGGGATCAACCTACTTGAAAAACTCTTTCTCTAATTTACCCCTAACTTGAATGTTTCATACAATTCTATTGGTTAAAAAAAAATAGAAAAATACGATCTCGCCCACGCATTTCTTGGAATTAGCGGCAGCATCTACTGAATTTCCGGTGACCCAGTTTAATTATCGAAAAAGCAATCAAGTTTCTACGCACAAGAGAGAGAGAGAGAGAGAGAGAGAGAAGCAAAAACAAAAACTTAATTTTATGCTGATTAGAGACTGCCTTTTTGTAACAAAGTTCTTTTCTGAGGGATTTGGAAAAATACTCTACACCACAATTCACCAACGTTTTCAACAACTCACTGTGACAAAATTTTTTCCACTATCTATTTTTTTTTTAATTTAATTCTTACTAATCTTGACTTTTCTAGTTAAAGTTAGACAACTTTCACTTACTTAAAAATTGTAAATTTAAAATTTACATTGCAACAGTATCTTAAATTTCCAATAATTTTATTCTCAAACTTTCATACACTGAACTTTTAACCAATAATGTTCAGAACTTTCTGCATTTAACATTCCAAACCAGTAACGAGAACCTTTTCTCCTAAATATTCTCTGATCAATTTTACGCACACATCATTACAGCACAAATAGTAAAATTCTGTACATCAAAATTTTATTTGTTGTTCCGAGCCTATTCTTTTGTCATAATTGCAAATCGTAATCTATTGACTTTTTAAAAATTTATGTTTGTGGGTCTTACATGTTTCATTTGCAGCGAAACACTGAAATATTCACGCAGCCTTCTACGATCCACTACACTTTCATGACGTCTTTCTTTCGCACAGACAAAAATGAAGAAGGCTAAACTGGGCGAATATTTTAAAAGAAAAATACATATGCAGTGTTTGGTTACAGAGTTAAATTACTTGTTACAGATTAGTTAGTTTGGACCATAGTTATAACTTACTTTTGGTTATACCATCCCGAATATAGTGATGTATGTGGCAGAAAATGTTAATTTTTAGTTCTCGCGTATAATGTGTAACCTTAAATTTTAGTTTTAAAATCTAGAAAAAGTGCATATTATATACGAATAATTACGGTAGTTTTATTATTTATCATAGCAGTATTTTTACGTTTGTAACAGAATTATTTATGATATTTCCGATGCTAGTGATAATTGGTCAGGTTAAAGGTTAAAAATGAGTTTTAGGGTTATTTGTGTAATTAGATGGGCCTTGCGGATGACGCAATTTCATAATAGATGCTCTTCTTGTATGGCCTATTTTTGGTTGACTTTTTCCCTGCATTACCATTTCTAAAAACACTCTCACTGCAGCACTCATGGGCGAATAAAGTTCATATGATGTTTCGCATTTCAGCTTCATCATTTGAACTTTATTCGTCAACTCCTATTTTTTTTTTATTTTGCTTGTTAGAAAGTCTATATTTATTCGAATTTATTAAAATACGAAGCATTTCAGCAAATAAAGGTTACAATTTTATCATTTCATCTTTGCAAACAGTGAAGTGTTTCCTTATTCAAAACTATTATAATTTTTCCTTCAAACATTGGGCATCAAGCATATGTTCCATTCCGATGTAATTTTAAGAAGACATTTATAAAGAATCAGTATTACAATGTAGACTAATCTGTGGGGACTGTGCCATCACTTTAAATGATGCATAAATAAAATATTAGATAAGCCAAGAATATGGTGAGATACTGACAAAAATCTATTATCGTATCTTATTCTGATCAACAAATTAATTTTATATTTGGTCACCAATGATTTGGTTGCTATTTCAATTCACATATTGGTTGATAAAACAAATAAAACTGCCAAAATCAGAAACACACAAGGCTTCTTACTACGTCTAACCACTCAGCTATACCTTACTTTGTGCTTTATCATGAGGTTGAGCGATTTTCTGTTGCGTTTAATTTCATTAGTATTTATTAAAATTATAATGACCGCGAATAGTTCATAATGTAATGATCGACAGAAAAATATTTTAAATTGAAGTCAATTTTATTGAGATATTGTTTATACTAAATAACAATTTTGGTCATACCATACCGAATACAATAACAAAATTCATAAAATATGCCGATCCATAAGGATAGATATTGTATTTTCATTAATTAAATATTCTCAACAACTGTAAATTCCATTCAGTAGCAGCAGAGAATAAAGCGAAAGCAGTTTTGTTAAAAAATAATTGGATGACGTGCATATCATGTCTAATAATGCGACAATAATCCCGTAAGATTTTTTTTCTGGTAGCAGAAAACTGGTCAAGCAGTATATTTTGTTATTGAACTATAGCTCTATGACAAGTGATCATTAAATGCCTTAGAGAAATCCAACTTTCGCACAAGGCAATGTTTGTCAAGCACTAAATTACGATTGAATTAAAATTTTTGCAATATTAATGCATTAACTATCAGTCTTCATAAGAACCTCACGAACTGTCTATATGTTTACTTATTTTAAACTTTAAATTGACTAGTGTTTATGACCGATACAGGAAATGACTTGAAAATAGATGTTAAAACCTAAAAAGAATAAACGTTAATTAATCTAAGGAATTAGACACAAACTGCGGTTTGTCACAAAAGAAATCGAGACTCGGTTGTCTTTCAGAGACAGTACGTCAAAATAGTAGAGTTGAATAGAGATTTTATGTGTTTCACTTGCATTATTGTTGGAAGCACAGATTTATTGTCTCGGTCATGAAAACCTTAGGTTGTATTTCTTATCTTCATTCTTTATAACCTGTCACGGGTATCGTCAAAAATAGAGTCGTTGAATTTCCATGTTAGCGTGATTCCCCACAAAAATTGGCACGAAATTTTGCTAGGCCACATAAATATATATACCTTAGATGCGAATAGTTTGAATGCATCATATCTGAATCAACGGAAAACTTCTTTTAGAAATCTTGTATAAATATTTTACACAAATTTATCAGTCATGAAATGTCGATATGTAAAATAAAGCGATGAAAATGTTACTGAAAATTCCAGTAAGACGACTGATTGAAGTAAAATTCCCGAAATCCACCGGGAAATGTGCATAGGAATATGTATAGTGTTTTTTTTTGGGGGGGGAGGGGTCTCCTTTTTTTTTTACTAATATTCACACAATACAAAAGTCAAGAGCCACTCAAAGTAAAAGATTACCGTGTAGAGTCAGGGTTAAAGTTAGAAAGGAATAACATTATGAGCATAGAGTTAGAAGTAGACTTCAGAAGGAACCGGAAACCCAATTCTAAACTGGAAACAAGGGATAAACCTCTACTCCTTTTCAAATGACTGGGGAGAATTGTGAACCGGGAGATAGGCAAACCTGTAGCGGACCCGCTTGGAGGGATGGGGGAGCGCGCGATATGAAAACGGCCCGAGCGCCCCGTATCGGTATGAGGTCACAAGAGGCCCGCTAACATTTTTGAATTAAAGACGTGAAATCTGACAAGGTGAAACAAAATGGACAACAGAACGAGGATATGTATAATTAATGCTAAGTTTATTTACAAAGCAGAGGCCGGGGGTTAGATTGGTCTATTAATATAAAGGTGGTCGGACTAGTCGTGGCGAAGGTTAAACTGGTCGGGCCGACAGTTGGCACTTGAGATGCAGGCGTTCCGGTCGTGTTGCCGGTTGAAAATGGAGATGCAGAGATTCCCGTCGTGTCGACGTTTGGAAGTGGAGATGCAGGAGTTGCGTACATGCCGGTCGAGGTCGGTGTTGAAACCTCCCGTAATAATTATAACCGTGGTGTACGGGAAAGGTTATGGACAACATGCAGGGGCAAGTGGGGACAGAATGCCGAGAGTCACAGGAAGCCAGAATAAAGATAGAAGTAAAAAGAGAAAGAAAGACAGATCCAACTCGCGTCCAGTTGGCAGACAAAAAAAATGGGAACGTAATACGCAGCCCGGGTAGGCGTCCTGGTCACAAAGGCCAGGAGCCTGCGTACCGACCACGAATTCGGCGAGAAATGTGATCAGAAAAAGAAATACATATTTATACATTTACTCTTACTAATACTACTGATGATGATGATGATGATGATGATGACAGCAGCAGCAGTAGCGATAGTAAACCTTTACGAAAAAGAACACTTAATGAACGGTGTAATAAATGATGAGTTGTTATTGTCGTTAATATCCGGGGAGTTGAAACGACAGTTCAAGAACAAAGCCAAGATGCGAAACTCTAAATGTTTCAAGCCCAGGTCCAGTTTTGAAATGATTCAAAATGTTGGCGGCTACTTGAAATATTAAAAACAAACCGGCAATTTCTATTAAACTGTCCATTTATTTTCGATGCATTTTTTATGAAAATATCCAACCCAAATTTTGAATAGTTTCAAGTGGAACGATTTGAACTCCAAAAGCCTGGGGAAAATATATTTTCAAAAATGTCAAATTTATTCAGCAACGCGCTTATGTTTCATTTTTATTTATTTATTATTATTTTTTTTTTTACAGTATAGAGATACAAGGTCAGAGGTAGTCGAGGGTTACGTTAAGAGGCAGTTTATATGGATAAGAGGGAAAGATAACGGTTAATCGTAGACTTGAACAGATTAAGATTGTAGTGATCAGGGAAACGTCCTTTGAGATCAATGAATCTCGAGAAAAGCTGTTCGAGCAAAACTGACTTCTCACCGATGGAATACGGAGGAAATGTGGGTTGGTTCACTACAATATAAGTGGCATGATGCGTCTTTGCCATGAAGGTTAGACCTGGCGGAACCAAGGAATGTAGTTCGTCCGAGCACTTGGTAATAGCGATAGAGCAGTGAGAGGATCGCAACATCACACCTGTGGGAGAGGGGTGTTTGTCATCAAGAGCCCCATTTAATTTTTATACATAAGGTATTAAATAAAAGCGTGAAAAGTAGTCTGTCAGAAATAGTGATCAGAAAGTAGGTTGAATATTCTTTTAAGAGCATTAAAATCTCGTTGGATCTGTTATTAAATAGAATTAACAAATAATTGTCAAACATAATTCGAGCTGAATAACCTTGAATCAAATTAGTCCTAAGCAGAAAGTGAATATAATAGTTTAGCGCATATAAAGATATGTTCAGCTTATTCTGATTGAAAGAAGCATTTAAAATATACTGGTTATACGAAAATGGTCATTTAGTTTCGGTTCATTAAGTAAAAATAAGATATTTTAAAAAGATTTTCACATACAGTTTTACTCCACTGTCTTCTGTCATAATTCTGGCAATTTTATAGTTTCATCTTCCCACATTCTATTGCATTGTACATTGTTGTAAATTATCCACTTCTCGTCGCTCGTCAAATGTTATTCTAATCTGATGCACGTATCAAATTTGGAACAAATGATTTTTAACACTGAATTTGGATATTTTTAATTTCTTGGTTGTGTTCCGCGTCATATAACATTGATTATAGACAAGTAATAACTTCAGTTGATTGAAATCAGCATCAACTATGAAGCATCTTTAAGAAAGGAAACTCCAGCATGGAATTTCGAAATACACTTTTGATACGTTCGATCATTTCTTCCTTTCCGTTTGAGTGGAATTTTACCTTTCTTAAATTAAAAAGTATAATACAAATAAAAACAATAATACACCAATTTCGACTGCTGTTTAAATGCACTCTATTACAATATAATCAACAACGATTTTAAATTAAGTCATTTCAAACTAATCGCTCCTAATATAATCTAATAACAAAAACCAAACGAACCTTTTGACAATAACATCGACGATCATGCTCTCAGTGGTTTGAGAAACCAGTGAGCTAATCAATGTTCAGTAGCAAATGATTAATTTGACAATTATCCTGATCATCTAGATTAAACTAGGCTTGCATTGAAGAAAATAAGACGCTTTATTTTAAAATAGTTCATGTTGATATTTTATGCATTTTAATTTCGAGTTCACTCTATTGTTTTTAATCAAAGAATAGATTGCTTTGTTACGCCAGCACGTGAAGAACGTAAACAAACAACCGTAGTGAATAGAAAAGCGCATGCTCTGTATTAGATCAAATGTTTGTTCCTTTTCAAATAAAGAAGTCTGAGGCTTGACTGGGTGATACAGAAACAAAATGGTAGCAGATGTGTCTGAGATTCAATCCGATTAAAATTGAAAAGGCCAGTTCTTACTAGATCTGAATAAAATGTATTATTTTTAATCTACTACTTCTAAAATCTGTGTTAACCTATTTGATTATTCATATTGGAATTATTATAAGATTACAAACACTTAAAAAGTGTAACTCAGTGCAAGTAAAAAGTGACGATCAAGAAATTTAAAATTCGATTTTTATGTCTTCATCGAGCAAATTTTGAAAATCAAAAAAATGAATTTATACCCAAATCTTTTTCTCAGCAACTTGTTTTCAATTTAGTAAAATCTGCAATAATAACAGACAGCGATACATACAAACAATATCTAGTTTAGAGAAGCTTCCCATACTGTTTGTATCAGGTTTGTTTTATGAAAGTCTAGTTTAACCTAATCGTTAATTCACTCTTCAGATTTATTATTTGTTGTGGATATATTTGATTTTTAGCTAGGCTTTAACGTTGGCACTTTACTGATAGTTTTTTTCATTTCAGTAGTAGTATTTTTTTTACAATAGTGTTTATTCCCGTATAGGGCTCGGGAGCTACTCAAGATAAAGGGTTACAGAGTAAGAGGAGCAGTTTATGCGACTATGTGTGGAGGATAACGGATAACCGTATATTTGAACAGGTTAAGATTGTAGCGATCGCAGAAGCATCAGCTTGCAAATCGGTTCGTGGGAAAAAGTTCCTTGAGTGGAAATTATATCTCACCAAAGGAATTCGAAGGGAATGAGGGTGATTCGTTACAATATGTATGGTGTGGGGAATCTAATCCATGAAGGTTAGGACTGATGAAACTAAAGAGTGTAGTTCATATGAACACCTTCCTTGGAAATACCAATAGAGCAACTTCATTTTCGACCTAACATCTGAGACGATAGATCCTCATCGAATGTCCTTTTCATATTTTTTCCATATTAACCACAAAGAGTGGTTAGTTGATTCAAACAAAACTGATGAAGAAGGTAGTTTTAATGTTATTAAAATCTAGAAATTAGCAATTAAAATTCTCTGTGCTGTAGTGAAGAACTAAAAAAAATAATCTTTTGTTCAGGATTAGCAAAAACAGATTTCTCGAGGATCAGCCTAATTCTCATTGAAGCTCTGTATTGAAAATATTTAGAGATTTGATTTAATTTTTATTTCGAATAAAATTTCTCTTCAGCTAACATTTTCTACATAGAAATGAAATTAAAACAAAATCAGTTAAAAACATAAAAATCACAAATTTTGAAAATAATTTTCATTTTTTAAAATCGCCAAGATTCAAATAAACATCTAGTTAAGCGCCTCGTCTTAGAAATAAAATCTAAACTCATAAATACACTACTGTATTGAGTTCAAATTTCATTGGTGTTCATTGTTAATGTTTTTCTTTTACTACTCTACCACTTCGTCCCTCAGTCCCTCAACCTCCGGCGTTTTCCTCTTTGGGTTGAGGTGTCCACTCGGTCTGAACCGAACTTAGGGGTAACTGGCCGTACGCTCCCTGAGTACCTGTAGATTATTTCGACCGGTCAACTGGTCAATTCCTGCTTGCTGCCTACGCTGTGTTAGTTTTTAGATCCAGTAAGCGGGGTGTTGTCCATACGTTCACGGTCGACTAGGGATGTGGACACGGCTGTAAGAGTAGGAATTTTAGAATGTGACAAAATAAAACAAGGAATAATATCTACAGAAGCGAGACAACAATGGGGGAAATCTTGACGTCTTTTATATAAGAAGATAACATCAGAACAGAGGTTACAGGGAGAATAAAAACATTTAAGATAAATGAGAAAAGAAAAAGACAAATTGCATCCAGCGAATTCCCAACAGAGAGAGGGTTTGTGTGTGATAAACGCGTATTGAATCGCCTGGGGTAGGTTTATGACTAATAATCCAGCCTCATACAGATTTCTCAGAACAGGAGGCAGTCTTTTTTCTCTCCTCCAAAATTCTCCAGCAATCTCTCGACGATAGTCTCGTGACTCTCTCGACTCTGCGTTTCCGCGGTGCTACAAGCCAGAGCTTGTAGCACCGCGATCCGTAACGGTGACGGCACGCAGCGACGACGACGTGCCGACCGATCGCGGCCTCTCCCGTCTGGCCTCTTCCGTCTCGCTCGACCGTCTGGCTTGTAGCACCGCGACCCGTAACGGTCGCCTGCAGGTGCTCACGCACTTGACGACGATGTGCCGACCGATCGCGGTCTCTCCCGTCTGGCCTCTTCCGTCCCGCTTGACCGTCTGCTTCTTCTTCAGCATAACTATGCGTTTATATAGACAAATCTGGTTGATCATGAATCGACCCTTGGCCCGCACGCGTTATCATGAGTGCCAAAAACTATCCTTTGACATGTAAACCTATTCTCCAATTATTTACCTTAACTCAATCACGAGTTCTTCTCGCTTCATCAAAATTATACTTTGAGATATCTAAACATTGATTCAACCTTTTGAAATACTGTTAAACAAAACCAAGTATCTCGCCCATCCCCATTGTTTACTAGTGACCCAGATTTAAAACATTGCCTCCTGCCCTGAGATCGTGTTTCTCGTCGGTAAACACACATCTTAACCCAAATTTGTACTTTGATATATAAACACCATTTCCACTTCTAGTCAATAAAATTTATATTTGCGTGTGTGGATTCATGTGGGTGTGTCTGTGTATGACTCTCTCTGTTACACTACTAAATTAAGATTATTAAATTTCAAGGACTATTAATAAAAAAAATTATGAAATTCACCAAAATACGTAACCTTCCATACGATTCTTGTTTTGAGGGTTGAATTTTGATGAGCATTTATTCTATCACAGCTTTTAAAATTCTTCTCAATACTAGATATTTCCAAATCAAATTATGGCATTCAATGAAAAATAAAAAATAATCGTTTAAATTCTTCTAGACGTGATCATTTTCAAATGAAGTATTAAAATATAGACAAAGTAAAAGGTTGTAGCTATTAATTGAGAAACGTTATCATTATTTGAGAATTATCTGTTAGATGATATAATGATTACATTTGTGGGTAAAATATGGATTGGTTATACGAGAGTATCTACACAAGAATAATATTTTTTATTGATGTTTGGCTTCCTATAAACCTTTTCTCTAATTTATCTCTCTGTTTTTGCTATACAAAAATCTAATTCTTATTATCTATGCCTTGAAAAGAATCATAAGATGGATAGATTAACACTATAATGTCAATATGTTATTATCTATGCAATCTTAAATTAATAAGTCTCAAGTGTATTTTATGAGTAGTATCCATCTTAAGTTGAACGTCTAACATCTCCGTAATTAACACTTTTGAACTGTTTTAAAATTTACTTAAAAATATTTAATATTTTTGTATTAGAATGTATATTTTTAAAATACTGAGCATTTTATAAATAAGAACATCTGTTTTTTGTATTTTAATTATGTAAGCAGCAACACAGAACAGCTAAATCTTTTACATGTTAAAAAAAAACGGTCCTTTCTTTTCAATGCACAACATTGAAAAGAAAGGACCGTGTTATATATGCATGCCTTATAACATTTTTCATATTTAAACCTGGTAGATTAACTCATGACAAGATAATTCGCACAAATAAGTCATATATGTCTGCATTTGCTAAAGCAAGAAATAATCATCCATATCCGAAAGCATAACATATTCACTGGCAAATTAAACTTTTACAGAACAGTGACCTATTTTATACACTTTCTGAGAGCGCATGCACACATTTTCGAACTCGTAAAAACATAATGACGTAAGGCTGCTTTAGTAACGGAAGTTCTTACATAGAGACTTATTGTGTTTGGAAAAGATATATACAGATCTTCTGTTTCGCACTAATTTGTTTTCTGTTTTTTATGCAAATCCGGTTAACAGAAAATGCTAGTGTTACTAGGCTTGTCATTTTAAAGAATTAAAAGGAAAATAAATATTTTTTTCATTTCGTTTAATATATTCTGCCTACACTATTCCTCGATATTTATATCCATTTATTTTTCAGAGTCTTCATAATTTTATAGCTTGGTAGTTGAATTCCTTCTGTTGCTTGCGTTTTCCTTTGTGCATCACCAACAATGTTCATTTCCCAATTCCAATTTCTATTCCGATGTTCTCGCTGAAGATTTTCATTGTAATAACGTTTCTAATTCATTTTTATTTTGAGCAAACAATTTCAAGTTGTCCATACATATTAAGTGCTTGAATCTTTCTGGTGAACTGCTGAATTTATAATCTTCTTACAATACCATCAGATGCAGATTACAAAAATTCTCTCAAATAATTTATTTTAATGTTGATATCGTCTGTTTATAGCTGCCCCTTGCCCAAAGTGTTCGGGTATTCAAATATCAACAGTTGATATCACAAGTAAGCAATATAATTATAAAATAAATAAAAGGACAAAGGCGGGTTCATCCACAGGACGTATAAGATAAAAAGAATGAATTTTCATTATAGAAAAAGAAAAATACTTCAAAGCTGGAAAGAATATGTCCGCGACGAAAGAATGAAGTCTATAATACACAAAAACATGGAAGGGCTTACGTCTGAGGTAAGATCAGCACTTAGATGAACAGCAAGAAAGCAGCGGGGCCAGATGGAACAGAGATGCTACCAACCTTAGACGTTTGCGACATGTTTAAAGAAAAATAAATAAAATATATTGGGTTGGTTCATAATTATTAGGCTTTTTTTTAAACAACATTTATAATGAAAAAAAGAAGCATAGCAATACAACAATAACATTTTTATATGATTATTCCGGTGTGTAGTCACTATCTATTTCAATAACTGCTTCCCATTTGCTTGGAATATTTTTATTAAAAAAAAAGCCTGATAATTATGCACGAACCCAGTACAACAGTGGTGACATACTGTAAGACTTTAGTAGATTCATCTTCATAGCGTTGCCTAAGAAACCAGGCGTAAATGAATGCAAGCCCCGTCGGACAATTAACTTCATGAGCCACATAAATAAACTTATCTTATTATAGCTTATCATGAACTATAATTAGAAGTATTCACTACTATTTCTTTTGTAGCTTAATCTTCAAGATCAGGATTAATTTGCCTCTACGGCATACACATTAGATTTTTCAGTCATTCTCTTCACTATCTCTGTTGAGTAGGACAATTTTTTCGATCTGATAACATGCATCATACTTTATACTCCAGTATGACGGATTATATAATTCCTTAAGGTCGAGATTTACGACAGAAGCTCAATTTACTCTCGTTAACGCATCTAGACATGCATTTTTGATCTCTGGTCAATATCTGATACCATATTTCTAAGTGAAAAGTTCAATTCACCAGCGATGAATTTTGTCGTTTTTAGTCTTCGAAGATTTATACTTATCGAAAATGTAGAATAGAGATTTTTGGTCTGTGACAAGAATAAAATATTTACCTTTCAGGTAATGACTCCATTGCTTCGATGATCGCGTTTAACTTCTTTCTCTACTGGAGAGAGGTTTTGTTTAGGGGAGGGGGGGTTAGAATTCTGGGCCAGAATGTGGCAGGCCTACATTCCTGATTTAGCGTTGCGGCTAAACGTAGTTTCAATTTCAAGGTTTTGTTGTTTTTTTGTTTTTCTTTCGTCGTTGTAATCTTAAGTACAGGATAGACATCTTTTAAGGTAAAACAATTTATCATTTGTGAATAATCTATGACTAAGCTTTTTTTTTTTTTTTTTTTTGCTCCACATCCTTAGTCCACTTCTGGCGATCTGCACGGAGATCTAATGGGCTGAACGATAGCTGAATCCAACAGGCTTTTTATCTCCTTCCTTATAAATGTCCCCTCTTCTCTAGAGTATTATAGGGATTTCACAGATATAGGTCTACTGTCAGGTGACATTTCAAACAGTGGAGGAGATGAAATCCTCAGGTTTAGCTAGTTCACAATTTTAGAGGTGGTCTGTCATTCTCATAATGTTTTTTTTTTTTTTGTTTTTTGGGGTTTTTGGGGGGGGGTTTCAGGCCTTGAAAGTCTCATCAGAGAATCACATCAGCACATAAATTATCCATCGAAGATTAAAAAGAAAATTGTAAGTTTCTGTACCCACCGTAGTTTTACATTTTCCTACAGTCTTTAATAACAAGTCATAAGAAGCCATGCTGGCGGTAGAGTTAGTATGTCTAACATCCAAACCCATAGACTGAGCTTATCTTGGTTCGATAAAACGGACTACATCCCGAATCTACTAGCGTGGTAAGACTGTTTATTTTTATTCATTTATTTATTTATTTATTTTTCGACATTTTATTTTTACCGTAGCCATGACGGGTAATGCATCAGAAAACTTATTACTTTTTAAACGACAGACTTTAGCGAAATGACATTTCTTACAATTGTGGCAACTCGTTCCTCGAGCCGGACACGTACTTCTAGGGTTGTTAAGCCTTCGCAAAAAAAAAAAAAACTCTTTTAAAAGGGATTTGCTAGCAGCGGATGACCAAGAGTCCTTCTTTTGATTTTACTGTTAAGGCGTTAGTTCAGGGTTCCGATACCGACGCCGATTGATAACTTGTTTGGGTATCAGCAGAATAGGTGTCAGAATTTAGGATATCACTTTCCACAATTCCCACTTGATTTCCAGTTTCACTGAGGGTAAGCGTTTTGTTTTCAAGAGGTTTCTATCGAATAGGAGGTGCGGGTGAACCATAAATAAAGGTATCTCTAATAACTTCCTCTTTGTAAACTTTGAATTTACAGTACTTCGCTACAACGTGCAACGCTTGAAAATATCGATCCGCAGTTTCTCCAGCCTGTTGAGTTCTGGTTGCAAGTAAATGCCTGGTGTATATCACTTCTTTTTTTTTTAAACGAAAGCTCTCTTTAGAATGTTAATAGCTTCTTCAAAATTTTTACATTCGTTGAACAGTTCGTATACGTCAGACGACACGTCAGTTATAAAAATATCCTCAATATGCTTGAGGAAGTTTAAAAATGTTCGGTACCAATGACTTCATATTTACTGGAACTCTTACTATCTAGATTCAGAACTTTAGATACCCGTTGATACCCGAAGCAAAGGTGGTAGTGAATAGAATGTCGTCAACTATACTTATTTAGAAGTATTCATTACTATTTCTCTAGTAGTTTAGTTTTCAAGGTCAGGATTAGTAGTATCTACCAGTTTGCCAACGTCACAACCGGATGTGACACAAGGTCGAGGTTTAAAGTGGGTTTAACAGCCATACTGTGCAAAAATTCCCAAACCCCCTCGGCATTTCCCCTTAGGCGCCGGGCAATAAACTCAGTCTCTTCTCGATAGGGAGGTACTGCATGAGGGAAAGCTCCCTGGAGCTTGGGCTAATATTTAAAGAATACCAATCCCAACAGTGAACCCATGTTGCAACCGGATGTGACACAAGATCAGTTTAAAGTGAGTTTAACGGCAGTACCGTGTAAAAAATCCCAAACCCCCGAGGCACTTCTCCTTTGGGACGCCTCAGGCGCCGAGCAATAAACTTACCCTCTACTCTCGATGGAGAGGTACTGCCCGGGTAGAGAGCCTCTTTGAGCTTGGGTTAATATTTAATGTATACCAATCCCAACCAAAGGTTAGGATTAGATTAATCTCCAGCTGTATCAACTAACTATTTATATGGTGGAGATTTGCATATAAATAAAACATGTTTCACAGGTTATGCAAAAATATTTGATGAGGTACAGTACAAAGATCTATTTGAAACTTGATTACTTTAGGAGAAAAATTAGAATTATCCAAAGCAGACCGCATACTGATAAAAAATGATTTGAGTAAATGCGAAAATATAGAAAGGGACGTATTTTTCCCCCGATTTATTTAATGTACATAGGCGAGGCAATGCTAAGAGAACTAGAAGGCGAAACAGGATGTCAAAATCAAACAAGTGCAGAAATTTAAATATCTGGGAAGTGTTTAAGAATAAGAATGAAAATATGATATCGAAACCTGAAGATGCGTTGGAATAGTGAAAAACGCCTTCCAAAAAGCTAAAGAAAGAAAAAAGAAGGAAAAGTAAGTGCTCAAATGTTCAATCCGCCTATATTTCAGTGAATGCTGAACAATTTCCTCACAAATGAAGAGGAACTTAAGGTAACAGAAATGTGACTCTACTGAAGAATGCTAAAAATACCATGGACGGAACATGTGATCAATGATGGAATTTTAAGGAAAATTGATATAAAAAGGACTCTAAACAGTTTAAATTTTCGTGCACGAAGAAAGAGAGATTGGAATATTTGACACACACACAGAGGGTATATTGAAAATAAAAGAGAATAGGGAACAGCTAGTAACCTACCTAACAAGCTTGTGTAAATGGATTGTAGAACACGGAATAAGTAAGATAGTAAAAAACGTAAAATTGCTAAGAGTTATAAACGATAGGAAGTTGTGGAAAGCTACGATCGTCCATGTCCTGAGGGGACACGACACAAAAAAACGAAGAAGATAAAGTTCTAATATATAAACTGATATCTTTTGATTTAAAAATAGCCAAAATATAAAAGATTTGGAATATTGCTTTTTACAAAGAAGATTTAATGTTATATTTTTTTATTATTTTCTCACCCGTAACATGAAATTCATAATCCATAACTGATTCCAATATAACACGAGAAATTCTACATAGAAAACTAATTCATTTGTAAATATTTTATTACTATTTAAGAATCATTTCTCTAATTACTCGGAAAGAAATTAAAAAGAAATTACCAAAATTGTACTTAAAATGTTCTTCTCTTATTTTTCTTTTTTTTTAACGTTTTCAACTTTTTACAAATGTTAAACTTATTTTACTAAAATGTAGGGAAATGTTCTCTGCTTCTTCTCTCTTACCGCATGATCCTTTAGATTCATGTATGTAACCGCTTCACTAACCACAAATCTCCCCATCAACTCAACTCTTTTTTTGTATATTAAATCATCTTTTTCTTTACTAATTTTCATGTTTTTTCTTTGCTTGTCTTGTCATTTTTATATAATATAAACAGTGTGAAATTGACATTTAAAATCCAAAGTAAATTTAAACCGTGACGACTAGAATCATATTGTACTGATGAATGTGGTTGTCTCTTCTTACTATGTTGACAAAGTATACGCAATTTTTGCTTTTATTTCTTTTCTTATGTAATATAGGACTCACTTCACATCCAAACACTCCTCGCCAATACATATTAACGAAAGTTACACAGGAAATATTTTGTAAAAAATGCTCACACGTGTTAAAAAGATATTTAGAAACATTTTCAAATTTGAATTAATTTGGATGTCAAGTCATTCTCTTTACGGACATAGTGAAATTATATCACATGACAGCCAAAAGAGATTTTTATCCAATAGGAAACAAGAAATCAGAATTTAACATTTTTTTTAAAATTATCTAATTCTCGAAAATTATATTTAAAAAAAAGCAATGTATTTATAATTATTTTATAGTTTAGTCACTGATTTTATCGGCGGCTAACCAAATCTACATCAGTGATGTCTTTGACATTTTTTTATGTAATGAATCTCATACACGCGCGCATATAAACACAATCAAATATGTTAATAATTATGTCTCTTGATTTTAAATATATAAAATATGCTTTATTATTTATTCCGCTATTTATTTTTGTTTTGCATTTGCATTTATGATTACAATTACATGTATGTAAAATATTGTTTTTGTCGTTGTAGATAATTATTTTAAATCGCTGAAGGCCACATGATTGCAACTAAGTGTACCTATTATTTTCAGCAATAATATAAAAGTCTATGTGCAGAGCCTATATCAATAGATGTTTGTAATAATGAATTCAAACACATTGATGTTCAAAATCATAATTGTGTTAATAAAGATATTTGCTGGAATTGCAGAAAAATTAAGAAAAATTAAAATAAATAAAGAAAAATGTCGACAAATTAGTAAATATATTCTGCTGGATTTATTAACGGTTTTCATAAAAACGACCTCTTATTGTTTTGACACTGATTATCTGTATGAAAAAAGGTTAACAGGAGACGAATCGTGAACTAACTTCCCAGAAATTATATTGAGTCTATTTTTGTTATTTATGGATATATAATAAATGTAACTGACTTTCGTGTGTATAATTGATCTAATACAATATATTAGCAAATTATTTTAACATTCATTTTAAAATCTATGAAAACTAATAAAGGGAACATAGAAGCATTTTATTTATTCATTTAGGAAGTAATATTTTCTTATCCATTTCTTATTCTTAAAAATTTTACGCGTTTTCTGCAATTCATATTTGAAGAAAAAGAAAAAGAAATGTAGCTTCATTCAAACGTTTAACACAACGAATATCTCTATAGTGACAATAATTACGGGAAATTTTCTTGTACCACGTGAAAAACTTCTTAAGCTATCCGAATTTCTTACCTGAAATATTATTATTATCATCAATTTGATTTCTGTTGTATACTCATCTCCTCCTGGAGACCTAATGTCAAAAATGGCATCATGACATGATTTTCAATGCATATTTATGCAAAACTACAACAACAAGAAATGCCCAATTTACATAGATAAAGCTGTAGGATGTGAACTGTGATTGTGAGAACAATATTTTGTATTTCTTTAATGCATGGGATTCCTGAGATCCCGTCAATAAAACCTTTTCCAATCAAACTCAGGGCCCCAACCACAACTGGAATTATTGATATGTTCATATTCCATTGAAGTTTCCACTTCAAGATCCTTATATTTTGATAATTTATTGAAGTTCTTTAAAGATAAAATACAGTTTACCGGAACTGTCATATCAATAATAAAACGCATTCTTTTTTATGGTCTTTCGTATCTGACGGATTAGCTTTGATTGTTCTGTGTGGAGGTGCGATACGTGTGTTGTAAAGTCCCATAAAATTATTACAAGTCGAATCATGTAACCGTGCCTGGGTAGTGTCCTTACCAATTTCTTGCATTTTCCTTCTAATAAAAGTTAAAAAATTTTCAGTGCAAATATTGGCCTACCCTGTTATGACGTGTTTTATATTCGGTGAAGGCTAATGCCCTTCAGCCTAATGCTAGATGGTTAATTGTTTCTGGATATTTACCACTGAATCTGCATTTTGGGTCAACACAATTTTTAGGTATGTTTGATAATTTTAGTCAGCAAGTCTTGTAGAAAGAATAAACATTCAGTTTCAACTTTTATTCACTACGCAACCGTTGCCGGGTATAGAGGTTGTCTACATCAGCTTATTTGGCTAGGGGAAGAGTATTGGCCGTGAAGACATTTATCTTGTGATAGTTTCTGAATTTGGTCTATTTCATTTGATTTGTCTTTTTTTTAGGTTCTTTCCTGCTACAGTCGGTGGGTTGGAGTTTACTTGCTCTTCTTCATCCCCTTGAAACTCATTTTTAAATTTGCTACCACGAAATAAAGTTTCTTGTTTCTTCCATGTTCTTTGACACAGACTATCATCTTTTATAATTTCTAGGTATCTTTGAATGCTAATTTTTGTCGTTTTGCAAGAATGTTCTAGGAATGAACTAATCCCTGCATCCTTCGGATCTGACGACCTGTCGGTTGGGGCTTCAGAATATGCCGACTACGCCTCTGTAGAGGTATAACCCCAACCCACCCCCCTGAGGCCACCTGTTTTCTGTGGGTGGCGACTCGTAACGTCTGAGGTCATCTTTCAAAAATACCTCAAAAGTAGATATATAAAATATTTGAATTAGAAGGCTACGGCTGTAGAGTCAATCAGTTTGGAAGGAAAGAACTACGATACATCTTAGATAATCCAGACGTTTCACTTGTTCTTGAGTAGCGAAATCAAAAGGAAACCAGGGACTCATGACCGTTGCTGTAGCTCTGTCTTATGAAGGCGAATGGTTTTCCCCCTTGGTATTTCCCATTAAATTGGACTCCGTGGCGGGTGGGGAGCAGGGGCGGTGAAATAATTTTTTGATGGATGAAAAGAAACCCACGAAGAGAGCTCACATACGGATTCTGAAAACGAAAAGAGGGGATCCTTTCCAAGTTTTATCATCTTGGAATCACTAGATGAAACCCACTCACGAAATTATCTCCCTTTCCTTTGTGAAAAAATCATATCCTCTAAGCTAAAGCCCCGAAATGTGAAAAATCTAAAAACCATGTAACAATTTTTATTGAGATAGATAAGGAAAGACAAGAGGAGATACTACTGAAAATGACGTCATTTCACAACTAAAAAATAAAGGCATAACCTAAAAAAAAAACTGACACTTCACGTAAAACAATAATAATGCTCTATATACATACATCCCGATGAAATCTCTAATGAAACTGAATTACATAAATTAATACAGTAACTACAAAAACACTTTATATTAATGGGTGACTTTAACAGCCATAAAATAATATGGGAGAGTAAAGGAACTACAAGAAAGAGAAAATCATAGAAACATTATCTAATCAAAAATCATCTATTCGTCGTAAATAATAAGTACGTACGTACATCCATCAACAGAAACATTGCAATACTCTGCCATTGATCTTACAATCTGTGAAGCTAGGCATGGATTATGCCTGGTCAACTCATAATGATACATGTGGAAGTGATCACTTCCCAGTTATACTAATCGTAAATGATAAAATACCTCGCTGGAATTTTCGAAACTGGACAGAATTCCCAAATGCCTTCAAACTCAAGCTGATACCAGAAACAAACATAGATAAGGAAGAACTAATAACACATTTTACTGATACCCTACTTACAATAGCCAATTAAAGCATAACAAAAAGCTCTTGCACCTCAGAACCTAGTAAGCCATGATTCAATAATGATTGTAAGAAAGCAATTCGTACATGCCGAGTCAATTTACGACAAAACAAACAACCAAGGAAAACCTAGATGAATATAAAAACATGTAGATCCACACCCTGTAAAACTCTTCAAGAATCCAAACGGAAATTCTGGAGAGATTTTTTATCTAAAATAAATCCAAACACCGAACCCTAAAATTATAGCAAATTATATGAAAAATAGCAGGAAAATCTGTCCGAAACGCTATCAAGCGCCTTTCTTCCAAAGATTACCAACAAAAAAGACATAGACCCTCTAGCTGAAACATTTTCAGAAAACTATTAATCATAAAACCACTGCAAAGCATTCCAAATCAGAAAACAGAGCGAAGAAAAAGAAAAAAAATCAACTTTAATTAAAAAAAAAAGTCAATGAAAATTACTATCGACCAAAACTAGAACTACAAGAATCCCTAAACAATAATGATACCGCCATCGGTCCAGATGAAATACATTATCAATTCCTGAAACAATTACCTGAAGTATCATTAAACTTACCTCTTCCAAACTCTCAATCATATATGAATCGGAAACAATATTCCCAAATCTTAGAAACAAGCCACAATTCTACTAATTCCCAAACCTGGGAAAGACAATACAAACCCCAAAAATTACCGACCAATAGCATTCACCAGCTGCATATTGAAAAAATTATTAATAGCAGATTAATATGGTATCTGGAAACTAATAAACTAATAACAAAATATTAGACAGGCTCCTGAAACAAAAACTCTGTTGGTCATCTAATTAGCCTGGAAACAACCATACGAAAAGCCTTCATAAAAAATGACACTTAGCAGCAGTGTTCTTTGGACAAAGCTTATGATACAACCTAAAAGTACAGCATAAAAAGCGACTTACAAGCAACGACAGAATGCTATCCTTTATCTGCAGCTTTTTGGAAGACAAGCATATTAAAGTGCGTTTATATGACACCGTGACAACTGAAAAAGATGAAGAAGAAGGTGTCTCATAGAGGAGCATTCTGTCTTTCCCTGTTCAGTATTAAAATCAATAATATTGTAAAAAACATAATTACAGGAACAGATTGTGCCCTATATGTAGATGACTTTTTAATCTACTATAAGTTAAAATATATGCTGCAGCCATGTCTAAATAAAATTAAAAAATGGGCTACGGAGAAGAGGATTACATTTTCAAAAGAAAAAACTAAATGTATGCACTTCCGCCAGCTTTGAAAAATGCATAACGACCCAAAATTAAAACTAAACAATAACATAATCCCAGTAGTAGAACAATGCAAGTAACTAGTTATTCATATTCGATAAAAAACGAACATTTATACACCATATAAAATACTTACGGTCCAAATTCCAGAAAACTCTGTAGCTACTTAGAGTTAATGCTCACCGAGACTAGAGTGTAAACAAAGAATCATTACTCAAGATATACCGCTCATTAATTAGATCGAAGCTTTATTATGATTGCTTTATATATGGTAGAGCAAGAAAAAGGTACACAAAAGAACTCAACAGAATACATAATCAAGGATTATGAATAGCCGTAGGAATTTTCACCAGAGCTTCTATACACAGAAGCACATTAACCTCCATTAGCAATAGGGCGGAAAAACTGATTCTTCAATATTAAACTCTCGACCTGCCCATCAAATCCTACATATAAATGCACATTTCATCCATACTAATCTCTTTAACAGAAAAGAAGCCATCAAACCATATGGTATCCATATGAAAAATGTCCTGAAAAAAACACCTGCCTCTAAAATACCAAGCCATTTTGGTAGCACAGGGAATGATAAAGCGTATTCAGAAGCAAGAAAAGCATCTACAATAAATACACATCAAGCTCCTTAAATACCAAAATCCCATAGACAGGTATTTTTCAGAGCGCCCCCGAAGCTATCGAATATTACATTACAAGGTCGAGCTTTAGATTGGGTTTAACAGCAATACCGTGGAAAAATGCCAATGTCCCCTCGGCACTTTCCCTTTTGAAGATGCCTCAGGTGCCGGGTAATAATCTTCTCCCGAAGGAGAGGTACTGCTTTGGTGGAATTCCCACTGAGGCTTGGTCTTAATATTAAAGGAATATGAAAGATTCCAGGCAAAGGCCGGAATCCCATATATACAGAGCGTTCACGTAGCTACCGAACGAAGAGGTACTGCTTGAGAGGGAGCCCCCCACCCCGGGTCTTGGTCATAATATATTAGAAGAATATGAACGATTCCAGTAAAAATCCGGAAAGAGTATTTTTCAGTGCGTCCACGTTGCTACTGAATGTGACACAAGGTCGGGGTTTGGAGTTAGTTTGAAAGCAATACTATGGAAAAATTGTCTAGTCCCCCTCGACACTTCCCCTTTTGGTTATGCTTCAGGGAAAGGTACTGGTTGGGGGAAGATCCCTGAAGAATATTTGATTTGAATAATTGATTTCCTTCTTTTTTGAGTAGTTATGTTATTTTTTGTAGATGAGATTTTTCGGCGTTAACTGAAGAATACATTCATTAGAAATTACTGTTGGTTGTTTTTAAATTACTATCAGATAACTGTTATTCAAAGCCTACAAATCAAATTCACAGAATGAAAACCTGAGTCAAATTTCTCTCTCTCTCTCTCTCTCTCTCTCTCTCTCTCTCTCTCACACACACACACACACACACACACACACACACACACACACACACGCATACAAACATACTAACTCACACACATACCTTTAAAAACATATATTGCAGATAAAATTAAAAAAATAAATCTATTGATAAATGGCCCTGGTATTAGTATTAGTAAGAGCACTTACCTTTGCCAGCTTGGAATAATCGTGATTACTAAGTATGTTCCAGAGTTTACAGCGAAGACGAGTCGAACAATTCATATCTTCTTTGTCTTCAAAGTCCATGCAGAACATTGCTTTTCGATCTTGGTCCAACTGCAGAAGTGATTCATACGTGCTATTCCAGGAGTCGTAGATATTCCAACAGCAGCTCTGGATTAGGCTTTCATTAACACCCCAAAAATCTAACTCACGCTTCAAGGCTGGGCCGCAAACGTTGGATGGTAAGTGAAGTTGACCAGTGCGCACATATTCCAGAACCGATCGAAAACATACCGGATCACGATCGAAGAAATAATCTTTACGACTTTCTCGGTAAAACTTCCGCAGGAAGAGTTCATCTGACAAGTTTGTGCCACCATGTTTTTTGAGCGTCGATTTGTAAGTTTCGAAAAGTTCACCACCCACGTTCAATACAAGAGTAGTGGCATCAGGATCAGAATTGACCGCAATTTCCAATGTTTTGTAATCAACTTTCGCTCCTGGGGCTAAAGCGGCGAGTACATGTGCATTTAAAACTTTATTTTTATTAGTCATATTACCGATTAAATGTTTGCTTAATGACAATTGATCGAAAATTAAAGAATCTTGGGAAGTCAATATTACAAAATTCAGTAGAATGTTATAGATATAAATTTGATATAAATTTAATATAAAAAGTAATATAACATAGAGCTTGTTCAATGAAAATAAGCTCAGTTATCTTTAAATAAAAATATACGTTTTATTTTTCAAATTACAAATCAATTTAGTAGATTCCAGTTCAAAATAATCGAACAGCTTCATTATTTTCATAGTATAATTTAGCTCACTGTGTTTCTACTCTTTATCCTAAGGATATGAATGAGCCAAAAAATGGATTTTACATTTGTTGATAAAGTTGATTAACTTTAAATTTGTAATTATTTGTTTATAAAGTTACATCAAACCTGTTTTGCTTAGATTTTTAGGGTTATATTGAAACATATAAATATATGAATTAATTTTCAAAACGAACCAGTTAAGTTCATGTGAAAGTGATATTATGCAAATCTCACTTTCTCTCTCTCTCTCTCTCTCTTTCTCTCTCTCTCTCTCTCTCTCTAGTTGTTTCTTTTTAAGAACAGAATTTTAATAGTCTATGAAATCTGTACAAAATAATGGTGTTTCTGAAGTTCTTTGTTTTTTTTTTAACAGAAATTAGATGTTTGATTGAGTGTTCTTTACAAGCTTCGGCCGGATTTAATACTTCCAGATCTAATGATTACCATCTTTCCTAGAGAAGTTTTCTTTCTGATGGTTGATTTTACATACTTCTTCTAACGATAGTTTTCCAAAAAGAGTGTTCTTGTTTACTTGCGCAAAAACCACTTGGCGATAAAAGAATACCTACAAAAGAGAGGAGTGATTATTAGATAACTCGAAAATTACCAGCCAAAATATAAAAAGCAAATTTAATACAGAATTAAAATATTTTATATACTTTATTCAGTGGTTTACGCACTGATTACAAAAACTGATAAAAGTACGTTTGATATTCATTTCAATATCTAACAAATTAAGGCAGCTCAAAATCGGTGACTTTGATTTTTTTTCCTTTTGAGGAAATATTTTTCTATAATTAAAATTGGAAGTCTTTATCTAATATTATAGTGTGATTAGCACACACTGTTGCGTATGATTTGTTTATAATTTATTCATTTGACAATACAATATATTTCTTTTCCAGAGAAAAAATAAGCAAAAGATGTTTACATACGATTTTACTTAGTGAAAATTGATTTAAAATTCTGAAAACGTTACCTTCAACGAAAGGTTACAGAAGTCAATAAAATTGTATTCATCATTCTTTATTTGTGTGTTTATGTAGAGAGTGTGAGTGAATGAGTGAGAACGAAATCAAACAAAATTCGAATTCGAAACACTACTCTCCTCATGAAATTAGGAATACCATTCAGAAAGGCAAACTAACTGAAGTTTGCTGACGAATTAATTAATATTAAAAATAATCGAAATCTTCAAAATTGGCAGCAAGCACAATCAGTCAGTTATATGTGATACACGCTTAGGCGATCATGTATCTTTCGATACATGACTGACGAGGCAGACTTTTTGCCGCAGTAGGTTGCCATTCAAGGCTATAGAACCTGGTCTGTCCTGCTATTTATCCATAGCTGGAGGGAAAAGAAGAGGATTCATACCTTTCTAAAGGTATTAACACGTAAGTGAATGCAATGGATTCGACTGGAATTCAAACTCGGCTCTCCGACTCCTCAATCCGAGCAGCTATCCATTACTCCACCGTGCCTTTCTGCAAACACAATTGAATGCCTACGCAGATATTCTTAGTTTTTTTGCTGTGTGTGGGAGGGCCATTTCACCCCAAGCGAGGCATTAAAGCCAATTAAACTAAGAAGTTACTGAATATTAGAAAATATGAGAAAAACTAATAAGGAGAGAGGCCAATAAAAGAATAAGAATTAAGAAAATAGAAGATAATGATTGGCATTGCATTTAAATCTTTGAAGACCAAAATTAACTGGGAAGCAAGAAGATAAAAGAGTTCCATAAACGAGAAGTGTAATAAAAGAAACTGATATCATAGGACTTACGGTTACGCCTAGACATTTCAACTGTAAACTGATAAGACCTTGGCGCTAATCTAGTACTGCGCTTAAATTAGGGGGCTATTCGTATAGCCTTTCACAATTTTGGTTGTAGCTATTACTGGCATCAATCAGTTTGAAGTATTCTCATCTACTGCTGATAAAGCAGAAGGCTTTGCTGTTTCAACTCCACTCTCAACTCTTTATAAGTATCTTTGCTTGATTTTTCCCCTAAAAAAATCTCTACTGTGTGAGATGTGCATAATTTCGACCATGGTATCATCTCCAAACTAGATTCCACAAGGCTTGTGGTATCCCTCCAATTGTCCCAAGAAAATCTGCTCCTGAACTAGCTTCTGTTCTCTCCAAAATCAACAACAAATGTTTTGCTTCTTCCTTTTGCTTTCTAGTTTGTTGGAAATGCTCTTCTGTAGTTCCTGATCCCTCGAATTGTCATCCTATTAGTATTTTACTCCTTTGTGGAAAAGTTCTAGAAGATCTAATCAACTTGGTTAAGCATCTCATTTCACGCGGCCTTCTTTTGGATAAACAATATGTCTTTTATTTCTCTATGTCTACCACCGATGTGTTAATTGTTATTACTGAATTGGTCTATCAAGCTTTAGATAAGAACGCCAAGGCTCGGGTTGTGGCGTTCGACAGGTTGTGGCATGCTGGCGTTCCCCACAGGCTCAAGAGCTAAGGTGTCTCTGGACGAATATTTGGCTTAATCCAATCGTTCTTAACAAATCGTGCAATGAAGATTGTGTTGAATTGACACACTTAATATCACATTGATATGGGAGTTCCCCAGGACTTTATCCGTGGACCTACGTTGTTTCTTATCTTCACCCTTCTTGATGTCATAAATTCCCAAATAGAAACTATTTATGCTGAAGGCACAATTATTTACTCGTCTCAGATAGGTCCGACAAAGTAAAACTCGCTTCTGCTCTCGAAAATAATATCCAATAAATTGTTAAATGGGACAAAGAATGGTTTGTAAATTTTAACGTCTTCAAAACGAAACTGCTATTTTTTAATCACACTTGAGAACCTTTTTTATCCTTCATCATCATGGCTGATTCTAACCTCTAGGAGAGCAACTCAGTATGTCTTACTGGTCTCACGTTTTCCACTGACACGAAGTGGAGTGATTATAGTGAGTCAATCGGTATGTCTGCTGCTAGGAAATTTGGTTTACTGTGTCGTACCGGACAATTTTTCTCGTCGGGATCTATCTTATGCATTTATAAATCTACCATTTGTCCGTTCATTGAATATTGCTGCTATGTCTGGTCTGGTGTTTCTGCTAATTATCTTGAGATTTTTGGCAAAATACAAAGAAGGGCATGTAATGTTATCGGTTTTGCTCTGGTATCTCAAATTCAGTCACATTCCCATCGCCGTGACGTGTCTTCCCTATGTCTTTTCTATGAATATTTTCATGGCAATTGTTCTGATGACTTTTCCTTCTTGGTGCCCGTATGAATTTAAGAGTACTATTACTTTAGCAACTTGCCCCCATCGTTTTATGTTGAATTAGTTAGATATAACCAAACGTTTTATTCTAAAAATTTATTTTATCTTACTTCGCGCCCATGGAACCTCTTCAAAATTTAAATGCAACGACAATCGCAATCTTCTGTCTTCCTGAAACCTGTTTTTTTATTGTCCTTTGTCACTAAAGTCTTACTCTCTTTTACTCCCAGTGGCCCCTTTCGACTTAGTGGCTTATCGGTTTGGTTGAAAGGAAATGATTAAATAAAACAGCTGATAACCAGATGCCGACACAAACATTGAATTTAAATGTTATAATATATACTGCTGGTGTCCTTTGAGGCGGTGGTGTAGTGGATATAAGTGTTAGTAAAGTGTCGCTACAATCTACTGGATATAAGTTCACTCCCGGCAATACAGTTAGTGAAACAATGGACTCTGGCTAAGCAGAAACTAACAAAAACTGGCATGTCGGGGACAAAAATAACACAATAATCAACACATAAGATATACCATAGCCAAAGATGATAAGCAACTGAAGATAGCCAGAGGCTACTTGGCTGAAATGCTGTGTTTATAACAATAAAAAATGAGAAAAGGAGTCCGAATAATTCAACGTATATTGGTAATTCGTCATCTCAAAAATCAAATCAAAATTTGAATTCTTTTCACCGAGAAATTCAATCAAAACCAAAAGAAAGTTTAGCTTTATAAGATTTATAAAATTCTCTCAAGTGCTTCGCCTAAGCAAAGCCTTTGTATGAAAAAAATTATCTATTTTGTATTAAATTAAAATTTTTATAAAATTTTGTCGAGTTCAATTCTTAATCACACCCTTTGAATGAAAAACTTAACTATTCTGATTATTTTGTACTTAATTCAAATATAATTCTTATAAAATTAATCCTGTCAAAGAAAATTCAAACCGTTGACTAAATATACATATTTTAAACATTACTTTTAAATGAATTATATTTCTATTTTTAAATGACGCTAACGTTGAGAAAGTAAAAGTTATATTAATTTAAAGTATGTTAGGCAATAGCCACTTAAAGCGATTATGTAATTACAACTATCACTAGCAGCAGTATGCTCGTCTTAAATTCTAATCTCTTGGAAAACTGATCAATTTAATTGTGAAACTGATGAATTAAGGAATAGACAGAACAGAATCATTTAATACGTAGCACACCTGTTAAAGGCAACTTTACAAAAATGTTTACTGTAGGATAATTTATTGGTTTCGTGGTAATTATTGTTTTTCTTACAGCCAAATCATGATGAACTTCGGTGAATTAACTAACGCACCAAAATCAATAAGTATCTTAGATATTATATGGAGTCATTTAAAACCAAAGAGCTGTTTAGGAAGCATAACATAAATTAATAAAATATTGTCTTTAGATTTTCTACTTATAAACGAACCACAGGAAGTAATGCGTAATTAAATATATTTTGCACTTATTAATTTTCTAATGCAATTTTCCAAAACAGCAACAATTCCTTAAAACAACAAACAGTTATCACTTTCTTTAAGTAATTTATTTCTAGTATGGTTTCTGTTTCCAAAATATGTTATCTATTAGCAGAAAACACTGCAAGACTGTCACAAAGAAAGTATCTATTTGAAGACGAATCCTAACTGGATTGGCATTACATGAAACTTAGTATGAAACAATATATGAAAAAGAAGGAAATTTTAAAATGATAAAAGAAAAATTAAAATTGACTCACAGAGAAATTTCTCAGCAGACAAGAAAATGGAAGCTCGAATTTGTTCCGTCTTTCTTGCACTCAATATATGACAACTATCAGACGCCAATTTTGTCGATGCATATATTAAAAGGAAAATAGAACCAGCTTAATGTCATAGCATCAAACCACCAGGAGAAGATTGAATAAGTTGATGTTACAATGTGAGCAAGCCTAAATTGTGTGTGAACGAAAAAGTCAGAATTTGGGTTGTATTTCGGTCAAAGAAAAAGAGAAAAAATTGGCTGAGTGAAGGTAAGGTAGGGCTATGACAAGAGATTGTCCAATGAGGAACTTTCTAACGTCAAATTTAGTCCCACCTGACATTATAATTTGAATGTTTGCCGGCATCTCTGTTAAATATATAAGTGAGTAAATTATCATGTGTATGGGTGAGAATAACAAAGGGAAAAGTGAGTGAGAATGAGAAGAAAATGTTGGGCGCTCATTAATGCGCAAGTGTGAACCTGAATCGTCGTGGCGACAGAACAAGAAAAATGAAGGTACGTTTACGTTTAACTGTCAGTGAAGTGTAAGCTACGTACGTTTATAAATTATAAATGGTTATGTAATTATAATATCAAGAATACGTGCATGTATGTGTGTATACGTGTGTGTATGTGTATGTATGTGTGTGTGAGTGCGTATGAAATTAAGTATATATCTATAAAATATCAAGGTAGGGCTAAAATTGATCTTTCTCCACACACATGCACACGCACCCAGGTACACACACACACACATACGCATACATACATACATATATCAAAAATAAAAAGAAAGAACAAATTTATAATCCAGACTTCTTTAGCATTTATTTAAAAAAAAAAAAAAAAACAGTGCTCGATACACAGTAGAGCATAATATTATAATTTATTATATTTGGTTTTGAAACATAGTAATTTCTGTGTCGTGATGGAAACATTTTAAAAAAAATAATTATAATATATATATATATATATATATATATATATATATATATATATATATATATATTCACGAAATTATATAGTTTTCTCGTATATTAAGAATATATATATATATTCGTGTGCGTGTCCTTTTAGAATATGGGAAATCACGAGTCCGCTATTTTTTGCAGCGCTTAGAAAGTAAAAGATTATGTAAGCTTTTAGATTAGGCTAGGAGGCAGGTGACGTAGATTATATATTTGAAAAAATACCGTAATAGTTAGATTAACTATTCATAAAAGGCAAATTAATTGTCTCCCAAACAGGCTGATTAAAACAACTATCATTCAAAGACCAAAACTTAGAATTAAATTTACTGTAAGATATTTTCTTCAAAAACATTGAAGTACAAAATTTTACTTCTTTAAAAAAAACCCGCTAAAGTCATCTTTTATGTGCCGTGTCCCTTCCAGATGCGAACAATAACGGCTCTCCGTAAATGCCTGCCATTTGTAGCTATAAGCAACGTTTATGTAGGTTACTCGCTGTTTCCCTCTGCCCGTCCTACTTTCAAAATATCATGTGAGTGCCAAATTTTATCAGCCCTCTTTCCTCATTATGTATCCCAGAAAGTTAGACAGTCTCTTTCTGAATCTAATTATGTGTCTTTTTTGTTCCATTTTCCCTAAAATTTCATCGTTTCTCACATGTTCTGTCCATGGCATTCTCAGCACCCGTCTATAGAACCACAAGTCTCCTCTTCATTTTTGAGGAAACTGACTAATATTCACTGCCATGTAGGAGGACCGATATTAAATAGCAGTTCACCGCTCTTTTTTTAGTACGCATCGTATTCAAAATTCTGTTTAAAGCGACGTGGGTAATGCGTGCATCTCAACCATGCTATAAGAATTACGTCTCATGTATGATTGTAAGAAATCTATTACTCAACTGTTAACAATCATATCACTGAGTCAAAATCAACGTTGAGGATAATTAACGAACTTAACGACTTTGTATACCAAGTAAAACAGTATACTATTTCACTAAAATGTTTTTGTACCAAATAGATACAATATATTAAAAAAGAATCTATTTTATTTCCACAGATAATAGCTGATATATGCATTACATTCAGGATTTGGTGAGGAGAGAATCTCAACAATATAAAAATATTATATTTTCTTTTATTACAGTAAATAAAACAACGAATAAGCTGATAATGACCAAGACGTGGAAGTTTAGTTTTTCTCTATAAACTTTACTGGATTGCATTTAGGAAAGAAATTTAAATTACATTTTTATTAAGGAATTAATTCTGTAGAGTCTGTCAAATGCCAAATTTCTTATTACAACTTTTATGGTCATTATATTTTATCTCTTTTAAAATATTTTACAGCCCCTTTTGTTACAATCTGTTTTAAAATTTATCATCCGTACAGTCAAGAATAGAGATACTTATAATTTCTTACTTCTTAACATTTACTTACAAGAAAATATAGATTATTTTTTCCAAACGTTTTTCTCGCTAATTATGTTAATCTTCAAGTAAAATACTTACAATCTATACACAACTCGAACCTATATTTATAACTAAATATAAATCATAGCATCACAATCGGTCTTTTTATTAACTTCAATTCAAGTTTAAAGAAACTCACCGTTAACAGAAAAAAAATGGACCACGTTCGCTAAACAAATTCCCTTTTTTTTCATTTCTGATAGAAAAAAGCCACTCCAACAAACCTTGTTATTTTTGTTAGCAAAGCTAAAAATGGTATAATTTGTCGATACTAATATCATTAAACACTGTATTTTATTTGAAAGTGATGACTCACATTTAAATTTGCTCTCTAAAAAAATCATATTTTACTTCTTTATAGTTGCATGTCTTTTTTGTATCTCATACTCATTCATAATGTGGAAATGTTTATGGTTATAGAGACTTATCCTAAATACACAACTCAACAATCTTTACTTTTTCAAAATTCTATCTCCTCTCAAAAATAAGATTTCTGTTTATCTAAAGTCACTTTAAACAAAGGATCACCACAGTTTTCAAGATCATCTTTGAAATAAAAAACCGTAACATTTTAAACCATTCTCTAACATGAGGAAAGCATACTGTAATCTTGTTGCAAAAGAATTTCTATTCTACCTAATATATCGACAAATATTTGATGTCATATGGTCCATGGCCTTTTCCCGCAAGTACTCTATTTTCGTAGATAATGTGTTTGGAATGTATCAACAATGGCGTATCAATAAAATGGAGACAACGCTATACTTCAACTTAATAGCAGCCACATTCATTCATTTTAAAGTGTGATCGATGCTGCATCTGTGAAATTTGAATGGTCAAAGTATTAAAGAAATGTGTCAGATAATGAGTGTCAGCATTTCACTTATAAATCTCAAGAAAACTAGCATGGTGAAGAAACTCGATAAATGGGTTTCATATGAATTCCATGAAAGTTAAAGTTCGACATTTTGAAGTGTGTTTGATGCTGCGTCTGTGAAATTCGAATGATCCATTTCTTGAGCAAATAGTGACTTGGGATGAGAAATGGATCCTTTATGTCAGTCATAAGCCATTGACCCAATAATTTAATCATGACGAGGGAGCAAAACACTTTTCAAAACGGAAGTTTCATCAACAGAAGATTATGGTGACTGTCTGGTTGTCCGCCGTCGGCGTTATCCATTAGAGTTTTCTATAATTCAACCAGAGCATCGTTGTCGAAATTTACTGTCATGAACTGGATGAAATGCACATCCGCTTAAGCAAATGCGACCGGCACTGGTTGATTGGCGAGCTGCAATTCTACTCCAGGAAAAAGCTGGGCCACATATTACCAGGATGACACTGTAGAAGCTCACCCACTTGAGATACTTTGTCACATCCACCATATTCACCTGATCTCTCACCCACTGAATTCCACTTTTTCAAACATCTCGGCAATTTTTTAAACTAAAAGACATTCCGTTGCAAAGATGTAGAAACTGCATTCAAATATTTCTTGACGTCTAAACCTTTAGAGTTTTATCGTAAAGGCAAAAATAACCTTCTAACTCGATGGCATAAATGTATCAGAGTTCCTATTTTGAATTATTTGACCATTGTTTAGATATATTAATTCAGGAATAAAATTGATTTAAAAATCAGGCATTAATTTCCGAAAAACCTAGTACTTTAACAAATATCCATGTGTATAAGGATGGGCTGAAAAGTTCATATAGCTGTGAAATCTTGTAAGCATTAACTTCAACTCTTCTTGAAGGCTGATTAAAAGAAGGAAAGGTTGAAGATGGGAAAACTAAAGAGAAGGAGGATAGTGGCGAGAAACCGAATTGAGGCAGAGTATGTAGTTTTGAATTCAGCTAGTACAAAATTTATGATGCTGACAGCAGAGGAAGCAAAGAAATATAGGGATGATGTCTTGGGAATATGTACTTCGCTAAGTTCTACATATTTGACAGCTAATCACAGGCTATGTATACTTGAACTGTTTAAGGCCAATAAAAAAAGTATTGATATGAGTCAATTAAAGGGCAAGTTAAATGTTTTGGAAAGAGGAAGTATGGTTTGGATGGATAATAGGTGGATAGTGATAAATTAGTCGGTCGCGATAGACACCATGTTAATCATTGCTGCAACAACAGTAGCAGCGATATGAAAACTTGGAAATTATAGCTGGAAATCGATTGGTGATGTTTTGGCGAGCATGCAATGACCCGAGAAAGAGATTCCGATCAGTGATCTTTACCCAAATAGGTCAAATATCGACAAGGATGGAACTGAATTGAATTCGTCAAAAGTGGAAATGGAGCCGGTACCTGTTGAAATGGAAGCAATACCCGTTGAAGAAGAACCAAAACATCCCATTGCAGAGAGAAAAACGGTACCCAAGAAGAACAAACCATAAAACACACAGACATACATCCACACAACAGAAACATGAAAACTTTGCATGAAAAATAAAGGAGAAAGACTCTTATAGATTTTGCATGAAAAGAAAGAAGATTTTTATAAACGTTGCACGATAAATAAAAATGTTGCATGACAAATAGAAAGGCTGTATGAAAATTATTCTTTTTCTATTACTACAGCATGACTTAGTATGCATGACAAATTCTACTTTAGTAGATTTGGGATTTACTAGTAAATGACAGGAGAGGTATGGGAGGAATGTGATACTATTTGTTGATACCGCGGTAAAATAAAACCTAAGAAAGTTTTCTTATCAATAGAAAGTGTTATGTGCTAAGAGACATTGAAACAAGAAGGGTTAATACCAAAAATCCACGGGAAGAATTAAGGATTTAGTTCACACGTAAACGACTTCAAATGTATGTCGATCAGTTTGAACAATGGAAAAAGTGACCCAGACTTAGGGAGCAATGTTGATTGACACAGAGCTGCAAATGCGGGCTGGAAAGCGAAAAAGTAGATTTTTATAAACAACTGAATTTGGAATTGAGTTTTCCTGAACGGAATATGGTCGAGATACCAGGCGCATCAACGGGGATGAAGGAATCACCCACGCTCACTGAAGAGGTAGGTGAGAGAGGATAATAAAGGAGAGGATGAAGAGAGGGAATTTTCCCAAAGTTATGACGTAAGCCGGAGGGGATTCACCGAAATGCACCTACCTCGTCATAATTTTGGCAGATGCCCTTGAATACAAATGCGCGAAGTGAATTAAGTAGAAGAGAGAAGAGAGGCAGAAGAGACTGAGACGAGACCAGGAGAGAGGCCCACGTAATTATCTGCCGACGAAAGCCTCCGACATCAACCTTGTGCCAAACATTACCAAAGCAGTAAACCAGATTTTACCAGGTCAACAATAATATCACTCCCAATTTAGATGCGGGTTGGGCTGATAATTAATTACATGCGAACATATAACCAATTATTGTACCTGATTGAAATTTAACTTAGCTCATTATATAATAATAATAATAGATTAAAAATAAGGACATAATTCTGGTTACTCAATAACAAATTTCATTCAAAATGTTTAACTTGAGTATGAAAATGATATGTATTTGAAATATTGGAAGTAAAATTAAAGGAAAAACACATTAACAAATGTCTTTCAGTGATGAAAAATCTTTGCCAAACATATGACTTTATTGAAGTCCATAAACTCAATTTGATCTCAATTATTTTTGTGTTTTTTAGGATTTTTTTTCCAAAATGTTGCGATGAGAAAATAATTTTGTTATATACTTAATTCCAAATCTTAGATATGCAAAAAACGTTTCCATCAAACACAATTATATTTTTGTATAATATCGCATAATATAAATATTATATTGTGCGTATAATATAAATATTATATTATTATACTGAGCGTATAAAATAAATGCTACCGAAAAGGAAACGATTTATATTACTAATTATGTATGTACATAAAATTTGTGTAGCATCGAGTTAAAATCAGACAATACAAAGATGTATTGAAAACTCAGTCCTAACAAAAGGGATTAAAAAATCTACAGTTGATGTTTAGGCATTTGGTCATTTTTTGACTAGTGGTTCGAGCTTAGAATTTTTAAGCACCACTCGTAAATACCGTCTCGTGTACGGTGAAAAAGGATAACAATTTGGAATAAAATACAAAAACATGTCAAGAAAAATATTTTATGAAATATATATAAACTATGTAATTTTATTATTAAAAACCCCAAAATGGTAGTGAATTTAGATCATCCAATGAGGATAACTAGGCAAGCTTTCTGTCTGTGAACATCTTACATCAGTTTTTACAAGAAATAAAATAAGCAAAGAGGATTTTTATTTAAATGGGAGCATAAGCCCTAACTTGATTTATAGTTTTAATTTTATACGTGTGTGTAATTCCATCGGCTGACAAAACGATCCTGAAAATTTTCTATTTTTTCTTTTAGATATTGATATGGCGCAAATAACGTTGGAATCAAACAGTTATGTCTGTTCAAAAAAAAGATGCAAGTATCTGAATTTCCAACAGTGATAAAGTAAGTCTCATTTTAACAATCAACGAAATCCTAACAACACCGCAGGCTCAGTGTTTATATATATTCATATATATATATATATATATATATATATATATATATATATATATATATATATATATATATTGCTGCCACATCTGGTCTGGTTTTCCTGCTATATATTTAGAGATTCTTGATACAATCCAAAGAAGAATATATAATGTTATTGGCTCTGACCTGGCTTCTCCTCCTCCATAACGTAGCTTCCCTGTGTCTTTTCTATAAATACTTCGATGTTAGAAGTTCTTAACTTTCTTCAATGGTACCTAGACGTTATGAATTTAAGCGCTGCTGGTCGTTGCAGGTGATCGCTGTAGTTGAAGTTGATGTTGGTCGTGGCCGGGATGATCGCTGTTGGTTGTTGCAGTTGCTGTTGGCCGTGGCCGGGTTGCCAACTTGACGTGTTGGGAAGGAAAGAAGAGCTGGCGTTGTTCGGGCATGTCAAAGGTCCAGTGCAGGCGTTGCGTGTTTGCCGGTCCAGTCCGTTATTAGTAACCTCCCATAATAATTACTAACATAGTGTACGGGAAAGGTTAAGGACGACGTCCAGGCAACCCGGGTCGACGTTCCTGGCCTCCGGCCAGGAACCTGCGTATCCGACCGTTTCAGTTACCGACGGTAAATTTAGTGAGAAGTCACTGTCTTGGGGTAAGGGAGACCAGCAAGTGAATTGGGTAACCTAAACAGTAAAGTATCTATAAAAAAAATAAGTCGAGGTTAGCTAAAGGGAACTAAGGCCTAAAAATGTCTAGAAGTATATTACAACTAGGTTTGTAATATAACTTAACTAAAAAGGGAACTTGCTAGTCTCTACCACAGGTTTACAGCGTATAGGGAGCACAACCGAGAGGTCAAGGTCGAAATGACCTGTTCTCTTAGGGTTTAAGGATCGTAGGAGGAGGTAACTCCGACATTTACATGACATGACGGATCCTAGCTGTGAATCGTTGAACTGGTGAAACTAAGGAATTTAGCTCATTTGATCATTTGCCATGGAAATAACGATAGAGCAACGAGAGGCTAGCAACGAGAGGGATTACATGGTGGAAACAGTTCATCACCCATAAGACCACGTAATCACTTTTGAATTAGGCTAAACAGTACGGACTGGAGACACCAGCGCAGGTATAACAAAATATTTTATTATCCAGATATCCAGATAAGTAGCCTTCGTAATGTCAAGGCTTTTGATATGTCTGAAAATAGAGATATCACAAAGCTTTTATGCATTATATCACAAAGCTTTTATGCATTGAAAATTTCTACAAAATATGTACGATTAAATTAACATACAACCAGGCGATTTCAATTTACCTGTAAGCACTAAGTTAATACAGAAATACTGTGAGATACGTAACGCTTTAAAAATATATATAATAAATTATAATTAAAAAATAAGTAAACAAAAATAAAAATTCAGTTTAAATTAGAATGTAAAACATACGGTTGAAGTAAAATAAGGTGTTCATCTGTTTTGTCTTGCCATCTAGATTTTGTTCTCGTGAAATAAGGACACCGGTTCCTCAGCGAAACATCACAAACACATTGTTTGGAATCGGTCGATTGTTATGTCATCGTGACCGATGATTCGAGAGGATTGGTTTTGTTCAACTGTTGATCACGCCAGATTATGTGTTATCACTCTAAAACTGTAACTAAGATTCGCTCAACCTAGTTGAAATATCAACCACAGGTTGGCCCTGTGTGTGTTGAACCAATGCAAATACGTCTGAGCAAGTCGAAACTGATCTCTGATTTCCATTTCTGTCAAAGAACTTAGAAAGATTTATAACTTATTTTTCTTATTAGGACTCAGTTTTAGTAAGGAGTTTAAAGAATTAATTTCTGATATTTTTACCTAAAAAATTCTTTAAATACCTAACAAAAATTCATTACCTTTCAGGTAGTATAAATGTTAGAAAGTTTGATATTTATACAATGTAAATCCAGATCAAATCTACTTGAAATTTGGCAAATCCACCAAGTAACCAATTGTCACCCTAGAAGAGAAATTCCCTCACGTTATCACAAAGGCTGTAGCTTCAAGTATCATTGATTAAAAATACTGAAAAAAAGAAACTTAGATATTTATTTCTTTGACTGCTATTCACAGAATCTTCCACCAGAATTAAGAAAATAAGCAGTCAAAAACATTAGATCTGGAAGAAAAAAAGGTTTTCAATTCAAAATCGGTCATTTCTAAAAGAATTTAGCATTTCCAGTATGGTTTATGCAAAAATAAATACGAAAGAATTTCGAAAGTTACTTCAAAGTAAACGAAATTTGACAAAAATGAAAAATTGAAATAATTGATCAACTTTGATTTTTTCAAAAGGTACAAAGAAAAATTAAATCCAGAAAGTTGTGCAAATACTGCTAGACTATGTAAATACAGTAGTAATTAGTAGTAATTGTCTGAACGCGATTCTGTTTCGGACTGCCTTTGACTCGACCGACTGACTTCTGATGGACCTCACGCCAGACTTCAGACTGAACTCCCTGCTTCCTCTTGAGGCGCAGTATTTATTACGTATGGAATAGTCCATTATGTTATTATGGGTAAGGTCCCAAAACAATATATATACACATATGCATATATATATAATGCGACAGTGTTATTGGCTAACTAGACAACTGCAGCGGGCTACCAAGTTGATTAAAAGCAAGCAATATTTAGGGCATCTTTTCTAGTCCCCTCCTCGGATTAGGGAAAGCAGTGCTTTGTCACCATCAGAGGACACGAACAACACAATTGCTCAAGATTTTGTACAAGAACGGGGCATCACCAGATGGTCGCCACTATAGGGGCGCCAGCTAGAGACTTCCAGTGTTATATTGTACCTGTCCCCATCGCCTTAATTCGCTCGCCAGTGGACTTGTTGCTCAGGTGGAATAGCAAAGAAGGAACGCAGAACTGAACTGCAGACTATCCACACAGAAGATTTGTTTAAAGTGGTGAAGGCTTGTGTAGAAGCAGCCACACTTTTTGGAAGTGCTGATAACAAGGAGTTGGTTCAAATATTTGCCACGAACACAATGAACAACACCCCTCAAATTTTATTATCACGGAGTTATACCTCTCCGGTACTAGCAGTGCAAAGAAGTGTGCATCGCCTTTCGATGGTAACTTCACGTGATTTAGCCCGCGAGCTGAAGCGGTTTAGCTTGGAAATTTAGAGGATGGATGAAGACCAGTGTTGTCCGTTCACCTTAATAATAAGATACATACATGTGTGTGTGTGTGTGTGTGTGTGTGTGTGTGTATACGTATATGTATGCATGTATGTATGTATTTGTATTGTAACACTTACACGTACATTTACTTATATTTATCCATTTGAATATATATATATATATATATATATATATATATATATATAAATATAAATGTTGAACAGTCTGTTTTATATATGCAATCGTCAGGCCTGACGATTGCATATAGTATGAAACAGACTGTCAATCTAAGTGTTGACTTCTATGTTCACTTTTATATTTACACACGCTCTATCTCTGATATTGAGCACTTTATCCCATAAATATAGCACACCTTAAGACTATATTTTTTCTTATATATATATATATATATATATATATATATATATACCTTGTGGGTCATGCCTCTTTAACTTCTGGGCATCCCAGTTGCAAAAGCAACTGGAAAGTCGTTGTACTATTCTGCCTTGAATGTTTTCATAAAGTGAACGTGTTAACCACTTGGAACATTCGGTTATATTTATACTGATACCCATTAAACTAAGGAAATTTTATATCTAGTCGTATAAGTAGATATTATCACCTTACATGGAAATACCATTTATTTTTGTATATCATCGGGCTTTTTGACCATTGCTCGTCTACTACTGGACAGATACTTATTCCAGATTTTTCTATGATGACCATGACTATCTCCATATCTGGTCTGACACAAACCAAGCAACCTTTTATTCCATCAGTTATCGTTTCTTCTTGCTTTGTGTCCTGCGAATCTTCATTTTGTTATTTTATTACTTTTATGATGTCCCTTGCCTTGGTTTAATTTCTGTTCTATGTCAACCTATTTCTATCTCTAAGAAGACCTAACATTATTCTTTCTATTGGTCTTTGTGTTTTGTATTTATTTTTACAAGCGATTTTGTTCATTTCTATGCTTTGTGTCTGTACTTCATAGATGACATTATAAACTTTAAGCATATTGGAAAAATACTTGTCATTATGTTTCCATTTTTACTAAACGCCTTAGCACGCAATCGTTATACTCCGTTTTATTTCATTTAATGTTATTACCTGTCTTAAGTATATGTATTCTTGGATTTCTTCCAGTTCTTAATCTTCTATTTTTAGGAACATTTTCGGAACATTGCCTCTGCTTTATTTCTATTCATTTTTCAAACCTACATTAAGACTTACCCTATTAATATTAATTTAGTATTCATTGTAATTTCTCGGATGTTTCAAATATTAGTAAAATGTCGTCAGCATCTCTTAACTCGTTTAAATTTTATCCCATCCGCTCTTCGTTCATTTTCTGAAAGATACATTTGAAGTCTGCTGGAAATAGTTTAATAGAAATCATATCCCATGGCCTCCTTTTCAAATTTTTATCGGTATCTTTGTGTAGTAGCTTTTTTCTAAGACACTTATTGTATATATTCTCGATAAATTTTGATTTCCTGTAAGTTAAAAACTGCTGTCAGTTCTGCCAACTCAGATTCTTTTTCCTAGTTAACCAAAACTAAACCAGGCAATGGATCTATTCGGTTATGGATCGTTTGTTATTTTACTTCTAAAACTTACCCGCTTGTGTGGTTTGTTTTCATCTCAGGTGTTTTGTAATCCCTTTGTAACTGTCTTTGAGAATCACTTGTATATTTTCAATAATAATGTTATTGGACGAGTGTTGACAAGGTCTCCATTACTTCTTTTCATGAAGTTATTCCTACATTAAATATTTTAGGTATATTTCATTTCCATGTATTCTAAGTAAATAGTTGCTCTATTCCTTTGCAGAATTCTTCTCCAGCATGTCTATTCGCCAACGATGACATTGTTCTCGGGCACATGAGGCAATGAATCTGGATTTTGATCCAACAGGAACATCCCGATATATAGCTAACTTTGTCGTCATTTTGGGTTTTAAGAAGATATTGAATAACTGAGCTCATCCATCAAGCTCACAAACATTTAATGTCATCAGACACTAAATGTTTGTGAGCTTGATGGATTAGCTACCACTTACGGCAAACTTACAGCATGTTTAAGAATTAAGATAAAATTATAAAGTTCTAATATTATTTTATTTACTAGTAATTTTCATTTAGTTTTTCATTTATCTTATTTTTGTTGTTTTATTTTGCTATTTCCCACGAGCAGCAAATGGTCAACGTTTGACCTTAAATAAAAGCTAGTGCCACTTCAGACATTGAATCCCAAATTGCTTGAGTTGAAACATGGATTTACGTAATTTTGACAGATATTGAATCAAAGGAGAAGGCAACAGATGGTATTCTTACACGCCAAGGTTGATTGGAATAGCAGAGAGAGAAGAGGAATTTACGAATTGGCCGAATTGCCGTCTACACTAAGATCAAGTGTGCACCAAGCCAAAGTATCAATATAGAATCAATGAAGAACTGGCAAATATTATGTTAAAAAGTAAACGAGAAGAAAAGAAAGTTGTTAGACTAGTTTTACGCGCGTTATCGCTGTAATTTAACAATCTGTGGGATTAATATATAGTTAAATGAAGGCTACAAAGGATGGATTCACATTTACGCAGGTTAATTATTTCTCCTTGTTATCTCGAGCTTCTCTACCATTTAACTGATCTAGCACTTAAAAGACAATTATAAAATTTAACTTAAAGTACAGCTTTGTAATTTGATATATTGAATAAAGCGCAGAGGTTTTAGAGGGAGTTGTGTGCTTAAGAAACGGAGGAAATTCTGCGATTCAAATTCAAGTAAGAAAGTGACACATTTTTGATAGTATCTAACACTGTGCCTATTAATTTCAATAAGAAGACAGTTAAATTATGATTAAAAAAAGTATAAATTTCAAAACATATTCGCAGAAGATCAAATATAGCATTTGATGAAATCAAGATGTAAGAGTCTATCTAATAAGACGAAAAAGTCAATTTCCTACCTTCGAGATAGGAAGTCGTTCGGATCTATTTGGTTTGTTTGAATCAGCGAGTCCAATATTTGCCGATATCACAGACCCGTTTGTTCCCATACAAACTACTAATACGAATAGTGCAAGTTTAAACACACCCACACACTCATATATATATATATATATATATATATATATATATATATATATATATATATATCCATACACGTTTCATTAAATAATATAGACAAGTGTTGTCTATTTATTTTATGTAAATTCTTTTCATAATATATATATATATATATTGTGTGTATTTAGGCAGCATTTTTCATTTAATGCATGTTTCATTAAATAATATAGACAAGTTTTGTCTATTTATTTTATGTATGTAAATTCTTTTCATATTGTCTGATAAGCTTAATAACATTATCATTAAAAGACGAAAGAAAATCACCATATTGATACATATTTTTTAATCCTAGCTAAGCTTTCGGCTTACATAACCCATTATCAAAGATGACATTATAATATATTAACCAATACACGGATAAAACAATAATGATAGTCTGTTTTTGTTTGCATGGAAGATTTCCAAGCAACGACATACTCGTTCATACGAGACGCTAGAAGCGAAAATCCCACCGTAGCTAATGGCATCACACATGACCACGTGAGAGTGAAAACGAGAAGTATTAAGTATGGGCAGACGTTGGTATAAACCAATGGCTTTTGTTATCAATTATAGACATTTAAGAATATTTGTGGGGATTTCATAGTTTATTTTGTTCAGGTTAGGTTTCAACTGTTTAATATATATAGCTTCAAGAATGTTTTCATGTTTAAGTATATTTGTGTTTTCAACGAGGATTTTCCGGAATTGTGTATGCGGCCAGACATGTTGTTTTAAATGCCTAAAAATTTTAGAGTTATCATTCAAATGTAGAGTCAAGCGTCGTGAAAAACTTGTCTATATTATTTAATGAAACATGCATCAATATATATATATATAAAGAGAAGGGGTTATAGTAGTTCCAACGAGGGAAAAGTGTGTATATTAAAAAGAGAGAAACCGCAAACGTTGAAATGTGGATATTTTTATAAAAAATATATTATGCTTTATTTTTCCATAATTTTGATACACGGGTTTCCGGTCTCGCGACCTTCATCAGGCAAAGAATGGATATTTCCATATATTATTAAATGGAATTAATTTTTCTTATGGTTTTCGATGTTAAAATATTCTCGATATTAGACATTCTCTTTTTTTGTGTATTAGTGACCAAATGTCTTCCTTGAACTGGCAGTGAAATGTTCTGTGTGAAGGGTAATAAAACAATTAAGACTGGTCCGAGAAAGGGTGAGAAAAATATCTATATTCTTATCTTTTCTTATCTCTTCTCTCTCTCTCTCTCTCTCTATCTATCTATCTATCTATCTATATATATATATATATATATATATATATATATAACTTTGCGATTATACCATAAAGCCTGCATGAAAAATAAAAATTAAATATTTACTTTTTTGTTCAAAATAAATATAACTGACATTCTGCCGGAAATAATCGCCATTATTGTCGAGTTCTCCATGTTGTTGCTATTTTTCACTTTTTGTATTTTTAGTTTTCTTCTTTTTTTAACACGTTCCGTTTTTATTGAGTTCATATGTATATGTTATGGGAACTTACCTATAACGATAATGGACTCTTCCTGAAACTATAAATACTGTGCCTCTCAAGAGGTATAATGAATGAATGGTGTAACCCGTCGAGACAATATTAGTTCACTCTAAACCAGACGGACAGTCATTACTAACAACTTCAACTTCTTGTACTATATTTCTGTTGTAATATATCTTTGTTATTCTACTCTTGTGTTCGTGTTGTTCTTCCTTGATTCTAACCTTGGACCATAACTGTGGTGCGAGGATACTGGACCATAACAGTATACCCTAGAATAAAAGAATTCCATTGTATACTTTAAAATATTTTCAGCTTTATATCTAAAAAATTGATTAAAAAAAAAATTAAAAAATTTTATTTATATCTGAGGAACATCGAAACATTAACAGAATTAATCACATTCGTGATCAAAAACATTAATTTCATGTTTGCGTTTTAATTACTTTCTGCCTGAATGTCTTAGCACATGAATCAAACTTATTCGTATTATTTTTTGCTTAATTTTTAAAAACAAAGTTAACAAAGTCACCTTTTCAGGTTAAACGTATTCATTTTAAAAAGCTTTAAAATTCGTTTATCAACGCGAATTCTAAGTCACTATAAATACTACATACAAAATGATCTTCTTTATCTAACCTTTAAATGTTTGAATTTTAGAAAACAGGTTAGTTGTTTCCAACCAATATTTATTTTGGCAAATCTTTCGCCACAAAATCGTTATAGACTTCAAAATAATGTCAGCACGTGTAATTTTACACAAAGCATGTTCTGAAATAGTTTTACTATTGATATTTTAGGTTATTGTTGGTGATTTTTAATTTTTGCAACAATAATTATCATACCTCACATTTTAGGCTTAATTAACTACGGTTCAAAAATGAATGTCGGAAATGAAGCAGTGGGAAGATTGGGTTGAACCAGTTTCCAAGTTTTCTTGTCAGTCTTGAAAATTAGCCCTCGAAATCATTGGTTTTATTTAAGCTCAAACGTTATTTGGTGCACGTGGGAAAGAGCGAAACAAAAGCAACAAAAATTAGGTAAATGAAAAACTAATTGAAAATTACTAGTAAATAAAATATTAAGACTTTATAATTTTATCCATGTATAAGTCATTAATATTTTTTAAACTTATTCTCAAATATATTGTAAAGTTTGATCGTAAATGTTAATTGACACGGCTTTTACTGTGGTGCATTGTTTGTTAAACACTTTTCACTTTTACAGAATACACGTTATCTCGCTGAAATATTGGATGGAATGCAAGAGGATGCTAACACCCGTAGTTTATATGGCATATATTGTAAAACATGATAGAGTGCACTATGTATGTGATTTGGGGTCCAAGATAGCTTAAACAATAAATACATAGCACAGGCTTATAAGTGCATGCATATAAACATCTTTAGACTTATTTCCTATTTATTTATGTTGATTTCATATAATCTTCATATTTGTCAACTTAACTTTTTATCTCTTCTTTTAGTACACATCTATATATATATATATATATATATATATATATATATATATATATATACAGTAGAACATATGTTTATGCGTATATGCTTGCATTTCTTAGGTGGTCTAGCCAAATCTAATTGGTTATATTCTGAAAAAAATTATCTTATCCGAGACCTGGTTGAAACAAGTAAATCGACTGGTGGTCACATAAACCCACGTACTTTTGAAACATCCTTTAGTCAATATTTACATGGCTGAAAACGGACTAGTTTTCTTATTTACACACACACGCACACACACACACACACATGCACACACACACACACACACATATATATATATATATATATATCGCAAGTTAATTGTTGAGCCACTTTTTTGTCTTATCTGCTACCTTATCTTGCAACATTACGCCTCTCCTTATTTGCTACTATATTCCATTGGACACTAACGGTCAGTCAGCTTCGTGATGATTTAAATAACACAAAAAAGCTTTCAAAAAATTTGTTGGATTCTTATCAGATAATTATTATTAGTATAAATTACATAAATAAAGTATAAAGTATTTATTATTTTTATGTAGTGTAACAGTTAACACTAAAAGAAACGCAATCTGTGTTCCTTTCATTTCAAGTCATGAACTCGCTTTGTTCGCTTACTGACATATCTCAGTGTTTGACGAAGATGTGTAAATGATTACTTGAGTAAACCACTTTCACCTTGGCTTCCCAGGCAGATATCAGACTGAACCGATACTACATATGTTCTATTATATATATATATATATATATGTGTGTGTGTGTGTGTGTGTGTGTGCGTGTGTGTGTGCGTGTTTGTGTGCGTGTGTATGTGCGTTTTATGTCAGATCCCTTAATGCGTGCTACTGATAATATGTAACCCAGCACTACCTGCCGCATAGTCAGGTCGAGTTACAGGCTTGACTGGTGAGGAGGGTGATTAGTCCACCAGCAGAATGAAAAACAAAACATGACAAAGGGCAGATGAATTTGATTCTTGTGGAATCAAATTTCTGAAACGAAGAATTCGACTCAATATTGGTTGCTGGAATGTAAGAACGCTTCTAAATTGGAAAAACACAAACCGCCTTGAACGTAGAACATTTCTTGTTATGAAAGAATTGCAGCGCCTGAATTACTCTCTAAGAAACACGTTTGTCTGATAAGGATCATCTATCGAAAGTATCATCAGTATATACCGTATTCTGTTCTAGCAAACCAAAATGTGAGAATGTGATAGTGGCATTGGGTGTGCCATATAAACATCTGTGGTAGACAAGGTAGAGCAGCCGAGTAGCATCTGTTATTGAATTGCGTTCCCTTAGCAGTGACCGTTATTTTGTCACTCCTCTTAATCTATGCTCCAACTATTGTGATCAAGTAAGAAAACATGTCTTTTTATTCAGCTCTTGGAGATTCTATAAGATCAATCCCAAAAGAAGAGAAACTGATAGTCCTTGGAGACTAATGCAAGTGTAGGGAAACAACATGAGATTAGGGTAGGTTCTCGGTTCCTATAAAATTCGAAATATGAACAGCAAATGATTATATCCTCTTGAATTGAGTTCCCGGTTTGATCATGCAATCAATTAAAAAATCTTCGCCAAAAAGAAAGGCCTAAGTTTACTCGGACTCATCTCAAACCGAAATATGGCCATTTTATAGATTTTATCATACCTAAGAGAATGGAGTTGTCTGCAATGTTTGTATTGTAGATTGTGCACAGATCCCAAACTGGATAGGGGGAAATTCAAGTTGCGTATTTAAAAAAGAATCTTGATGTGTCTAAACTGATACAGTTGGAAACTCAGCGTTAGGTGACAAGATGAACAATGTTACTTTTGATGGTACATGGGAAGTTCTTAAAACAAAAGTTGGAACTGAACAAAGATCTCCAAAGATCTGAATGCAATAATAATCCTCAACCAGATGGGCAGGACACGTTGTGATAATGGGTAATAACAGGATTCTCAAACAACCTTTCTACGGGGAACAGGTAAGTGTCCACAAAACAAACTTAGGAAGAGGATAATCTGAATGCATTGCACATGGTTGTGAAGCACTGAGAAAGTTGACTAAATCGTATAGTGCGGTGGCAATCTATAAGGGAGGGGTGCAAGGTCTTTGAGGGTGAATGTCTCAGATCAAGCGTGATCTCACTCTGATTTGCAAACTAATATGTAGTTTTGGAAATGTGGTATGTGTGAGTGCATGCTGTTGTCAGGGCAGGATATGTAAGCCATCGGAAAGGTAAGCATAACAACCAGAAGCAAACTGACTATTGCAACATGCCTCAACATCCTGCCAACAATACCTGTGTTGTTTGCAACAAGATTTGTAGATCATCATCTGAACTGAAAAGCCACAGGAGAGCTGTAAGGCATGTAGATCCAATCAACCCACTCAAGGATATCTGTCATACATGCATGATACTTATGAAATCGAATACTGGTCACGAGTCATCCTAGGGGCCATGAACGTCGAAACGAGACGGAAGACATAAGTTAAATGAAGTGTGAGAAGCTGGCTATCATCTGAGTAAGATGTAGCAATCTTTATGAAGGTGTGCGTATGTGTGTTTGTGTGCATGTTATACACATATTTGTTCTGTCCCTTAATCCATACATCTACAGGAGTATCCACACATGCATAATGTGCGGATATTCCCAATATATTGGAAGTATATATGTATAAAAATTTAATAATGCTACCTTAAACGCATTTGATTAAATCGGTGATATGAAAGCATACGTGCAAAAATATCCAGCGTGAAAAATGAAACAGCAAAAAAAAAACTGGTTTGAAATAATAAGGGTTTGTTTATGAGAGATTATTGGTTTATTGGAATCATAGTTTCGTTAACCTTTCTTCATTAAATATTCTAGAAATACAGACTCGCATAAAAGTTGATTCAATACAAGAAATAGGTACAATTCTCGACACAAATCTCCGAGTAAACCTGTATGCGAGAAATCGATCAGCTCTGTCACTAACCATGAAATTCTCGTATCATTTAAAAAATAGTAAAATGCTTGATCAAGATTTTGAAATGTTTAACCTAAAAGTAAGATTTCGTCATTTTCATTTGTATTCAGTGGTATATTTCAATCTTTGATATTTGCGGGAAGGGATTATAATTTTAAATCCCTATTCTTTGAAATAAAGACTTCTGCACATGTACTAGGTGTTCATAAAGCTGTGCCAATTACACCAATTCTTTTTCATTTGTTGTGTCAAGTCAGAGATGGACGTGATCCAACAAAATATATACTTTAATCATTATGGTTTAGGATATTTTGTTTGTGCTTACGATTTAAAAAGGTGTCTGATAATAGCACCAAGAAGTTGGGAACTTTGTATGCAATAATATTTTATATATATTTTACCGAGGAATCCTTGAATTGTTGTCAATATCAACTCATATATATTTTCTGTTCTCACTTACCTGATTTGCTTTGTACCACCCTGAATAGCTGTTCAAGCAATGTATGTGTCAATCTAGATATTGCCTCGTAGCTCCCTGCTTGTTGATTATTATCGACCCATGTATAGTTGATGATATATATATATATATATATATATATATATATATATATATATATATATATATATATATATATATATATATGAAAGTAATTTCACCATAATTTCACCGGATCAGATGTGGCAGCAATATTCAATGCATAGACGAATTGTATACTTATAAATATGTAACATAGATTCTGGTGAGAAAAATTGTCTAGCACGACATAGTGAACAAACCAGCTCACCTAGCAATTTATTCAATATAATCTTCCCCTTTCATGTCAGTAGAAAACGTTATTGGGAAAGACGCAATCAGCAATCAGAGGTTAGCATTAGCAAGGGTTCTCCCAAACGATTAAAGGTGCTGTTAAAATTAACAAGCCGTTCCTTGATCCAGTTAACAAAGATTGTTGGTCATTTTTTTAGATCAGCTGCCAATTTGACCTTATCGAACCGACCAGACATCCAATCAGACAGGAGTAAATAATTATGTCATCAGTATAGATACCAAACTGAGAACTGATGACATCAAGAAGGTCTGTGATGAAAATTAGTAATAATTTAGGTCCAAGGACAAAGCTCTGTAGGACACCTACATTAATGCAAAATGATCTAGAAGATAACTTTCATTTCGTGATTTGATAAGAAATATTGAATCAGTTCAAAAATTATTTCTGAAATACCATGACCTTTCAACTTGTGAAGAAGACTTGTATGCCAAACTCTGTCAAATGCCTTCGTGTTTCCAAAACAACAGCCCGAACTTCTGTCTTATCTAAAGCTTGATTGATTTTTTCAGTAATAATCGATGAGCAGTTGAACTAGAGAAGCGAAAGCCATATTGCTTTCGCTCCTCTAGGTCAACTGCTGAACGAAAGAAAACTATGCGATGTGAGGTACTTAACCAAATCAAAGTTAATTAGAGCCTCTAGTATTTTTCCAAAAACAGGTAGAAGGCGATAGTTCGCCTGAGTTCTTAAAGACTGGAACTACAAAAGTAAGTTCCTAACAAGCAGGAAAGCAAAAAGCAACTTGGAATTTATTGTGGAGTTCAGAGAGAACGTGGGACAGTTTACGAACACATTTCTTAAGGACTACTACAGGGATACTATCAATTCCTCATGCTTTGTGGGGGTCCACTTTAGTGATAATAGTAGAAACCATGTTCGGGGTTATATGGATATCACTCAATAGAGATTCATTTCTAAGTGGAAAGTTAGGCAGAGGTACTCCAGATGAGTCTAGAGTAGAATTTGAAGAGAATTTACGGGTAAAACATTCTCCTTTATCAGCACATGTTAACAATTGAGTGAAGAGAGGAGGGATAGAAGACTCACACTTATTTAACACACTATTACAAAGCCGTCAGTATTCACGAGAACCAAACTTGCTAACCGAACTGCCTTATTCTATCAACAAACAAATATATTTAGCCTCTTTGGGGGACACGTTTACAATTATTACGAGCAGATGCGAAAGGCCTCTGTTTTGATCGGAACTATCAGGTTGTGAAAAAGTGATTTCTGTGTGCTATAGCGACTGAAAAAGCTGATGTGAACCAAGAAGATTGTGGTTTCACATGGTATTTCTGAGAATGTAAAAGGCATCGATGCCCACAAAGAAACCTCTTTGATATAATTCTCGATAGGAACGTTAATAATATCAATCGAAGGCGCGTCCCGAATAAAGTTACGAAATAAATAGCAATCAGTACGCTGGTAACAGAAAGAACTCTTGTGAATTGGAGGTTCCTTTGATGTAATGAATATGCATACACCTGGGTTTCCCTCACAGTATTATGATTGGCTGATGCCAGCTATAAATACAGACTGATGTGGAGGTACAGGGGTATTGTCTTCGTCTATTGCCTACGCCTATTGCCTACCACTACGACGAGAACCAGTAGATTACGGTTACCTGGTATATTGTTCTACTCGGTTGCAGTAGTCCAAAACCACTTTGCTACTTCGAACAAATATATCCCTTTCCGGGACATATTACTTTTTGATAGACGACTCAAAAGAAATATCAGCAGATACTACAGCGTGATCTGAAATGCTAAAATGACAGAGTTGTGATGCTCGACTAGTCCTAGGAGAGGAGGTAAAGAACAACAGAAGCAAAGAAGCATGTTGATTAGACTAGGAAAATCCACTATTTGCCTGAGAGAGTTCTCGTTTTTATGATCATGTATTTTTTTTAAAATCTTTTTTTAGATATTACCCCGTTCAAATGCTTCAGTTTTTCGTCTTTATTTTCTTTACTCTTTTTCTTATACGTTTTCGAGCTAATTCTTAAATTCTCATAGTTAAATTGTCCTTGACACCAATCTACGAACTTTAATTGAAGTAAAAACATTCTTTGCGTCTAAATGTATGTGTAGCGCCTGATGGATATGTAGTATTCGAGAACTTTTGTACGCAGTTAAAATACATGTGTGCATATGTGTGAATACATAGCATAATAGTCATTGCATTCTCTAAATATGTAACTTTTCTTATGAAGTTTTGAGTGAGAGAGAAATAAATAGAAAATTCCGTGTGTGTGTGTGTGTGTGTTTGTGTGTGAACTGACATTTGAATCTTTGTGAATGTATGTAGCCTCAGCGTAGTATTAATAATGTATACAATTTCATGAGAGATAGAAACAAAGACTATTATTTCATGGATTTGTTAACATACAAACAAGCGTTTTCTGTCTTTTCATGACTAAGAGAAAAGAAAGAATGCTGACAATTGTTCGATGTATGCAGCAAATGTCTGAACCCTTGCGTCGGAGTGCCTTTATCTTTTTGCTTGAGGACATATATATATATATATATATATATATATATATATATGTGTGTGTGTGTGTGTGTGTGTGTGTGTGTGTGTATGTATGTATGTAAGTGTATTACAAAATATTGATGCATATATTATATTAATGGTTCACAGCGACATACTTTGCACAATATTAGATAAAATTTCTAAGTGTTTTTAAAGTTTACTCTTTATTTCTTGTTCATGCATGTTCTCATATATTCGCGAAAAAGTGACCATTTTATTTTTACTTTAGTGAAAATTAAACCTATTCGATACATCAAAATAGAAGGTAATTTGATCCTTGAAGCTTATGATAATGGTGCAACTAATGTGGCTAATATGACGTGAATAGTTTTCAAATTTAGAGGGAGGAAGAGAGATTTAAGGAGAATGCTATGGAAGATGACTGAATTTTAAAACATGAACTGGCAGAACTTTTGAAGAAAGATGCATCACAAACAACATGTGAACTTGCAGAAAAAATCGAATCCATCGTTTACAAGCTTTAATTAATATTGCGAGAAAAATATGTTCTACAGAAACTTAAAAACATCGCTTTATGTTTAAACACGCAAAAAATGACATTCGAAGAGAAGATAGTCATTGATAATGAAAACTGGATTTATTCCAAAACGAAAAAAAATGTCTAGACCTCAGAAACCCTACAGTATAAACTAAACGGGAGCTACTCTGGCTAAGCAAATTCATTTGTGTTTGAAGGAAAATTCTTACAAATTCCTGGAAACTGTATTGACGTTAGAATGGGGAAATGGCTCGATTGAATTGTATTATTGAAAGAAAACTGAATTTTCTTTTCAACGACAAGGAAGTCAGCCGGTGATTTTGCTGTGTTGTAAAGAGCTGGAACCGGACGAGGTGTCTTCTCCAAGATATGTTACCCTCAACCTTTCTTTTGTCTAGTCAGTAGTTACAACGTCTTCAATACAACGAAAAATGATATAATATACAATTTAACTGATAGGGAGCGTAAGATTTTAAAAATCTAAGGAAATACTTTCGTCGCTAAATAATAATAATATGAATTTATAAAAATTATATATTTCCCCCAAAATACAGGAAAGTTGCATCAGACTGATATTTGTATCATTACATAACTGAATAATACAAAAATGTGTATATGCGTAGTGTGAAGGTGAATGATATGCATATATTTACTTGAAGCCGTTTCTATGAGTGGATGTCTTATGTATGTTATTATGTATTTGTTTTAATATTTTCAATTAGATATTAGAACTCGGCAAAATATCCTCTCATAATGTGACAAAAACATAGTGTTAAAAATTTATGTTTCTACCTTATCAAGTGCATTGATTACGCAATATTTTTAAAGGGGGGGATTTTGCTACATTTTTTTATAAACAGAACATTTTGGCCGTCCATTATTGTATTTTACTACATATTCGTAAAATCAGTTTCTTTCTCTCTGAAGACACACAAAACCATACCTGTAATAGTTACAGGTCAATTTTTCTTTCAGATTTTCTACACCAATAGATAAAATAGAAATTCATCTTTGACTGTCGAAATAAGTAGATACAAATGAGATTTTATGACTTCGACTCTTTTCTTTCCAATTATTTTAAGAGTAACAAGGTACAATCTAAAGGAGAACGATCTTCTGAATTAGGTTATTATAAAGAGCAATACATTAAAAAGGAAAACCGAAGTATAAATGTATCTAGTCAAATAAAACTGTGACTCTTCATTATAGTGTAGTAGCTCATTACTTCTAAATAATGAGTACTCTATATATATGACCTTGTACCAAAACTAAACTAAGCTTTGTAAAGAACTCAAAAAGATTTAGAATTCGTTATATTAATTTTATAGACAGTTTCTGTCTATGTTTTTTCATGTCGCTATGCGAGTCTTTGTATTTAAATGTGTGTATCAAGATTGAAATTCTCGGTTTCAGAAGTAAATTTCAAAATAATTTTTGTGAAAAGAATATTGTGAAGAGGAATTGTGCAGTTCATGAAGAACGTACACTTGATGATATATTTATTTGATAAATGTACCAAGAGAAATGTACCATTTCAGCTTATAATATCTGTTTTTTATTAGATTTATTTACAATAACGTACTTAGTGGTGTGATATGTGAATTTTAAATGTTTTTACATTAAAAGTGAAATAGAGGAAATGAAATGTACTTTAGTTATTTAATTTTTTTGACAGAATACTGTTCCTATGTGGTTCATTAAGTTCAGAAGTGAAAATTCTAATCTGGGAGACCGAGAACGTCTGGCAGATTTGCAGTCATTAATGGAAACCTCGTCGGAACGATGATTAAAAATAATCAAAATCACATAACACATCGGAGAGATACACTTGTAATGCACTAACACTTCGATACGTGAATTGCTACGATATTTAGACGTCTGACGATTTAACGGAATAAAATGAATAGGCTGCATTTCAGTCTGCGATTCTCTGCATTTAAGGAAAACCAGTCTGCATCCGAAGTTTTGTGTTTGATTTGAACTCGTTCCACAAAATCCTGAATTGGGTTCAGGCAATTACTCTTGCCAATTGGACCGATAAAAGCCAGCAATTGATGAAAATCGTCCGGAATGTTCAATCGAAAAGGCGTGCCATCAGGACAACGCCAGACTTTACACCTCTGCAAACCGTATAGAAATTGATGTGGCTTGATTGCGATGTCCTCCCACAAACACCATACTCACCTGCGCTATCGTATGACAACTTATTTCGATCCCTACAAAATTCTCTTAATAAGAAGAAATTTAATTCTCTGAAAGACCAGATTACCCAAGAAAGATGGCAGGTACTGGAAGATTTCGAAAATAAGTGGAATAAAATTGTACATATGTGGCTTAATATGCTACATATGCATATTTTCTTTGAAATTCACTTAAAAATTATATCTATATTTCTATATGTTCCAACCTAATACATGAAAAGTTTCCTCAACAGTTAATTTTCGGGGTATATGTAGACCAACATTCGATCATTTGAGCTGATGTTTAGGCCTTTCATGGAAGTAGTAAATCAACATGAATTTGATGGCGTGTATATGTGGAGTAATGTTTTTGGCTAACATTGTAGACAATAGAATTATCGGTCCCATCAGAGTTGATGATTATATCAAAATAAATAGAGATCTATTGAGAATACTTGGACAAGGCGTTTGTTTTTTAGTTATTTATCTTTTTCAGTTTACAAGTCAAAACAAAGAATTATATTCCAGCAAGTCAATGAAAAATGTTTAAAAGACACCAAATTAATGGAGTGACCTCCCACGCTCTACAAATATTAAAGTCGAAGCAGTAGAAAAGTTAACAGAATCAATGTATAAAATACTGATGAATGTCATGAATGCCATATTAACATGTAAAGTAATAAACTAATTATTCAATTGTATGGGGTATTGTGTTACTCAACTATATATTATTTTTTATACTACATCTTATTGATTTATTCATAAAAAAATGTTTGACTTAGTTCATTACTAGAATAAAACCTGACAAGTTTTTATCAATATTTTTAATAAGTATAGATAAGTATCTATGTTGAAGCACACGCGATATATTTCTCATATATATATATTATTGTGAGACCGGAACTACCTAAACAATAGACTCTTCCAGGACTATATTAAGTATGCGACACAACACTCTAGAGACTGAGAGATAGAGACACAGTGAGAGCCGCGTACGACTACCAGTATTGGACACTAACATATAGTAAGCTCCGCTTACACTATCTCTGTAACCTGTTGTTAATATATCTTTCTTACATCTAATCCGTGTTCCGTGTTTTCCTTCTGTGGTCCCAACTTTGGCCCCACATCATATATGTATGTATATATATATATATATATATATATATATATATTATATATATATATATATATACATACATACATATATATATATATATATATATATATATATATATATATATATATATATATATATATATATGTATGTATGTATGTATGTATGAATTTTATCAACAGCAATGGGTAAAAAAACATCAGATTTATTGTAAAAACATTGTCTTGCACAAAAATCCGACATAATGTCTGTTTTAAGCACTATTCAAACTAAAAGTTGTTCTTTTATATTTTGTTTTCTCTTTTTTATTCATTTAAATAAATAAAGTTTAAATTATGCTTTATTTATTTAAATGAATAAGAAGTGGCTATTGTTATAACGGGTCACTAGAAAGTTAGTTGACTCGAATATCAACGATATCTTTTGGGTCATGAAACAAGCATATAAACCCAGTGAGCACGTTTAACTATGATTGGAGCGCGTTATTCAAAACGTAAGTGGGTGTCGCATTTGAGGAAAAATAATCTCTGTAAAACGATAGAATATAATTTACACAAACCCTCATTAACATATGTTAGATTCCGCAATTTGCATTTATAGCATTTTGGTCTTTGATGTCATTATGCATAGCTGAGGTTTGGCACAAGGTCATAAGCGTAGAGCATCCATTGAGCCGTATTGGATTCAAGTAAAACACAATCCAAAATATGTAATTTATGAATTTAGCTGAATATGTCAAACCATTGTCAAATAAAAATATCCTCTGATCGCGAAATACTTCACGCATTAAAGTTGAGATTTGAAAATGAACCCTGATCGATTTCACAAAGTTAAAATTAAAACACAATCTCTTTAAAATTTATGTATTTTGTTTTAGTCTGACGTTGCTAGCGATAAGGACGGGAATTTAAGCACCTTGCTCAGTTGTAAGAAATGAGGACTGAATGTTCTATCTTTTTAGAACATGCTGCGAAGGCTAACAAACATCGACTAGAAAAAAAAACCTCAACAAAAACATCGGCGGATCCTAATTAAAAATCGTATGAAACTTTTCATCTTAAAAATATAAAACAACTAAAAATATACTAAAATTTTGCTTTTAAAATATTTGAATTATCATGTTTGTGACATTTCACAAAAATATTTTTTTATTTTTTAGATAAAGCAAACTTTCTTACACATTCTCACACACTCATCAAGCTTTTACAAATCCAGGACCAATCAGAAAAGGCAAATCTCAAAACAAAAGCACCAAATAAAAAAGTAGACATTCAATAAAATACATGCATGCAAGTCTTCAAAGTTATTTTTCATACTCACCAAAAGAATTCCACCAGTAAGAGGCAGCATTCCAAAAGAAAATGATCTTAAAAAGTCTCCTAAAATTCTAATAATATATTTTTTAGAAAATAAAAGCTTTTACTACACATGGAAATATGGTATAAAATGTGAGCTTATGAAAGAAGTGGGATATAATTAAACAAATAAAGCTAATTTTAAAGATAGATTCCAGGTAATGGAAATATTTAGTTAAAATAGAATAAAATATTTCTTATAAAATATTCCAATGTCCTTATATGTGAAAGATGATTTCTGTCTTTAAGAGTTAACCAGCGACTGATACACGTACGTGAGCAATGTGTTTGTGTGTTTATGTGGTTTTGTATATTGATTTTATTTGCTTTTTGTTCTGAATTTCAACTTTTATCATGTTTTTCTTTTTTTTCTATTTTTTCTTTTTTTTTTTTTTTTTTTCTTTTTTTTTTCTTTTTTTCCATACCCATCTTATTAAAAAGGAGTTGAAACCGATTTATTTCCTGATGTCTGCGGTAAAATTCTCGTGGGAAATGCATTTTTCCCCCACGCACGCATATTATCCCAACTCTAAAAAGGCCATTTGACGCATAACATCACGGTGAAGGATTGCTTAAATACTCACACGGGCTACTGTTTAAATTCTGGTGCATCTAGAAAACAAAAAAAAATAATTAGTTTAATTAAAATTTAATTCCCACACAGAAGAAAAAAATTTAAACTAGTTTTACCTATTACAGAAATAAGTGCGGAGAAAAACTCCGCTGTATTCAAAAACAATATTCAAGGTAAATAATATGCAGAAAGTATTACTAAATTTGTAAAATGCCTTAAACTCATTAAACAATCAACACAGCTGACAGATTACAGAGAGAAAACACTTACTAATGACTAACTTCTGCTAAATAATATGCCTTAATACATTTGCAAAGATAGAATGTGGGATGTGTGTGTCGCTAGAAGCACATTTAAACCTACATAGGTTTTCAATTCATTCTAGGAAACCGTTGCTTTTCAGAAATAAATTGAAATGTCATATAAACATGATTGGTGGTAAGCATCTAAGCGTAGAAAATTCTTCCCCATTGATTTATGAACTTCTACAAGTCTCTAAAAATTCGTCTTCATATCATTAAAACCTTGCAAGTTTATTAAATTTAAAAACTTTGGTTATTAATTGAAAGTGTCTCCAGTAACTGAATAGACACTACTACAATGTTTACACTATACATGTCAAAAAAGTTATTTCTGATTTATTGAGTACAAAGGCTGGGCACGTACGGGTTGTAATATTTAGCAAGCTTATCTTGTTGGATCATTTACTACCGAGTAGTGGGTTCAATACTCACCGGGTGCTCCATACTCACAACCTTGTGCAATATTTAAGCTGCGCTTAGTAAGTCACTATTCAATACTAGCATGAGATTATATATATATATATATATATATATGTATATATATAATGTAATGAATAGTGACTCACTCCCTAATGAGCCAAATGATAACACACACCCATAGTAATATACACGCTTACACACATCATACTCACTAACTCCCTAAGAACCAAATAACACACACACACGCTTAACAGAGACACATCCCCTTTCCAAGAACCAATAAAACTGTCAAAATCACCAAGGGAATTCAGAGCATCATGAATCCATCCAGCTCTTATCTCATAACAACTTAAAAGAGACTATTTAATCAACACAAAGACTGACCAAAATTCATGTTAAAAAATAAAAAAATAAAAAAAACAAATGAAAACTAAAGACAAAAGTTCATTTTCTCCATCAAGACATTCATTTCTGTAGTTCACTACTACCAGCAAGCAGAAAATTATTTTTCTCCTGATGATGGACATGTTGGCCGAAACTAGTCGAGGAATCTAAATGAAATAATAATAAAAACGAAGTAATATTAATATACAACTCAGTGTGTCTGAAGATTTTAATTTTTTAATATTTTTTTGTTCAATATATATATATATATATATATATATATATAAACTCCCAAAATATAATGCACGTTCCTCGAAAATCTGTAACTTCTTGAATTACTTTGCAAGAACACATACAAGTCGAGCCGGTTTTCTTTAATTTCCTATAACAAACACACGCACATCCAGCTGGAGTACCATACACGGGACAAAACCTGTCCCAGGGCAACATGACCGATAAAAAAGGGACTGTTTTAAAAAAATAAATTTAATAAAATGTAATGTTCTCAGAAAGTCAGTGAAATAAAAATTTGGTGAATCGATTATAAAGATTACTGTAGAATACTGTAAGCGTTTGGCTATTGTAAATTTCATAAAATGCTAGCCTGGATGTTTTAGGAAATAATAAAATTGTGTGTGTGTTGAAATGAGAATTTTCTTTGACATTGCTATGTTTAAACGAAGTTCTTTAGCTAAAGCTTATGCGTGTAATGACATAAAGAACAAGTCAGTTGAAAGAAACATGTAAAAAGTTAACTATACTATGTAAAAAAATCTGCTTGAACCTTCAACATTGAAGTTTATGTCTTCTCTTGTTAGCGGCTAAAAATTTGAAAAAAGAATATGGCATCCAGTTAAGATCAGGTTTAAACTTAAAAGAAATTTCGAAAATAATTGATTCATACTTACAAACATATTGTTTATGATAATGATATAGGGTACATTGTTTATGCCTATGTAGTGAGTACATGTAGTTTATGTATGTAAATGTATATGCTGTGCGTGTATATGTATATATACACATACACATACACACACATATATATATATATATATATATATATATATATATGAATAAAAAAGACAAGCGGAAAACTATACTTAGCCGACGCGTTTCGTCCTCTGAGGTGAGGTACTTTGTAACTTTATGAAGACATTCATTTTATCTCTTCATCTCATCTGAGAATATTTACGCACACACACACACACACACACACACACACAAATTCAATGGGGCTATAGGAAACCTCAAACAGTTGTGATATATATATATATATATATATATATATATATATATATATATATATATATATATATATATATATATATATGCGTGTGGGAGGCGGGTGTATGTGTCTGCCACTGTCTGATTATTGTTTAGGAAATTTTCCTTCTTTTAAGATTGTACAAATACACTTCACTTCTACAATTCTCTTTTTGAATTCTCACTCAAATCAAATACTTTTGCTTTGAATAAAAAAATGAAATATTAAGAATGGATGGATATCTTAAGAATGACAATTTTTCAGAAAATAGAAAAAAGAATATATATTCAATACCTGTATCTCCAAAATGATTAGCGTCTGATTTCTTGAAATTTCATTCACCAGAAATATTCATGTTTCTTTTAAATATTCTAGTGAAGTAGTTACTACTTCTATGTTAACAATCGGGCTAAAACGCACGTGTTTACGTCGACACTGTGTAAAAAAAACAAAGAAAAAGAGTTGAGAAAAGATAAAAATCTTTCTTGGATTTTTTTATGATCTCGTGAATTCTTTGACAAAAAAATCAAATGGTTCGTTTCTTTATCTTTGTTATTGTACTTTTACTCTCTTTTTCGTATTCCGTGTCAAAAATGTTAAAGAAACCTCTTGCCGATTAAGACGTCGGTTCCTGGTGTTGATGGTAAAGCTGACAAATATCAGCACTTGTAGTCGGCAAAACAAGGACGCTGTCGTCTCTTTTTCATAACCCCCCCACACACACACACACACACACCTTCGTTTTTTCTTCTCCGTCTTATTCTCTTCTGGGCGATTGACAAGGCTTGAATAGTGGTGGGGTTACGTAGTAGAGTAAAGCACCTTTTGCACAAAAAACTTCCACCTCTTCATGGCTGATGTATCTTTGTTCTCTGTAGTTGTTTTTTATCATAAGTTGGTAAAAATGAAAAAAAAGCTATTTTAGGTCCAATTAGAAAGAATGTTTCTCTGCATAGTACAATTCTAATTCTTTTGAATTATTCTCCATGTTCGATTCTTGGTCTTTGCTAATTACAAAATCACTTAAAGAGAAGAAAACAATCACACTACTTATTTTTATCAACACACATTGCAGGTCGTTCAGTTGTCCTTCAGAAAGAGTGAAATCCAGAGTGATTATATATGCGTAAATGTATGTGAGAGAGATACAGAGTGGTAAACCTGAGCTCTGGTGATTGGTAAAATTTTTAATACATAAACACTAAATGATGTAATAATGCAGTAATAATATGTATTGCATCACTTGCAAGCCTAGCATTTGCGATCCATGGGCCCTTACTCATTCCATATTGCCATGTTGGTGATACCCATAGTAATGGGAATCACCAACATTTTAAGGGAAAATATTGTGACGGGTTCTCTGAAATGCAGTGGATATTTTCCGTCTTTTCTTTAAGTGATTGTTTCTGTTTTTGTTTGTTTGTTTAAAAAGATCCATATCTCCAAGTGTGGTAAAGCTTTTATTTTCTAAAAATTATAATATTATTAGAATTTTAGGAGATTTTCTACGATCAGTTACTTTTTGGAATGATATCGCTTACTGGTGGAATTCTTTTGGTGAGTATAAAAAAGAACTTTGAAAAGTTGTATGTATGCATTTTATTTAATTTTTACACTGTGAAAATGTTAAAGAAGATAAAGGAGGAGGAGTAAGAGGATAATAAGAAGGAGGAGGCGGAGGAGGAGAAATAAGGTTAAGTGGGTTTAAGAAAGATAGACGAGAAAGAATGTGGTAGATTGGTGATTAGCTTATTCGAGATGACAAACCCACTCCTCCATTTGTATATGTGCTTGTGTTTGTTTGTGTGGGTGTGCGTGTGTGCATATGTGTGTCTGTGTGCGCGCGCGTACGCTACAAAAAAAGACGGCAGAAATAAAACATTCGTTTATTTTCGCGTTGTTAGTGGAAGTTCATACCTGTCAATCCAGTCGCGATCGGATAAAACAATTTCAAACAAGTTGCTTTCATGAATCTTCGCTAAATTCTTCTTCTTCTTCTTCTTCTTCTTCTTCTTCTTCTTCTTCTTCTTCTTCTTCTTCAGGACGTTGGCGATCATTGCTCTTCACAATCCCCTGTTCTCTGTTGCTCTTATTAATTTTTGTCTTTTTGTTACCTCTCCTAAACCTAGCTCTGTAATCCATTTACTCAAGCTTACAAGCCATTCTTCCTTATTATGCAACCTAGAAATTTCAGCTATCTCTTACTGATGTTACGTATAAGTGTAGTTTTTGTTTCCATTTTCTCTAAAACTTCGTCGTCCGATCCATAGTATTCTCAGCATCCTTCTGTAGAACCACATTTATGTTGATTCATTTGTGAGATTCTTCAGCTAAAATTACCAAAATGTTAATCTTTACAATTTTCACAATCCTTTGTTATTATTTTTTTTTTTTTTGTCTTATTTGTCCGATCTGACACTTTTCTTTATTTCCCCTTCTTTCCTTCCTTAATTTGAAAACTCTTCTCTTTCTGTTCTCGTCTAGGAAGCTGGTTTCTTCTCCACAAGATACTTTAAAATATGGAAGCTGATCCAGTATTACTGGCAACAACACTTGTAAAGAATCTGACAAAACTTTCAGTGACATAAAGTGTGAGTGAAAACACATACGTAAGAGAAAGTCTTTTTTATAAATCTAGAAACAGACCAACTGAAGCATGTAGTTATGTCCTCATGTCATAAGCAATGTGATAGACGGTCTTTTTAACATGAGTATTGTGACACTACCAAACATCAGGAAATTTAGTCCAACTGGGAATATTGCCTTCGGATTAGGAATGAACAATTTTGTGACACCAAAAGTGTAGACTAGAGTACACAAAAGCAAGGCATGAGAAACACGTATTTCTGACTTTATATACTTCCTTCACAAAGTCTCTCAACTGAACCATGATTTATCAACATATTCCAGTGACAGATCCGGATTTTTGCTTAATGAACCTATAAAAATAAATCACTGCTATTATTAACTTTTAAACCAATCTTCTCATCAGTTCCAGTTTATATGGCACGACTGATAACTGAGCCTGATGCATCATATATATCATCGTTGTATTACTGTGATCATCAACTAGGATACACTTTATACCCATTTTACTGTTGTATACAGCAACAAATATCTTTAAGTGATAAGTAAGTGTAGTGTTGTTAGCTGGTGAATATCAAAATAATTCAATAGAAAATATTTCATAGAACATAGGGAACACGAAGAGAATATACATCGTTAACATAAAAACAACAGCTTCATGTAGGTTTTGTACTTGTTTATGGAATTTATTTGTTAGCTTTTTCTATTTTGCAGAATTTCCTTTTTTCCTTTTCACTTATGCTTATTATATATATATATATATATATATATATATATATATATATATATATATATATATATATATATATATACCAGACTCGTTTACCATTTTGGAATCTATTGGAAATTGTTCAATTAATTCTAATGACAAAATTTGGGTTTAATTTGACATCGTGAGTCACTAATGTCCTCATACAAGAAACTACACAGATATATGTGGACGATTTCTGTAGAGGTTGCCTGGGTCCTCCCTCCATTCCGGGGCCTCTTTTTCTAGAGTTCCTGAAATTAGCAGCAGAAGGAGTGGAATTTAGCTTCGAAGATGTCATGTATGCCCAGGTAGATGGAGTTTCTACGGGTAGCCCTTTGGGTCCCTTCTTGGCCAAGATTTTTCTTGGATACCATCAGAGCCGTTTATTTGAGAAATGTCGGAAACCATATGTCTATCAACGATATGTTGATGACACCTTCCCTATGTTTAACAACATAAATGAAGCAACTCTTTTTTGTGAATCTTTAAATTCATTACACCCATCTTTGTTCTTCACAATGGAGGAAGAGAAAAATAATTCTATCTCGTTTCTTGATGTTTTAGTTGAGCGAAAGAATGGTGCGTTTATTACTCGTGTGTTCCGTCATGCAACTTTTACAGGTCTTTACACTAGTTGGAACTCTTTTGTCCTTCGTACCAAAATAATAAATCTAGTCAAAACTTTGGTTCATCGGGCTTTAATGATTTGTACACTTCAGCAAGAGTTGAACAAAATTCGTTCTATTCTCATCAATAATGGTTCTCCAGTTAATTTTAATATGTCTCCCAAATTGTCCTATCTATCTAAAATTGCCTTGGCTTGGCAGAAAATGCAAAATTTTGTGTGACAAAATTTCTAGAACAGTCTCTGCTACTTTCTTTTCGGCCAAATTACGTGTTGTTTTTGGCAGACGTCCAGTGTTTCCTTCATTTACTAAGAAGAACCGTCTCTTCTGTCTTAGTAAGAGGTTACTTATCTATAAGTTCAAATATCAGTGTGAAGTTGAGTATATTTGACGGACTAGTCCTAGATTGGAAACAAGAATGGACCAATACGTTCCTAAATATATCAGATTTCATTCAAATAATCATACTCGTGTGTCAGTCTGTACATGATTCGGGAATCGGACAGCACGTATTGGAGAATGAGATGTGCTCGTAGTGATTCACGATGGACTTATTCTCTATTTTGCATATAGGAAGGTACAAACACCATATGTTAGTTCTGGTGGTCATTTGTCTTAAATTACAGCAACCTTCTGCTGAAAAAGGATAATTTTTTTGCGGTCTTAACTTATTTGGAGACTAGTGAGCGATTCTTTACTTGTTTTATGCGCTGGTTGGGTGATTTACTTATTCTCTTAAGTTTATGTATTTATTTTAATCGTAAATCTGTTTTAGACGTGTTCCAGTCTTATCTCCAAGAATTTTCCCGCATATTTGCAGTTTAATTTTCATTACTTCAGCTCTGCCAATGATCGGTCCCTGAAGAAGCGTTGGCCGAAAGATTGTCTAGGTCCTGAAATATATATATATATATATATATATATATATATATATATATATATATATATATATATATATTAGATCTGACATACTCTAACCGACTGAACTACAGAGAACGTCTCTCGACACAGGCTTATATGTGCTCATTTTCGTATGCAAACGTAATCAAAGCAATTTTCCAAAGAAAGAATGGATTTCTATTTATTAATCCGACAGATTTTATCACATTAAATGTTAATTTAGTGGATAATCGTATTTGAGTAGATGCTCCGCTTATTTATTAGAAAATATATTTATTTACTTTTCTCTACAAGCCTGAATATTTGAGAAATCTCATTAAAGAAAAAATATGCTGATAGATATATATATATATATATATATATATATATATATATATATATATATATATATTTTTTCTTCTTAAGGAATGCTATAATATATATATATATATATATATATATATATATATATATATATATATAAGGAAGAGGTTATAGCAATTCCAACGAGAGAAAAGTGTGTATATTGACAAAAGAGAGAAACCGCAAACGTTTTTGGTTGTAATGTGGATTTTTTTTTTAATATTATGCTTCATTTTCCATAATTTTTATACATGTGTTTCCGATCTCGCGACTGTCATCAGGCAAACCGTGGAGATTTCCACATATTATTAAAAATAATGAATTTTTTTCTTATGTTTTCCGATGTTAAATATTCTCGAGATGAGACATTCTCCTTTTGTGTTAGTGACCTAAATGACTTTCTTGAATATATATATATATATATATATATATATATATATATATATATATATCACGTGAAAGCTCGTTTCCTCTTTTTCGTTGCATTTAGTACATTTCTCCTTGAACAAGTAACAAAGACAAAACCGTGCATATTGTAAGTGCTTGCACTTAAAACACAATCAAGATATACAAGTTATTTTAAATTAATGAACTTCACCCACTTTATCAAAAATGTGAAATATTATTATCATTATTATTAGTAGTAGTAGTAGTTGTTATAATACAGTAATTATTATTGGAAGGTGTTTATAAATTTAAATCGTTGTCAAGAGTCAATTCCTTTATAACTATTTATAGAAACCTTACATTTCAGTAAAGTTAGACTCTGCAGCGACTAGCAATCAGAGTTAGTTCCGCTATGGAATATAGTAACAATATAGTAGTAAATAACACCACAAGTATTATCTGGTGGACTAGTCAACAAATGTTGCACTATCAATTACTACCTATGGGCAAAACCATCACTGTGGAGCTGTAATCGCATCAGTTGGAACATGTGAAACTGGCACTGAAGTAGAAAGTGCCAGCATTGGTTAATTCCTCGATGACAATGACAATGATTTTTACCGTCAGGACATTTCACAACTGGAGCCATTTGGCGAAAGTTTCTGGTTGCCAATTGGGATTGAGAGTTAATGACAACCAAAGATCATTACTCATATCGGATGAATTCAACTATAAAGAACTGTGACAGACACTGGAAAAATTGTAATAAGATGTGACCGTTATAAACAATCTCATTAGATACAGAACAGAAATTTAATCATGGCCAATTTAATTAATTTAATTTAATTATACGAATTCTAGGAGCATGAAAGTAGTGTACCTCAGCGATTGTTCTTATGTCATATTTTAATGTCTGAGACTATATAAATATTTTACATATAATAATGAATATTATAATTCCCATACCATACCTAATAAACTGCAGAGTTAATTCCCTAATTTATACAGACCATTTCAATAAAGTGGCTATTAGCAATCAGTTAGTTCCACCATGGGTTACTACTGTTAAGCTCACAATACGTTTTGTCTCGTCATTTGCTTTGAGTTATCCGAAATGGCACATTAATATGATACATAACACTAAATAAATGTGATTATTTAGCAACCACGAGAATTCTTCTACCAACCAGCTAATTTTTGTTCTCGTCGTTCGAATGGTTATGGTTATAGTAGTAGTAGTAGCAACTTCAAATGCGATGCAATTGACGTCACTGATATTACTTGCCCTATTAAAATTAAATTATGATACGGATATGTACATACGTAATTTACAAATTAAAGAACATGAACTTTGAACGACTTTTTGTCTTCGCCTCTCTCAGATTTTCTCCATATTTTATGGTAATTTGATTTCGCAAATTCTACAAAACTTCACACATCTGGAGATTGAGAAAAATGTTGCTGGAAAAAAAAGATGCGTAGAAATTTTTTACTCTCGTTCTATTTCGAAATAATTACAGTATAATGACAAGTACTCATCTAAAAAATGAAATCTAAAATTATCAAAAAGTTTAAAATCATCTTGTAATTTTACTATCTTAAAGTTAAAACAACTACAAAGCAACAAATAATTCATGGGAGACTAACTCAATTTTGCTCAAAAATTTGTACATGACAATATTCTTTATTCATTTCAAGCCAAACTGACCTGCGGTCAGTAGTTGTATGACCTATTTTGCTTGGGTGGGGATTCAAGTTATTACATTAATCAACCAAGATTTCTTTTGTCCCATTTTCTTTAATAGCATTTCTCAGTGCTTTGGCGCTTAAAGATTATTTTTCTGCAATTTTGTTTTTGAAGATTTCTCCTGAATATTCAGTTGGGTTCAGACCTCGGTTGTTCTCCACATTGTTGTTACTTTGATCCTGTTCAGAAACTCCTGAACAACCTTTGACTGGTGCTGGCATGGAGCAGCATCAGGCATAAACATTGGGCACTGGTGGATGTGCATATGCAGTCCCAGTTTCCCTTTGCATAATTTGTACTTTGTTATTCCTAGAGGCAATAGAGTCCAGCTGTTCCTTTGAGTTATCCGAAATGGCACATTAACATGATACATAACACTAAATAAATGTGATTATTTAGCAACAACGAGAATTCTTCTTCCAACCAGCTAATTTTTGTTCTCGTCGTTCGAATGGTTATGGTTATACTACTAGTAGTAGTAGTAGTGGTAATAGTAGTAGTAGTAGTAGTAGTAGTCGTGGTAATAGTAGTAGTAGTAGTAGTGGTAATAGTAGTAGTAGTAGTAGCGCCCCAAATTATCTGGCTTGGTGGGTGCTTCATTGTCTAAATTGTATACTTTTTATCAAATATCTTACCGGTGGAGTATTCTAATGTTTATTTAACAAACTGTTGGAGAGTAGATTCATCTAAAAAAAACTTTGTTTCAGTTTTAAGCCGTCCAGGTTTCATGTTGCATAACGAAGTACTATACGCTTGGATTTCATAGCTGCAATTAACCATGGTCTGCGAGTCGGTTTGAATGATTTTAGACCAAACCCAAATCCCAAACGGCGTGAAACTGTCATTTTTTACCATTATGAAGCAGAAAAACGTGTTATCTTCTTATAAAAAATTGTTAGGCACCGTGCAACAATGTGCTTCATCAAACGGTCATCTCTAGTACTGATTTTCTTAGGACGTCCACTTTTCCTCTTGTCGTTAAACGTCTCTGAATTTTGCAAATTCATGTTAGCGTTGTGCACAGTTGTTTGCTACATCCTACTTTTACACTAATTTCACATTCAGAATAGCGCCTTCATAGCATAGAACCACAATTTCAATTTTCAAAAATGAAAATAAGTTTGTTACAGCTAAGTGGTTTTAAACTTTTGTTCAAATGTTGAAACCATCTAACATTGAATATAAAGCCTACAAATGTCATATCTTATTAATGTTTTTACAAGTAAAGTAAATTATGTCAAAAATTTCAGTATATACTTATATACAATATAAGTATATACTGAATATATATTCAGTATATATTCAGTATATTATTAGTAAATATATCGTGTAAATTTCAGTTCATGATATTTTTATGCGAACATACTTGGTTGAAATTAAATTATTTATAAATAAATCCCAAATATATAAACTACAGAAACATTTATATATTAATATGATTGTTCCTACCTATGTATGGTGTGTGTCACGCTAATCATATTAAACCAAAACAGAAAGGAAGAGGGACATATAGAGTAAAACAGAAAGAGAGGGGATGCATAGAGAGACAAAAAGAGAGTTTGACGCAGAGTGGTATTGGAGGTGAAGATCATCTTAGTTGTTTTTAGTGAGTGTTTAACCCATGCTAGCGATCTGTTGAGTAAAGAAAGACGCCAAATGTCCAGGCTGTGTTGATAATTAGGCTAATTCAAAATTACGAAGAACAGGGTCACTAAACAACCCAAGCTAAAAGTGTGTCAACCGCATAAGCAGGGTCACCGTATAGCATATATAGAATACCTATCCTCTGGCTATTCACCTTTGGCTCCTCACTAAGTCACTCATCTAAGGAGATGCTACAACAGCAGCATCTCCTCCGACGGTAAAAGCCATCCTCTGGTATTTACCTTTGACTCCCCACTCAGGATGTGACAGAAGGTCAGTTTGTTTTAAAGTGGAACCCGAATGTCTCTACTCGGGCCACTGGTTAAAACTGGTCGTCGTTAATCATAGCTGCTTTTAGCTCGTTATAGCTGGTCATACTACCGCTACGGAACAAATGTTACGGAATATGCCCAACGATTCTGTTCAGGCAGCTGAAGAGAGGACAGCCACCGGCACAGAAATGATACAACAGCAGCATCTCCTCCGGCAGGAAAGCTGTCCTATGAGCTATTTACTTTACACTCCCCACTGAGTCAGGATGTGACACAAAGTCAGTTTGATTTAACGTGGAGACTCTTGTGTCTCCACTCGGACCACTGGTTAAAACTGGTCTTCACTAGACATAGCTGGTCATACCACCGCTACCGAACATATGTTACAGACCAAGTCCGAGGTTTCTGTGGAGGCAATGGGGAGAGGACAGCCACCGTCACGAAACTACTGATACTACAGTAGCAGCATCTCCTCCGACGGGAAAAGCTATCCTCTGCTATTTACATTTGACTCCCCACTGAGTGAGGATGCGGCATGTTGAATTTCCAGTAACCATTCAATCTGAGCTTAGGCTTATCTTCGATCCTATGATCCGAATAAACTATCGAATGGAAACTTGGACACCCTAAGAGCCCTACGTCGATTCTCTTAACACCCGGTCGAGTTGGCTCGTGCGAACTACCGTATCCGGGCCGACCCTATTTTTCCAAGTCCAAACTAGGGTGTGTATTTCTAAACTTATTGACCAGATAAAATCGCGAAGTGGTTTTACGTCCGATCTTAACCCGCTACGATCTAAATCGGGATCAAGGACGATGTTCCAATCACCTGCTAAAACTACCTGCCGAGACGTCGTCAAAAATGGCTCGATCCCCGAGCGAAAAAAGGCCGCCACTACGCCTGATAGTTGGGCGCATAAACCCCGATGAAGCGAGAGACTTATCTTTTTTGATGACGAATAGGACACAAAGCGCGCCATCCGGATCTGCGAACACAAGAGAACACAGCGCCGTCAGGAAACTGCTGATCAGCCAAGAAACCTCTCTGAAGTGGCTATCAAAATAAGCTGAGTAGAGGTGAAACCTCGACAGAATATTCTCATAGTCGCTAGAAATCAGATGGGTCTCCTGCAAACCACACAGAGGAAACCGCTCCCATGTGAATTAGGTAGACCTAATCAAGAAAAAGAAACTCAAGGCTGGCTCCGTTCACACGAATCAGTCTCGCCTCGGTTACCAACCTTTCGCTAAAGTCTGTCGAAACCAACCGTTTTCCACCAGTTCTAATCTTCATCTTGAGCTGATGCTCAAAGAATCGGATCAGATACTGATGAAAGACGGTTGCCTCGCAAGACTTCCTCTAATCGTGTCGTCCCACTCGCCATTCGGGCCGTGGCCAGCGGCGATAGAAACAGCATTCGTTTCACTCCAGAATACGGGGGCGACACATTATCACACGCGTATGCACGAACAATGAGCACGAGCTTTTCGGGAACGATTTGAGCCGTCATTCTCGCCGACAAAGTCCCATAGGGGGCAGACCCGAGGACAATGGTAGAAGGTGTGCGAAGCCTTTTCCTCTAAACCAAGGTCACATCGTTCACTGTCTGGCAAATCCACCATATGATGGCCTTGTCATTGAGAGATAGCCTATTCCGAGCCAATCGCAAGGTAAGCGAAAAATCAGGGTTACTAAAGTAACCTCCGACAAGCCGAGCCGCTCACGTAGTGGATCCTTCGCCGCCCCTTCTACTAGTTTCCGATAAAAGATTCTGCTAGGCCGAGAAAGGTCACTGGACCGAGGAATGCCCCTCAAGACCGATCGACACTCGCGAAGGAAATCCGATTGATCCGATTTTCTTTTTCTCTTTCCTCCCATCTCGCCGTCGTAAACGACAGCGAGATGGGAGGAAAGAGAAAAAGAAAATCGAGGCTGGTCTCTTACAATTCCCGCCATAATCGAATCCCCTGTCAATGCGCGGCTCAGTTTCGAGGCGAGTTTGTGACTCTCTAATTGCGGCATTCCTAAAACATTCCCCATTGTGCACAGACTTCTCTGGCGATTTATGCTTGCGTCTCCTCCACAAAACGGAGGATCACAAACTTTCATGCGCCTTCTTATGTCGTTTACAGAAAGGAAGTATACAGACAAGCGATAAAGGACAAGAGGAAAGAGGTTGTCCGTGAAGAACAGGGCTGAGACGTGTTTCACATACCCTACTGCAGTGAATTGCACGGTAAGCCGACAAAAAAAGGGAAAAAATGAGAACCTTAAAGATTCCTATCCAGGATATGGAAAGACTGCATCATAATGTTTCGAAGAACAGGGTCACTAAAACAACCCATGGTTTTCAATCGAGCTCCTTCGACGCCAAGTCCGACCAGCCGCGCCGACCATTGCCTGTTCTTCTGACCAATTTTTCTCCAGCTGGGGAACGATACAGGAGGCTAATTCAGCGGCAGAATTCGAGTTTGAATCCGGCAGTCGACCCTATCAATTGCTTTGGACTGATCCAAATTGATCAGCGCGGCTTGCTCATCGTCTTTTACACCCTCTATGATCATGCGGATAAGATGCAGGTTGCTCTGAATTGTTCGGCCCTTCACAGCGCAAGTCTGCTCAGGTCCCAACAGAGTCTCGGCAACTGACTGCAAACGCTCCGTCAGGATCTTAGCCAAAATCTTTAACTGAAACTATTGGTGTTTCTGATTAATATTAAGTCTCAATCGATTACATCCCACGCTATCCCAAACTATGTTAGTTACTTTGCATTGGTTCAATTCTTTGTTACAATCATCTAACAAAGAGAGATCGCATCTCTTACGTCATCCGAACATCCACCCTTACACCATCAAGAAATCCCTTGACCCAAAAGATTTCTTGTTATTTAGCATACCCTACCCATTTTCTACGTAAATGAAAGTTAAAATTAACCATCGAAGGTCGTTTTTCCACTATTTGGCACAAATTAGTTTCTGTTCTCAAAGTAAAATTCAGATGCTTCTAGATATTTTGATACTTCTGTAAGAATTTTTAAAATATATACTTATTCACTGAGGGTTTTCAAAGAACTTTTAATTTTCCCAGCAAGTCATTTATTTTTTCAGAAGGGAAAATAGAATAGACACTCAAAATCAATCACGTATCGATTTTATTTCTTGCGCTGCCGTTGTTGGTAAACTAGACACAGAATCACCACGTGGAATAGGGTCTAAGAAAACACACAGGATCTTCGAAGTTCCATTCAGGTAGCTTCTTCTCCAGAAATGTTATTTTGTGGAGACGTCTGTTCTGAACTATACGAAAAAAAAAGAATTGATAATTGATAGCCTTCAACAATTGGGACAAGTCATTGAAGAACCCAGGCTGAAGGAAAAAATTATTAATTAAAAGTCCAACATCTAATGGAACGGCGAAGGATTCTGAATTTCTGGATATTTAGAACTCGTTAAAGGACGACTAAGCATAAAGGAACGTTCACTCAGAAAAATTTGAAAAGTGTCGTAAACGAATAACGGTGATTTAAAAAAAAACAAAAAAAAACGGGCCGACTACAAAAACATGCATGGAATTAAAAGGCGCACAAATACATCGTGTCGACTTTGAAAGGTAACGAACTTTTAAAAAAAAAAAAAATTTTTTTTTTTTGGTTGCTCAACAATATTTTATAAAGCAAGACATAAAATAAAAAAGTCGTAAGTTGTTTCGATTTTTCTGGTCAGATTATATCCGTGGATACACAAATTAAAAGTATATTCTTTGTTGCATGAACACTATCAGCAAAAGATGGATGAATTATCCAAAGTCATATCTGAATTATTCAAATCCCAGCAGTTGAGTCAGCAACGACAAACTGAACAGTTTGCCTTATTAATAAGGGAACAACAGATAGCACAGCAAAAATATCAAAAAAAGCAAGAGGAAAGACTGGGAAAACAGGAAGAAATGCAGATCAAGGTTTTAAAAATTCAAAAGTTAACACTGGAGAAATTAAACAACAATCAGGCAAATGAAGGAAATTCTTCATATTCTAATAACATCATATTTAATTCGCTGGAAACTTTCAACTATGGGCCAGACGAAGAAAAAACGTTTGAAGCGTACTTTAAACGATATGAAGATATTTTCTACACAGACTGTGAAAACTGGTCGAATTCAAGAAAAGTCAGTCTATTACTAAGAAAGCTAGGTACAGCAGAACATAGCAAATTTGTAGATTTTATTCTACCGAGAAGGACGAATGAATTGGAATTCTCGGAAACAGTGAAATTGCTAAAGGAGTTGTTTGGAGCAAATATGTCGCTTTGGCATAAGCGATGGTTATGCATGAATGTCGCTAAATCCGACGATCAGGATTACTTAACATATGCATCTATAGTGAATAGACATTGTGACAATTTCAGATTGGCAGAGATTACGGTTGTAGAATTCAAATGTTTAATTTTTGCTCAAGGACTGGTATCCAGTAAGAGTGCCGAAATAAGACGTAGAGTTTTGGCTAAACACGAATCTGAACAAAACCTTACCCTACAAAAGTTAGCAGAGGAGTGTCAGCGGGTCGTAAGTTTAAAGAAAGAGTCTCAAAAAATCGAAGAAGCTGACATTGCTTATATTAAAAAATTTTTAAAAAAAACAGTCAAATTACCCATCAGCAAAAAATTGGAGTAAAAATTCGGCGTATTTTAAAAATAGACAAGAAAAATTAAATTAAAAGAACGAGGAGGAAAAAAAGGTTCCACCATTTAATTGTAGACGTTGCAACGAAAGACACTGGGAGGTAAATTGCCCATATAGAAATAGGAAATGTTTCGTGTGCCACAAGAATGGACACAAAGGATCGTGTTGTAAAACGAAAAAAGTCAATAGCCGAATTAGACAAACAAATTCAAATATAAAATCAGATAGAGATTTGAGGAAATATATGACGACTGAAATATTTAAAAAGAATATCAAATTTCAACTCAATTCGGGTTCAGATTTAACAATAATGAACTATAAAACATGGAAAATTTTAAAAAGGCCTACAATAATGAAGTCAACGAAATGCGCTCGAACGGTAACTGGAAAGGAAATTAACTTCGAAGGCGAGGTTGTACTTCCCATGAAATTGAACGGGATAGTTAAAAAAATAAAAGTTTTCATTCTGAAAATGGGAAAACTTGATGGGTACAGATTTTATTGAAACATTCGAATTGTAGGATAAACCGTTAAACTCATTCTGCAGAAAAGTAGAAAGTAATACGCAAACAAGACAGGACATTAAAGAGGAATTAAAGAAAAAGTTTCCGGAAACCTTCACACCTGGTCTTGGAAGATGTAATAAGTTTGAAGCTAAATTTGAATTAAAGGAAAATACTATGCCAATTTTTAAAAAGAAACGTAACGTGCCTTTCGCAAGTGTAGAGAAAATTAACGAAGAACTTGATAGGTTGGAAAAAATGGGAATTATTTCGAAAGTAGAATCTAATTCATAAAAAAGAAATCAAACCAAGTCAGAGTCTGTGTCGATTAAGGACTACCATTACCCGTTACCGAGTCCGGAGGAGATTTTTAACAAGCTAAATGGTGGAGTTATATTTTCAAAAATCGACTTATCAGATGCCTATCTCCAATTTCCAGTCGAAGAGGAATGTTCGAAGTTCCTAGGGATAAACACGCATAGAGGGTTATTCAAGTACAACAGGCTTCCTTTTGGTATTAAAGTGGCACCAGTCATTTTTCAACAAGCTATGGACGTCATGTTGAATGATTTAGACTTTGCGTGCGCTTACTTAGACGACATCATAGTAAGGAGCGAAACCGTCGACGAACATCGAGAGCATCTCAATCAAGTATTTAAAAAGATTCAGGACTTGGGTTTTAAAGTCAAAGAGTCAAAGTGCGAATTTGGTTTGGAGGAATATTTAGGTCACATAATCAACAAAAAGGGCAGATTTCCAGATCCGGAAAGGTCCATTGCGATTAGAGGCATGCCGACGCCCACTAATGTGGCGATGCTACAGAGTTTTCTGGGGCTCGCAAATTATTATCAAGCGTTCATTAAAGGAATGTACAATCTAAGAGCTCCGTTGAATGAAACTGGTAAAAAAAGACAAGGTATGGGAATGGACGGTAGAATGTCAGAAAGCCTTTGATGAAATAAAGAGAATGCTTACGTCCGACCTCTTTTTAACCCATTACAATCCAAAACTGGATATTGTTGTGGCAGGTGACGCCAGTTCATACGGGATAGGAGCGTGTATTCAACATATAATGTTAGATGGTTCTAGAAAACCAATTGCACATGCTTCGAGAACTTTACTCCCAGGAGAAAGAAGTTACTCACAAATCGAAAAAGAGGCGTTGAGTATCATTTTTGCCATAACAAAATTTCACAGATACATCCACGGCAGACATTTTATGCTTGAAACGGATCATAAACCACTGATCACTATTTTTGGTTCAAAGAAAGGGTTACCCGTTTATACGGCAAATCGTCTGTTGAGATGGGGAACCATTCTTCTCAATTATGATTTTCACATAAAGCACCTATCATCCAAAAATATAATTCATGCGGATAGTTTATCAAGACTCGTACCGAGTCAAGAAGAAAGATTCGAAGAATCAATTATTGCAAATATCAGAGCAGATTATGAGGTGAACAGCATGGTAAACAACATTGTAAGAGAGCTACCGGTTACGCTAAATGAAATTAAAAAAGAAGCTGAAAGCGATGATTTCATTTTAGAAATAAAAAGCAAAATGGTAGCAAATGACCAAAAAGTGCAGGAGATTTATTCAATAGGTGAAGGAGTTTTATTATATGGTGAGAGAGTAGTAGTACCAAAAAAGTTGCGGAAAAGAATACTACGGGACTTTCATATGAGTCACCCGGGGTTAATAGAACAAAAAGCTTAATGCGAAGCTTTGTATATTGGAAAGGAATGGATATGGATATCGCAAACATGGTTCATCGATGTAAAGGGTGTGCGTTAGCAGCTAAGGCACCACCTATAGTACACAAACCATGGCCCAAGACGGATCAGTCGTGGACAAGATTACACATTGATTTCCTTTGGTCCAGTAGAAGATTATTACTACTTAATAGTGGTAGATAGTTTTACAAAATGGCCGGAAGTAATACGCTGCAAAAAGCCTACGTCCAATACCACAACAACTTTCTTGCATGAACTATTTGCACGGTTCGGTGTGCCAGAGTGTATTGTGAGTGACAATGGTACACAATTCACTTCTGAAGAATTTAAGGAATTTTGTGAGTTATATCAAATTAACCACATAACGACGCCTCCGTATCATCCGAGGTCCAATGGACTCGCAGAAAGATTTGTCGATACTTTAAAGCGCGCTCTGAAGAAAGCCTCAGGAGTTCCAACGGAAAAGGCGCTTCAGCAATTCCTACAAGTATACAGAATCACGCCAAACCAGAGAACACACTCAAACATGGCACCAGCTGAACTAATGTTCGCTAGGAAAGTTAAGTCAGTGTTTGAGAAACTTTTGCCAGGAAAAAATAGTAAAAAGAATACTATGTAAACAGCGAGAAAAAGATACACCTCCGGAGAGAAGGTGTTTTTCAAGTGATACAAAAACAACGTTGAGTTCTGGGAGCGAGGCATAGTGGACAAGAGAATCGGTGACCTGATTTACATAATTAAAAGAAGAATACTCATAAAAGGCACCAGAATCAACTTAAAAATGTTACGTTATAGAGCATGAAGAGAGTATACCGGATGAGGAGGAAGATCCCATTGAGGTAATGTATGATATGTTTCAAGTAGAACCTCAGCAGAATACTCCTGAACCGAGAAGATCCGGTAGGAAACGAAAGTTCACGGACCCATTGGACGTGAATCCAAAACGGAAAAAATATTAAAATTAAGCGGATGGACATATGCATATGAAGTATGCAAATGGGTCTACAAAGAAATAGCCATAACCATCAACCCATATAGGAAGCCAGTTTGAAATCCAAAAGGGATTCCAAGGCTTGGGAGGGGGGTGTTGTGGTAGGATCCACCTAATTTGCATAGTGGAGTACCGACCATATAAATATGGTTGGTACCGGGAAGAAAGGGAGGTATCAAGAGATTTAACCAGAGACTCTGCCCGACTGCGACTCAGTCAACACATTCTCCAGGAACGGTCTTACCAGGAATATACAAAAGACTATATGTAAATATTGTGTACACTTTCTTGTTTCAATACATTTTGTTCTAAGTACATTTTGTGTTGCATTATTATTCCATGCATTAGTCAAGTTTCAACAGTTTCAATATTAGTTTCAAACAAAAAGATTTTGTAATAAAAATTATCTTTTTCATCATCTAATTTTCTTGTCTAACTTACAAAATCATTCATGTAAAGGAAAAACTTCAGATAAAAAACTGAAAATGCTATGTCACAGAGGAAAACCTTTGTTAGTTTGATTACTGACAGGAATTATTCAATGAATAATGCCTCTGTGTGTCTGCTCGTAATAATTGTAAATAGATGACAAATCAACTTTTAAGAGAGATAAAAAAAAACAAAATATAGACTCTAACACTTTTTCTATGTTTTGCGGATGATTCTATAATAGTGTGAACCTATTTTCAAGAAATTTTCACCATTAATACCATCCATGATGTAAAAAGTTCTTTCAAATTGAGTTCGAGAAAAAATGAAGGCAAATAGAAGTGTTTAAAGTTCGATAAAGGTAAATTTGACAGAAAATGAACCAAAAAAAAAATTGACCCACAAAACTGTTGTCAGATTTATTATGTGAACCGTAATTTTAAAGTCCGGCATCAACTGTTCGTCCGATTTAATCGTCGAGAGAACCTTTTTTGTCTTCCATTAGCTCACATTTTTTTCTTTTTTTTTTATATGTGTTTCATTTGTGCTTTCTCCAAACTGAAATTTTTCCGCTGCAAATGAATCAATTCTTAGTTCTGTTGCTAGAAAAATTGATTCATTGTGTCGTGATATAAATGGAAGACACCACTTCAAAAACCATCTTTTTTATTTCCCTTATACCATTCGGCTAAAACAAACCTAAAAAATTCCCACTGCTGTAACGTGTAACTAAATACTTTTTTTTGGGAATTGTTTTGAAATTTCCGCAAAATTATGTTAGCTAATTTTATCGAATTTACGTAGCAACAGGCTAAATTGGCGACCAGTGGATTGTTTTTTTATTTTTTACAGTTGAAATGCCGGGATGTAATAAAACAGTTGGATCTAAAATTTCTTCTCTTGAAAAGCTTAGAACTTTGTGGAACTAACTTTGATATTCAAAAATTTAAATGCAATGTTAGTCGTTATCTTCTGTCTTCATAATTCCTGTTCTTGTTCTCTCGCCTTAATAGTGTGTTTTTTTCTTTCATATTCTCACACTCAGTAACGCCTTGCATCTTAGTGGCTTTATTACCTTGATTGGGATGAAATGATTAAAAAATATAAACTACGTTTTTTCAAAGGCCTCTGATTATGTTTTAAACTTTTTATTGTTATATTAATAGCTATTTTTAAAAGTATTCCAAAAAATCTTATGTCAGACTACCTGAAAAGGAAATATATTTATTCTCCAAATTGTGTTCTGGAAGGAATCGAAATTTATTGTTTTTATTGAGTAACGATAAAATCAGTTGGGAATATTCTTTCGCCTTCATGGAAATCCATTAGCGTCGTCCATAGAAGAACTGAGCCATGACAAAAATAAAATGTTTAGCCTTAGTCAACGGTGATAAGACATTATTCTTGTTTAACAATGAAAAAAATTACCCATCCCTATATGAATTAAAAGCAGCTTGCCCTCATTTGTCGCAGGTTTATTGATGCCTCGTCGTTGATAGCTTTTAAACTTTGTTAAAAAGCGATAAATTGTGAGTCATCTAACACTAAGTTGGTATGAACATTGTTAATTTAAGATCAACTCGTTGAAATTTTCAGTGCGAAAAAAAAATTAACTGAATGTCATAATAAAAACAACAATAGTTTCTTTCCTAAATTAGCAATACTTTCTGAGCACGGTTTTTTTTCTATTTTTTCTCTAAATTTGCCTTTATTTTTTTAATATTTATTAATGTTACTGCATCTTGCTGATTCATCATTTTGTAACATATGATTCATTTGAATAAAAAATGTCCTATTTAGTCGTACAATGATTTAGTAATAACATCTTGGAACGATTTCTTGTCCGTAGACAATTTTGTAATCCTCTGCAGTTCTTTAATCGGACGTTGAAATTATCGTTTGACGTCATTTTGTATCAGTTAACTTACATCTGAATAATTTTCTTTTACTAAAGATGTTTTATTGTTTTATTTTATTTCTTATTTTCATGGATTTTTGGATAATTAATTTTAATCAAATTACTAGTTTTATTTCTTCAGCTTACGTCTCATAAAGATGTTTTGTCATAAGGACAAAGAACTTTCCTCGCACGTTGAAATCAAAAATTTTCTTCAAACAATTTGACTGTTCGGGCCTATATCCTGTTTGGAAGAATGCAAAATCCAGGTTTGACAAATTAGAAGAAGAATTATCCGATAGATGAAATATGTTTCTTCGATTGATGTCTTATCCTAGTGATGCCATCAAGATTATTGTAGTTGGTAGAAACATTTCAGAAAAATGTAAAGCTTGATGAGTGAGAACTCTTAGTCACGTTCAAATTCAATCAGTTTTGATTAATCTATTTTGTCAAAAATCAAAATCCATTATCTTCTTGGGTTGAATAGTCTTTCAGGAAATAAGGTTCTTTGACGTTGAATGTGTTACAGAATGAAATTGATCACCCACTACTTGGTTAAAAAATTCCTCGTCATTTATTATCATATGCATGATCCCTTCGTATATTTTTATGTCCCTTAACTGATAATGTCGCTTTAAATTAATGAAAAACTTTTAAATCTCTTTCATGTTCGTAACTTTTGACGGTTGTTATATACTATAATTATGATAAAACTAATGGACAATGTAAATATCTTGTCAAATACATGGACATTTTGTAATGACTTAGCAAAAGAATTAAAAGCTGGCAACTTGAATTTAGTTGGATAAATGGACTGACGTGACACATCTATTAACAATTGAAGGGATATTGCGGACTTTCAGTGCCGAAGGGAGGATTTATTCATCTGTAGAGTTGTTACCAGATGAACGTACAATGGGTGTTGGGCAAGTTTTCGGTTCAAACAATGGATTAAATTTTTTCAAGCAAATCGTGAGATTACAATGGAATATGTCTATATGTCCAAAAATAACTGTTTTTTTTTTTTTTTTTTTTAAGCGTCTCATGAAAGCAATGCAAATTATGCACCAAAGGGTTAAATTGTAGTGGAGCAAAACTCATCCAGGAAAATTTGTCTTTGCAAGGAGGGGAATAGATCAAGGCATCTGGATAATCGATTGACATTAAGCTTTAATAAAAAAATTATAGCTATCTGGAAATAGGAAAAGGGAAGAAACAGTCGGGAGGTTCGAGACATGCTATTGTTGAGAGAAATTATTGACAACAGTTTCGACAGTGAAAGAATCTTCAATGTCCTATTAGAACATTAAAGTTGAAGTTGGGAACCAATGAAAGCAGCTCATCGGAGCAGTTACCGTGAAATTATTTTAAAAAGACAGAGTGAGGCGAAAACGCCACTAGAGAGAGCGACTGCAGACGAGATGCCAGAGGGCAATTACATTGAATATCCGTCTCTGGATCTTATCAAGGATGAAGAGAAACAGAAGGGCACCGGATCATATATGGATTATCTGCAAGAGCGAATGGTTGATTTTAGATTTGAAGGATCGACTTCGGCGAAGCTATCCTGGCGCAGCAGAGGGAGCCAACTTTCCTTGAGGTGGACGAAACTATTAACTGAATGTATTTATTCCATCTCAGGTCGAGCAGTGAAATGTGAGACCGAGTAGTCGTAAAGAGGAACTCTCGAGAAGTTGAGCGTCAGACATTCTAATGGAGAGCAGGGATGGTTCTCTGTGTTGAGTAAGAGATAGCAGTTTTGTTTTTGAGGCATTAAAGTTAACCAGCCAGTTCCTGCCTCAGTTCACAACCGATTGGAGGTCCTTTTCGAGATGAACGGCCAGGTTAGTTTTGTCAAAGACACTAGATTTGTTTTTGAGACAGGAGCAAATTTTAGTGCCGTACGCGTAAGATGCCTATTTGGGAATCTATGACGTCAGGGAGATCGTTGATAAGGAACAGAGTAGGGCCTAGGATGGAGCCTTGGGGAACACCTGCGTTAGTGGGATAGGAGCTGGATGAGAATCCATTGAGAATGACCTTCAATACACGGTTTGACAGGAGTGATTGTATTAAGTCAAACAATCGAACTGAAATTCCATAACCCGAAGCTTTTAAAGAAGGCCGGCATGCCAAACCCTATCAAACGCTTTGGAGATATCTAGAGCTAGGGCACGAGCTTCTCCGTTATTATGAAGAGCTTGGTAAACAATTTCAGTTATGGCCATAAGCACATCAGCTGTAGAACGGGCAAAGTGGAAACCATATTGCTTGTCGGAGAGCAGATCATGGGATGTAAGGTGCATAACTACTTCGACGTTGATTAGAGAGGTAGGAGACTGATAGGATGGTAATTAGAAGGGTCAGAAGGGTCATCAGAGTTCTTAAAGACAGGAACAATGGATGAAGACTTCCAACAGTCTGGAAAACAAGATTCATTGAGGAAGTAGTTATATAATTTGGAGAGGGCAGTGGCCAGTTTCAGGTACACATTTCTTCAGGACAATGGCTGGTATCCCATCTCCACCACTAGCCTTGTGAGGGTCTAAATTAGAGATAATGCCCAATACCGATGGCGGGGGTTATGTGCAGCTCGCTCAATAGATCCTCAGTTCTATGGGTAAACTGGAAGAGTCGAACAATGAATTTCCAGCCATTGCCTTATTGGCAAAAGATCAAAACCTCGAACTGGTTGAACAAAGGAGGTATAGAGGGTTTGCTGTTGTTAAGTACGCTCTTGCAGAGACGCCAATAATCATTGGAGCCGAATTTCCGAGATGCAATACGTTCTTTCATTCGAGCAGCAAATAGTGACTTAGCTTCATTGAGGACACACTTACACTCGTTACGGGCAGAGACAAAGGGACGTCTATTGCAGTCAGACATGTCAATTCGATATAGGTGGAAGAATTGGTTCCTATGGGCAATGGCAGTTGCCGAAGAACGGAGGAAGGAAAGCGATTTGACCTTATATTTCCTTGAGGGGATGAAAGCCTCGATTCCAGCTTTAACCCAGGAGGGGACCTCGGAAGCACATTCTTGAACGGGGGTGGGGGCGTAAAGACAACATCCCAGGGGATATCACGAAGGAAATCTCGGAACGAGTCCCAGTCTGCTCGTTGATAGCAAAACGCGGTTCTAGTGGTAGGAGCTTCATTCAGTGGAGTTGAAGTAGATGTTGATAGATACTAAAGTATGATCAGAATTGCCAAGAGGGCAGAGCTGCGTGGAACTACAGAACTCGGGGATGGAGGTAAAATATAGATCGAGAGACGCCTTACCGTCCCAGTTGTAGGGAAAACGTGTGAGGAAGTCAACTATCTGCGTGAGGGATTGAAAAATTGAAAAATTAAGGGTTTAAATGTCTGCAAGGTCAGTAGTAGCGTTTTTAAGCCACTTGGTATGATGGACGTTAAAATCACCAAACACGAATGGTGGAGGAGAGAGAGATAAATTGTCAAGAAATGCATTCAATTACACACAGTCTTATGAATGGTCTGAAGATAAACAGCATTGAGACAGATAGTCGGAGACACATGTACGAATGGTCTGGAGGAGACAACTCTCTTTGACCAGGAAACTGACGTAAACCAAGGCCATGCATGTGGGTTTGAGAGTCTTTTCTAAGGAGGGAAGGTAGCCGGGGATCGAGAGGTCAGAGGAGGGGATAGATGAATCAAGGTTGGTCTCACACAGAGCCAGTATATCCGGGCAGTTCGCAATGAGGAAAAGATTCCACACTGCAGAAATTGGTTCTAATGCCACGGATGTTGGAAAATGAAATGTTGAAAGGTGATTTTCAAGGGGGCTGGTTTAGGTTTTCTTTTTGGATCGTCGTTAGTTATCATGTGAAATTGTGGTTGTAAAAATGAGAAGGCCTGAAGTAAAAGAAGCAGACGGTTATCGACCGTGAGGTGGGCAGAGAGAAGTTGGCACAGCCTGCAACATAATGTGGCCTCAGGGTTGCCCACCGGAGGTGAATGCAGGGACATCTATCCATGTGCGACGTGGCACTACAGACACCCCGGTATTATGCAACTGTTAATCAGAGCGGCCACTCAAGATGCTACGCAAGAGTTAGGGCTCCTAACTACCAGTGGGAAACAGTGACCAGAAAACTGTCAACCCTGTACCCTCAGAATGAAAAGGTAATGCCACAAACTGCATACTATGCACTATTCTATAAAGATTTTCATGGCAATCTGATGAACCTTGATTTACGAATTTAAGCACAATACTAGATTAGCAGCTAGTTCTCATTATTTTACTGTTGAGAATACTAGATGTTACCATAAGTCCTATACTAACAGTTTCTTCTCTCGATTGTAAATCTCTTCTGGCTTCTTGCCTTTCTGTCAAATATGATCTTAAAAAATTTAAATGCAACGGCCATCAGTCTTCTTAATTGCAGTTCTTTTATTTCCCTCTCTCCTTGTTTAGGGTTTCTCAGTTTAATTCATTCCCCCTCTCGTGTCTTAGTAGCTTTATCGCGTTGCTTGGAGTGAAATGATTTTTAAAAAATGACTCATTTGACACCTGATTAATGTTTTTTAAGTCTCAATTGATTACATCCTACGCTATCCAAAACTGTATTAGTTACTTTGCATTGGTTCAATTCTCTCTTACAACTATTTTACCTACAATCATCTAACAAAGAGGGATCGCACCTCTTACGCCATCCGAACATCCACCCTTACACCATCAAGAAACCCCTTGACCAAAAATACTTTTATTTATTCATTTCAGGCTTTTTTTTATTAATTTTCTTGAAGGAAACAAAATAGTTTGTGCAACTCGAAGGCAATAAGAATCAGAACCATATTTAGGTCAACTAGTTTTTAAATACGGGAAAATGTATTATTTTTCCTAGGACCAAATCTTTGGAATTCGAAACAATGACAGACAGACAAAACCATTTGATAGATATAACAATGAATAGATTTAAAATCGAATGCCTCTATATAAGAGCGTATGTGTGCACGCGTGCACATCCCTGGCATATATATCTTCGCATTTTGTTTCATACATGCCTTCTTAAAGTTGAAACAAGCATGCGGGACATTTTCTACAGAAATTCAGCAAATGTCGGTAATTAAATACTGAAATAGTTCTTCCCAGTTCAATTCGAAGTCAGTCAATTTTACATAATTTATAGTAATTTATATATCAACCCACAAAGTGCTTAAAATGGCTGTTTCCGTTATAGTGTGATCTTTTCAAACAAAATAACCAAAAGCATAGTGTGAATATAATAGACGACATTATAAAAGTACAAGACTGACCATAAATAAGATAAGTATTTTATCGTATGTCCAAAATCGTGCTGTGGTTTATAATATACAATTTTATTAAACCATAAAAGGCGTTTCTCTAAACTTTAAAGTCTAAAGTTTGTGTCCTAAAAACCTTTTGTATAAACGATTAAAGGGTTGTGAGGTAGTATAAAAGTTATTAGCCCAGGAAATGGAGTCGGCAGACCGAGTTCGAATTTCCACTGCAGTTTTTGCTTTGTTTCTTGTTTTTGTTGTTGTTTGTTTTTTAATACTTTTTTGACATTCTTCGGTCAACTGGTAAAGGTATGGATTCACATCCCTGTCCTAAGATTTTATTTATGTCCTATAATTTATGTTAAATGAGAAATATACATACATTAATAGATTCATTTTAATTGTTATACTCACAGTGCTTCAGTTGTTCTATCCTTCTTCAGACATCTGTCATACTTAGTAACCTTCACGGGATTTTGAACCAAACCCCCTTTATTTAAGCCACATTCCACTTTCAACGCTTAGTTAATATTAGCTAATACTCTCCAGTCTATTTATTTTTGTGTCGCTTGTCTGTTTCTTCCACTGAACCAGAGTATGTGACATTTTTTTTCTACCAACAAACCAAATATTCTATAACAATTGCTTTAATCCACAAGGCCATTTGGTACAATTATGGAACTTTAAAAGTGTTGCCAGTAGAAAAGTGGAATAACTAACTTTTCTGTGTGTCCTCATAACTCGCAGATAATGGTAATAAATACGTAAGACAGATTCTGGAGAGAAAAATTGTCTAACACGGCACAGAAAAGCAACTTTCTTCGCAGCAGACTTAACAGTTGATTCAATATAATTTTTCCATTTCACGCCAGCGGAAAACATTAGTCCAAGAAGGTGCAATGAGACACTCTCCCGGATGTTAACATCAGATATTTTCTACAGGACAATAGTGGATAAAACATTGATTCATGAGTTTGGGGATATAATATTTATGAGTTCAATTCCTGGGTCACGTAGTACAGTACTTATACTCAGTGAAAACTGTGAAGCTCTAAATAAGATATTCCTAGACATAGATGGAAAGAAAATCTACGCCCATTTAAAAAGTATTGAAGTATCCAGCTCGAAGGATGCCCGAATCGATAGATACCTGGAGAAGGCCGAAAGACACAACAAGCGAAACATTGTGATAATAGCAAGAAATCATTTATTACTCTATATTTTCGGGGGTCCCCAACATCTTTTTTATTGAGTCAGCTTACAAATTTTGGGGTTTTCATTAAGTGTATCTTCTGACCAAAAGATGTTAGAGAGACGTTTATTTTTCGCTTATAGATAAATAAATCAGAATAAATAACTGTATGGAATGATTGCATTAGGTAATTGTACAAATCGTTGCACAATCTTGAAGTGCCATTACAGTTGCTGAAACTGTCGTGTCCACTAAAATATCAACTACAATATTTATAAACCAATCACACTTAAGAAAACACTTACATCTTAAAACACACCAATAAAATCATAGATTACAAATCAGAATATTTGTTGTATTAGTCATCATCATTTTTAGGTAGATACCGACCAAATATCGTACGGACGTAGTAGAAGACATACCACGTGACTTCTTAGGGCCAATTAGAAATAAATAAATAATTTAATTCTGGAGCCGATATTGTTCGGAAAAAGTGTATAAAAACATACGAAATCCGATCCCAAAATATATACACGCGGCTGCCACCAAATTCCACACACCTCTCGCTGATGACCTTCATGACCTCATGTCAAAAACGACAGCGTTGACAAACTCCAGATCACGGCAATACCGCCAACAATTCGTATCTCTCGTATCCGTTTTTACTATGTATCACGCACACACATGTCGACTTTTTCATACAAGCACACATATCACAACATTTTATTGTTTCTCACACACGTGCACAAAGACAGTTTATATTTTATTTCAGAACTTTATCAACCCAAACAAAAGACATTACTTTCCAACTGTTTGTATTCCTATCGTTATATTAAAATTAAAATAAATCAATGTTTATTTGTTGAAACTACGTCGTCTTTTATACCGAATTTATTCCTTCAATGAAAAGCGTTTGATTACTCTAGACGGCCAAATTACGAGCGACCCTGTAACGATATTTTATTAGTATTGAATCCCGACACTCCAAATCTTAATATTCAACGAAAAACCGAGTAGAAGGATTCCTAAAACTATTGTACGGTTTTGAAAATTATCATGAAAGAAAACTGAAAATTGCATCTTGTTTCATTCCGATCATACTATTTAAAACCCAGACAATTACAGGTGATAATTAAACCTCCTATTAATTCGCACATGTGGTTGACATTAGACATATTACGAATGTGAGTGGGCAACAAATCAAAAAGGAAATTATTACTTTTTTATTATTTCTGATGTAAAGAACGAAAATTAACTGTTAATGGGAGGTAACTTTAAAGCCTAGTTATTTGAACAGTGCTTTAAGTCTTGATTTTACCACCAGCCTGGCGGAGAAATACGTGTTAGTCAAAAGTCAAAACATTGAGGATTTCAATGCGATATATATTTTTCTTCGAAAGAATTGCACAAATTGCCACATACTTTGGTGTTGCATGCTGTTTTTGCAGAAAAAAACAAAAAAAATTCCTCCCCACTGAATGACGTCAGCGAACTCATCTCGATCCAAGCGTCACTGAGTGAAATGGATTGAATATAAAAATAGCCTAGCCCATTTCCATGCTCCACACAATAATGGATTCAACAAACTGCGATAAAAGCGATTGACCTTTCCTGCCTGGGGCCGGATCAACCGAGGCTCTCTTATCATCTCTCAGTTAGTTGTGTGTACTGTGTATGTGTGTGTGTGTGTCTGTCTTCGGGCAGGGCGCAACTAAAAATAAACAGTTACTAGCAGCAGCCCCTCCCTCAATGGCACTACCGACGCCTGCATAAACCTTGGTGTTGCGTAGACTAGGCAATTTTTGGAGCTGTCCCAGGTGCACGCAGTTGGGCTTCCTAAACCGACCTTGTGTCACATCCCATCACCGTAAAGGGCCTAGTAAATAAGAACCTTGCAACGCTGTGTGTGAGTACAGCGGACTAATTGTGACTTTCTGAGGAATTGCATCGTTGCGTACACAAATAAAACTCCCTGTTGAGTTGATCTATTTTTTTCTCTTTTTTTTTAGGGAATTTTTCGAGTTACTTGTTTTATGTAATCACCTCAAACAAGGCGATAATGCCACTAAGACGAAAGTGGCTACTATGAATGAAAAAAAGAGAAGACTTAATAAAGAACCTGAGACCTAAACAACTTTGGGCATTTTTCATGATGCAGATTTTAAAGGTATATTTTGTTTTTTAGGTAATTTTGAGGGGATGATTATGATGATTAATGAATTTGTCACGATTTAAGCTTTATTAATTATAATTCGTATATGGTTTGGGCATTAGATATTACAAACGTGCGTGCGCAACAAGCGGAAAGGAAATTGTGTAGGGAATTTTTTTTTTCTTTCTGATGTGACGAACGAAAATTAACACTAACAGTTTACTGGTAAACAATTAAAGTGTGTTAATCAGGACTATGTGGATTTCATTAAAAGTATATATTTTTCTTCCCAAGCATTTCACAATATCGTTGCGGGCAAATAAAATCCCTTGTGAAACATAAATGTTGTATTGATCTAATTTTTTGTTAGGGAATTTTTCGAGGTACTTAATTTTGAGTTATGAGATGATTAATACATTGTGACGATTTAAGTTTTATCAATCATTTTGTACAGGATTTTGGCATTAGATAGTAGACCGATATATTACGAGGGCACCTACGCGAATAGGAAAAAGTGGGGGATTTTTCTTTCTTTCTTGGGGTAACGAACGAAATTTAACAGTTAAGGGGAGGTAACTTTTACAGGTACCTAATTTTGAGTTATGACTCGTGATTAATATATTGTTACGATTTAAGTTTTATTCATTTATAATTCATTAAGTATATTGTTACGATTTAAGTTTTATTCATTGTAATTCGTTTGACATTTAGACACAGTGTGTGTGTGCAGAAAGGGAATAGTGAGGATTTTTTTTTTTTTTCTGAAATGGAAAACAAAAATTAAGTTTTCAAAGCACACAAATATTTTTCTTGTTCTGAGAAATAAAATAGAAATTATCTTACACAAAAAAACAATGTAAGTTATTTTCGTATAGGGTCCCGATATACTAACTCTTCTTTTTCTAGTGAATGAATAAAAATTAGATTAAAACCTTTTCCCGTGTGGAAGAAATATGCACACCAGATTTGAGGACTGAACACGGAAGTTGACTGTGTAAGCCAAGCGAATAAAAATACCATTATTTATTTATTTATTTTTTTTACATTTTTTTTAAAGTGACTTTTATCTTTTTGCTTGTAAATAAGTCAGGAAGAACACATGCAAATGGAATGATTGTATCAATGGTAATTTGAGTAATTGTACAAATCGTTGCAAAATCTGGAAGTGCCAATGCAGTTGATGAAGAAACTATTGCACGTGTTAAAGAGATCTATTCTATGGACAATAGGGATTGAACTTGTGGTTATTATCATCACCATCACACACACACATACATACAGACCATACAACAAGCATTCATTGGCTAATCTCCTCAAAACTAGTTTGCTGATTGGTCAATTCCGACTAATCAAATCACCTGCTCGCAAGGAATAATTTTCCCGTGCACAAGCTTCGGAGCCTGTCACGTGATACACCATCTTATATAAACAAAACACGAGTAAGCCTTCTCTCTCCGTTTTCTCTTTCGTCTCTTTCCTTGCTGCCAAAATTTGACCTCCAAGAACTCTCGTCTTCACCTTGCGGTCACACGTTAAAGAACATTACCAACATTCACGCAAGTATGAACTCTTAACTCTTCTGAACTCTACCAACTTTCCAACTCACATTTCCTAACATGCAACAGGAACTTTATTCTTCCAAAACTACAGTTTAATAATTAATTCAACTTCATGAGCTCTGGTACAAATATTTCCCAAATCTAAGAGACGTAACTATCAAACATTTAACTTATATGCATGTACATCAAAACCAATAAATTCAAATGTTATGTTTTGAACCATTACGTTGTCTTGTATTTTTGTTATGTGCTATTTTACGTCAAATATAAATTGCATGTGACCGCCACATTTGATGGTGACCTCCAGCATCTTTCCTTGTCCTTTTCCACGTCATTCCTAATCAAAGTTAAATAAATGTCGTGGGGTCCTCTACATCTGATTGACAATCCTTCACATTTTTATTGCTGACCCATCGTTTGTCACGGACCTTACTACAAACTTATATCCTCCAGGTAATTTAAAAACTAATGCTATGTTTGATTAACTTGTCTCCCTTGCTGGTTCAGCCCAAGTAACTCAATGTGCGAATTGTTGTTGTTTTTTTAAATGCGGAACACTTTCATTTGCCTTGTTGCGGGCCCGGTAGCATGCAGTGCAGGTTTATTAAAAAGTGGCCTTGTGCCAGACACTACTTATGACTACCGAATCCACAAACAAAGTAAAAATATTAAATGAATGATCTTTAGTGAGGAAAAAGGGTCATTCAACAAGTGTATAGAAATAATACAAAGTAGATAGACAGGAGGAAACGACAAAACGAGTCTGGTTGAAAACATATATGAAATTTTATTTTAATAACAAATAATCTTGTCTCAACAGTGGAGACTATCAGAAAAGGTTAGGTCTGTTTTAAGCCAGTAGGCAGATTGTAATAAGTAGTAATTAGTAGAATTTTAAAGTTCCGCGCCAAAGCGAAAAAACCAAGATGGCTAAGGCGGGAAAAGTTTCTTCAGAATGAAAGTTCTGGAATAATGTCTTTTTGTACGAAAGGTGTATGCGTACACAAATAGGAAAAGTACTCACTGCGAGGTTTAATAATGTGTGTGTAATGTTATCTTTTTTGGAACTGGTTCGTAAAGGTTAGAAGTTTCAAAGGCGTATGAAAAGTTCATCAATCTTCATTGAGGAAAATTCTGAGTTGTTCGCATCAAGACGAAGAAATTAGTCTTGGAAAGGTGTGGTGACGACAGTGTCGTAGATTCTGGTAGAAAATGAAGTAGGTTCAAACATATTGTTCACTTCAAGACGAGGAATTTGGTCTTGGAAAAATATATTGACGACAGTCTCGTAGTCTCTACATTTTCTAGCTGAAAACGGAGGAAAGTTCAACATGCTGTTCGCATCAAGACGAGGATAAGTCTTGGAAAAGTATGATATCGACATGTTGAAGTTTTGGTTAGTTAAGAATAAAATATTCCGGCCCGCGTATGGGTTAGGGGCACGGAATAAATGAGTTGACCTTCTAGCTTGAAAATCAGGCCGCAACTAACTTGAAAAAGCTGTTCGTCGGTGACGTCAGGAAACGCGCGGGAAAATTTCAAATTCTGATCCTAGACGGTATCAGGAGTATCCAGCAACCTTCCTCACGTCAGCGTTTACTGCTATATCTAGCTGAACGTGACAGGAAGGGGTGCAATCCGCGCGCAAAAGGGTGGAATTCACGATTCCACAGCCTGGATATTTTGACACTCAGCGCCGAGAGAACCACTGCGTTTGATTGAGTTTTAACAACACATTAAGCTAATTCATTGTTATTTTCTTTTGTTGTTGGTTGCAAATAATGTATTTGTATTTTATATTTAATCGTGTCTTGCCTTGTCCAAATGGACGAAGAAAAGAGCGTTTCTAAAACCCCAGATAAACGGTGGAGAGCGATAGGAGAAATACCCTCATAATGAACGGTCGAGTCAGACAAATCCAAGCAATATAACAGCAAACAAGGACACTACAGATAGAGGGGCCTTCAAAAACCTGAAACTTACCCCCTCTGTGCATTATAAATGTAATAGTTCTTACAAGCATGGGTGTATACACATCTTGTAAAACCTGATAGTAGACCTGTAGGAATTTAAAGTTTTAGAAGACACAAATAATTTTGTCATAGACCAAAAAAAAAAACAACAAAATCGTAAGATCATCAAAACACGCAAGCCACCAATCTGTCAGTGGGTGACATGCCGCTAGCGTTTACTGCTGGTGGCCCACAGTCAGACCGCTGGCGTATTCGTCTCAGCAATTCTTACCACTGGGGAACAGTTAGAGGCCCACTCATGGCCTGCCAGTGGTTGCCACCGGGCCACTAGCAGCTTGCATGTACGGTAAGTTCTGAAGGACAATGGGTTCCCATGTACATCACATAGTGAAGGTAGGATAACAATCAAAAAAGACATCCAGAGATTGGTGTATAAGGGACAAAGGAAGATTCTGGTACCCATCTTTGAAATACCAAGTTTCACTACACTACAGGGAAGCAAATTGCTACTTTTTGCCAACATGGTGAAATTGTGTATGTGATCCCAAACAAATGGACGGAATGGAAATTTAGACTTATGCTGAATTGGAAAGCATTCAATGCAGTCACCAGTGTAGCATTTTTAAGGAGGCCAGCATGTTGGTTATGTGGGATAAAATGAAAAATGTTCATTTATACCAATTTTGGTCTGGGAGGATCCTTGTTTTCATGCACCCTTCTCTTTATAAAAAAGTAAAACTAATGTTTCCCAACGACATTAGTGGGCTGTCTGAGGACAGCACCATCTGAAATGAGCCAAAGGTCTATGGGACAGGCCACTGGTGTCCTGACTCCTGACATGTTTATCCTGGTTAAGCAATGCCAGTAATCATTGATCACGACTCTAGTTAGCAAGCTGAAATGGCTGAAGGTCAAAGTCCAAATGGAAAAGGGCTCAGCTCATTAGGGATCTCAAACACCTCGGTGTGAATGTTGTATTCAAGAGACCCACCTTATTGCAAGCAACTATGAAGGTGTGTTGTTGAGGTGATTCTAATTCTTCTTCAATACTATGAAAGCAGCTCAAGGAATGTTTTTTGGTTTCCATGTTTGGTTAGGTAGTCATTCTTTAGACACGACCTGTTCACTTGTCTTCAGATCCAGTGGTCAGATTCTGTGTGCTGGATGTTACCATAAAGGAGAAAGCGTTCCAATTCATTATGGTTTATGCACCCAATGACTTCATAGTCATTGGGTGCATAAACAGGAAGTGGGAAACCTTCTTTCAGTAAATCAATCAGTTTGTAATACCGTCAAAATGGATGATAGGAATGCTGTTCTTGATCCCAACTTTGACTGTGAGTGTACTAACATTCTATCCAATGAAAAAATAAAAAATCATGAATTTGTCACCAAATGTCACTGATAAATTCCAAAATGAATATCCAAAGTGGGTAGAGTGGGCTTCGAAAAATAGGGACAGCCTGAGTGGGGTGCAGCTTTCTAACTACATCAACCTGGTCCAACTTAGAATCAATGTAAGACATTTAGGCTGTCGAGGTTTTCATAGTTTAGTTTATATGGACTATAAGCTTGTGCAGGTCTACATAAATTTAGATAAGGTTAAGCATAGACTGGCTGTGTACTGGAAATCCAACATGTCTTTGTTGAACATGAAGGATTTCTTGGACCAACTGCTACTATAGCAGGAAATGACTGGTTCTGTATTTGGGAATAAGTGTAGGGACACCGTAAGGACACTATTAGGGTTTTTTTCCCCACCGATTACAGCAGACAATTTGACCTAGATAGAGCAGCTTTTCTGACATGTTTAGTTTGTTATATAAATGTGGTGAAAGGATTATAAGTATGATTGGGTCAATGAATGTGACTAAGTTAAATTTAAGAACAGCAATGACCAGCTTTTCTTCATTTTTTTTTTTTTTTTGGCCTTGTGCCACATTTTATGTAATATATACTTTAATAAATACTCAGTTGTGTGGTGGGTCTTATCAGTAATTCAGGACTGAACACTTTCTGCTGCCTAAAATAATCTGACACTGGTTCCAGAGCATAGTTGCAAAATGATTACAAGCAGCATTATAGTCCCATGAAGTAAATATGAGTCCTGGCAAAAGAAAAATTAAATTTTGGGAGATGACCACTAATGTAACAGAAGCGAAGAGCCTCAACAGTATTCTTGAGCCTCACTGGTGAAGACAGACAGGCTGTCTTGAAGATGGATATGAATCCAGAAGGCATGACAAAACTGTATGCAAAGCTTGATAAATTGTTTAAAGTAAATCCAAACTATTTAGCTCTCAGAGCTTATGAAAAGTTTGAGAAATACTCAAGTTCAACATGGCTGACTACCAAATTGATTTTGATATGTTAGTACAACAGCTTAAGGAGTACAAGATAAGTCTTCCTGATCCTGTATTAGCACTTTTTAAAGCTCGATAGACTAACATAAAAGAAGAAAACAAAAAGCTTATTCTAGCTACAGTAAATATCACATTTGAGGGCATGATGGTTATGAACATGGATGGATTGGAGGAATCTACATTGCCAAAAAAGGAATTTATGGCAGTCCATATCAAACATGAGCCTGATATAGTATTCACAGAGTTGTGCAAGACAAAAATAATTCTGACAATAATGAGGTTTTATACAACACTTATCGAGTTCTATAGAATTGGGGAGCAAGATAAAGTGAAAGAATGAGAACAATATTTCTAAAAGAGGAAATTATAAGAAATATAATCCTCCTGGGTCCTGATGGAAGCCCAAGCATGTTTGCAAGTCTGTGGTTCCCTTATACATTGAGAAATCAAAAAGGCCAACAAGGTTTATGAAACCCAAATAGTTCTTATTAATTTAGGTGTAGACCAGTAGTTCTCAACCTTTTTCTTTACCTATGGACCACTTTTACTTTTTATTTTTTTTTACTAATAAATAAGTTAGGAATTGTATTATAGAAATAGTAAATGTATATGCTTTATTTTGAACTAAAACTAATTTAATTAAAATAAATGTTCCATAGAATAGTTAAATACAAGTGTATTTAACTATTCTATGCAACATTTATGATGTGCACTAGTAAAATAACTCATAATAAACCATTTTAAAATGTGATTAATTAAGAAATCAAACTTCAGATACATTCAATGAGATCTCTGTGATTGATGCTGCCCAGTGAAATTTTTATATTCGGCTCCATTGATGCTAATGCTAGTCAAAGATCACCCCCTTTTCACAATGTTGAGTGTATTATTGGCTTTTGATAGTGACACACAACTAAAACCCAGTTAACAAAGGTAAGATGATGGAAAATCAATAACATAGTGCTGTGCTTTTTCCTGGAATAGATATTTCTTTTAGCAGTGTCATTTGTTTTCTATATATTCTGCTTCCCATCTTTGAACAATATTTCATCACTCTGCAATTCAATGAGGTCTCCTGCAAAGAAATGTCTACAGCATTAGCCTCAAAAGGAACTGTTGCCCAAGTTGGTATATCCATCACAAGTAGGCCACTAATCCAAGCTTGCATATCTTTATGCAAATTTTTAAAATGTTCACCATACAATGCAAGGTCATCGTTGTGTATATCACCACTAATTGAGGACAAAAAAGGAAACTGTTCAAATACACAATGTCTGATAGTAATTTGCTATTTTTTTTGTGGAGCCCAATAATGTTATATGGACACGCCCCCCCTTCACACACACGGTGTACATGGACCCCAGTTGAGAACATCTGGTGTAGTCAATGGAATGACCACACTATTGGTTCAACTATTTTGGATTCTGGCTGTTCCAAGTCAGTCAATAGATATGTATGGTACAAATATTTCCTGGATACCTTGTCAGAATAGGCACAAAAACTTAAAACACTAAAATGTAACAGCATTTTCAGATTTGGCAATGGATTTCAGATAAAATCTGTTTAATCTACCATACTTAGCTGCAAAAGAAAAATAAATCTTGATGTGATAGATTCAAAAAGTCTTTTGCTCCTAAGAAATCTATGAAGGCACAGACAAACCTCTCATCTATGGACCTCCCCACACCCAATCCTCAATGGACTTTGGATGCAATGGACAAAATCTACAGAAAAAAAGTTCCAAATCATCAGTGATGTATTTCAAAATTTGCGGGCTTAGCAGAACAAACCATATTAGTCTCAAAGTGACTGCTTGGCAGCAGTGATGGGCCTTTTCAATTGTAAACAAAGACAAGTGTACAGTATATAGAGTATGATACATTAGCGCGTGCATGAGAAAGTAGCTGTAAGAAATATATTATTTTTGTTATTTTGATTAATATATCTTTTTTAATTATATATTTATGTATGTCATATGTACACGTTTATAGTATTTACATTATGATCATAATTACTGGTAGTTACTATAGTGGTTTTATAACTCAAAAATAATCCCTTCCCATCTACGGACAGTTGTCTTTAATGGACACTGCCATATTGGAATATTGAATCTAATGGCAATCAAAACAATTGAGGATGCCAGTTGTTCCTTTGATGATGTTAGGATGATCTGTCAGTATCAAAAATTCTCTACACAATGTCAATGGATTTAGTCCTGACCAGCTTGTGTGTCTACAATTCCAATGTACCTTCTGTTCAAAAAAAATCAACTACCTGTTCTTGAAGGTGTTTCTTCTAGCAAGATCGTAGCAAATAATTTAAATGCATTGCATGCTGCTAGAAGGGCATTTGTCCAGAGAGCTTTATGTCATCAAATCCAACCATCTACTGGAATTAAATTCACTAATGGCGACTGGGTATATTTCAAAAGGGATGGAATAGTTTCTTGTCTTTTTCATTTTCAGAATCCACTTATTATTTTCATAGCATATAACCATGTTTGAAATAATTATATTTATATATAACATAATACATCAATAAGTTTGCAGTTCTTTAAAAAAAAAGAAAAGAAAGCATTTACATTACACAATACTTATTTTTCAACATAAGTGCATTAGTAAAGATGAAATGTTTCTTCTTAGATCATATAGACTAAACAATACACAATGAAAGTTTCAGATCAAAATTCAACTTTAAACTAAACTCTTGAGTTATTTATCCACCTGTGTATATTTTCACATTAAAAAAAAAAAAAAAAGAGAAATCTCCAGGTAGTTGATGCAAAAGTTCCAGTAACATATTTTGTAAAATATTCAAGAAGTACCTTTTTAAAACATTTTTGAATTTTACTCAACTCTTTATTGATTGTGTAGAATTGTTTGTGGAAAAAATAATTTTACTTTACTTGTTTGGAAGAAAAATTTGCAATACTAAATTTGAACACCAATAAAAGAATATTTAATAAAAAAAAAATTTTAAAAAATAGAGCTAATTAGCAGATGTAGGCATAAACACCAAAATTATGTCACCTCCCACCAGACTATCTGTTTTTTTTCATTGCCTATTTCCTTTTTACCTGTGTCAGTGTAGTTATCCATGGATTTTTTAAAATTATGATCTTTTTATATATATAAAGCCCGTCCCTCCTTTTTTTCACTTCCGTTCAAGTCTTCTGAAGATCGCATTGTATGAAACTCAAGTCATGACTAGAACCATCCCTTAATAGGATTTAATGCTGGTAAGCGTTTTTTGTGGAGTCTAGGAAATCTAGGCCTCAAACACTTTACTGATTAGGTAACTTTCTTTTTTCAGTTTCGTCTTTATTAGAGACTGTTTTTGGATAAGAGTTTAGGTTTTGGCAAGCTGTCCATTGGTGCCACCAATGGCTTTTGTTTTTCTTTAATAGTGTGTGTGTATATATATATATATATATAAACAAAAATTTGGAACATCCTCTAAATTTAGTAATTAATAAGTAGCTTACCTTTTTGGCTTAATTAACTCCTACTAATCTACAATGCAAAAATTGTTTAACCCATTAGTGCATGGGGCCCAATTTTTAGAAAAGGAGTTACCTAAAATTTAAACTGTCAACCCTACGATTACCAACAGCTAGCAAGACAGATTAAGCAAATAGAGCTACAATTTTAAGGAAATTTTATGCAGTAATAAGTTAATTTTAATATCATTATTATTGAGTATATGATAAAACCTTGCAGGTAGAGAAAATCCCTCTGACCTAAAGTGAGTTGTGAGCCAGATTAGTTTTTTCTCCCCCTACCCCCAATACACACAACGGATTATTACATTTTGTGAAATTTATAAGTTTTGTTCTTTGAGAATATATGAATGGATAAGCAATTATCAAAACAATAGGATTTCCTCTTTTCTATTAGAATATGAGTGATTGTAACCAGTTCTTCATTGCCAAAATTCACTAGTTTTCCTCCTAAATACCAAATACCAATACAAAAAGAAAAACAGTAGCATCTTTTGTGCTGAACATTTTTTATTGATTTTTAGCCATATTTTTTCTAATTTTGTAAATACAGTTTGAAAAAAAAAAAAAAAAAGAATCTTAGGTAAGCATTTTAGATATGGAAAGAGAAAAAAAAAAAGAAAGATTACAAATATATATATATATATATATATATATATATATATATATATATATATATATATATATCACAGCTGTTTGAGGTTTTCTATAACCCCACTGAACTTAGATAAAGTCAATTGCTATAGTAAAAATTTTCTATCCCAAGTAAAAATCATTACAAAAATGTCAAAAATCTTTTTGTCACAGCTTATTTTCTCTGAAAAAATGGATTTTCATACTTTTATATAGGGTAAAATATTGAAAAATGACTGTTTTATCATCATCTAAACAAATATCAAGGAAACTTTTGATCTGAACCCTATGAAACTCTGTATTTTCTGAAAGCAAAGTAAATATTCTTTCATTTAAAAGTAAAATTGGCTAGTGTAAATGACTCAAATGTGAAAAAATAGTGAAAATTTTGCATTTTTTCTAGTTCTAAACAAAAATTTTCCCCATTAATGGGAAATTAACCATTTTTTGGGAAAATCAGAAAGCCGAAATCATAATCAAACTATTTCAGGCATAAAATTGAGAGTTTTGAAGTAAATCAACATTCCTAGGGGTCAAAATGCAACAAAGTCCATTGGTAATTTTCAATTATATGACTGCCAGGGGTTAAAAAAATTGATAATCTTAAATCTTTAGTAAAAGGCAAAAGATTTATCTGCAATTCCTGACCACCAGAAACCAAAAGTAAAATTAAGCCCAATTGACTTTGACATGTGTGGGTCAATGGTCAGCCAGCCCGCAATAAACGTTTAGAACAAGTTGCCATCAACTTGTAATAAAACCTACCATTCCCAGATAATAGCAAAGAGTGAAAAAAAAGGGTCAACATTGGTAGGTCTTGATATAAGTTTTTTTTTTTTCAAACCTATGTTTGAACAATGGCTTGATGGGTTTTGTTTTTAACACCCTGTGACCTGAGTGATGACAACACTTAGAAGATGATATTGTTTTTTTTGCAGCATATTTTTCATATTTACCATCGCCGGGCCATTTAGCCATTCCTTTTATTCAATGATGTTCATGCCAAATTAAGGAGAAAGGGATGAAGTTTGAATTTTTTGAAGTGAAAAGAAATATTTTTCATAAAAAAAAAGGGGATTTTTCTCAGAAAATTGGGCATAATTTAATGCTAACTGCCGAGTGACATTTTCCACAGCCAAATCAAAGATTAATTACCAGTGAATAATTCAATGTGCAAACAATAGCCGCCTGGATCCTATAACGTCATCCGAAAAGGTCCAGAAGTTTACTAATTGATCAAAAACTTGTTGCGCATAATTGGGTTTTTCAGGGTCAGTTTCCATTATTTCATCTTGATGTTGTCATTTTTGGACAGCCAAGTCATCAAGGATTCAAGAAAACAGTTTGGCACAGGTTTGCTTTAAGAACTTTACATTAGAATGTAAAGTTCTTAAAGCAAACCTATGCCAAACTGAGGTGTCTGAAATGTTTCTAACGAATGCGATTTTTTGCCAAATATTTTGTTTACGTGCCATGTTGAATTTTCCTATATGACAAAAATAAGCATTTTAAACAGCCGTGATATATATATAAGCGTGTGTGTGTGTGTGTGCCTGCAGACATGTTTGTGTGTATTTTGCTACAGGTGTACTTCAATGTTGCAGATAAACATAACTATACAGTCACATCTGGAAGAGATAGGTAGAAGAAAAAAATATATATATATATATATAAAATTGAGAATGCAAAAGATGGAAAGAAAAAAAACATTGTTTATTGATGTGCATGTCGTAAGATGAGGAGTTAACTGGTAGATAGGGAATTAAATCATGACAAAACCCAAGGATGCTTTTGCAATTATCAGTAAAGGTGACAATCCCAAGATTATGAATTCCTATCTGAAGTAAAATCTTCACTGTTTTATCTAAAGATTTACAAACAGGATTCAGGACTAATCTTCCTAAATTTCTAATCTTATGAATTTAACTTGTCTTATGTTGTATCAGAGCAGGACACTTAAAAAGACTTCCAAAATTTGTGTCCAAATAGATTAATGATAAATAGAAGTGATCTTACTTTGACACCCACTGAAAGCAGGAACACTGAATCTAATTTTAAATTAGTCATATGATGAATTAATACAGTCTCCAGATAATATGAAAAAGATATTCATCTAGATTATATAATCATCCAAATCCAAAGTTTCTTGTGACAAACCTTTTTATGGCTCTGGTAAAATGTATTCATTTTATCTTAAGTGCACATGTATATAAATACTGTTTATGGTTTTTGAAGTATTGTAGATAGAGTAAAACATGGCCAAGAAAAGTGTTTTTATTTTTTGCCCTTCTTTCAATTTTATTCTCAATAGCATTTTTATTCTAAAAATACTGACCACCCTTGTTCCAGAAATACAACCTCATATTGCATGGGCTTTAATAAAATGCTCTATCATTGAGCTATAATGAGGTTTTTATGTGATCTATATTCTTTTCTTTTTTTTTCTTCTGTAAGCTTTAAAAAGTTCAGCCTGGCCTTGATTTGTGGAATTTCTTTGGAATTAGCACTGTTCAAAATAAGTGAACAGTAAGTGAGGGATAAAAAAAAAATAAGAAGGGAAGTAGAAAAAGCAAAAAAAAAAAAAAAATTTTAAAAATAAAAACAAAACATCACATCAGATGAAAAAGCTTCTGGTAAATAATTACATATGAAATGATATTTGTATCAATAAATAAATGAAAAAAAATCAATAGCCTTTTAGGCTATTGATTTTTTTCATTTATTTATTCAGTATTTTTATGACAGACACGTTCAATAATTTGTATCTTCAAATAACAACACAATTTAAAATTTTAATTTCAGATATTTTTTAATTTAATTTTTTTTCTTTATACACAAAATTTTAATGTTGAAGTGGTGAAACAAAATTTAAATTCAAATAAATGAAAATTTTAAAATAAAATATAACAAAAAAGTGGGTTGGGATTTTATAAACTTTTTCCTTTTTTTTGACTAGAGATAATGAAGATAAAAGGAAAAAATGAATTAAATTTTTCTTTTTTTTCAGTTTTTTTTTTTTTTTTTTTTTAATTTTTTAAAAACACACAAGCAGACCACCTGACATTTTCACACTATGCATTAAAACCAAAAATGTTTAAGACAATCTATACATATATGTTTAAGTCTTTTTAAATGAAGCTAATTTAGTATATATTACAAACCAACAAGGAGATTTTATTTGGTAAAGTATTAATCAAATCAGTAATTTCTCCAATTGGTTGCTTAAGATGATTCATATATTAATAAAACAAATAGACAGGTATTACCAGACTTGGATGTAATCAAGTTCTGAGCCAGTAGCTACACACAGGAAGAGTAAAAACAAAGTTTACTAAAAGAGAAAAAAATAACTAAACTGTTTATCTATGAAAAAGGAAGAAAACAGATTATTAGTAAAGATAAAATATTATAAAATACAATAAAATATTCTTAGTTGGTTGTTGTTATTAATATTCATGACAGATTTTTTTTTACCAGTTCAACCCAGTATTTTCCTTATTTAATTTCTAAGTATCTATTATAGAAAGATTTAATATATTATATAAGCATATATTTTTTCTTTTTATTAATGTTTAATAGTCCAAGCTTTTAAGCAGGCAAGTCAAAATAGTTGTTCTGTAATTTTCATAATCAGCTTCATAAAATGAGAATTATATACATATATTTTTTTTTTTAGTTGGCAGAGAGGAGTTACCCTCATTAACAAAAGAAATGACAATTGTGGAACCTTTATTTCATGTTTATATTTCCCTGTTAGAAAAGCTATAAAAAGAGAAAGAGTGGGAAAATGACTATCAAAATAATAATAATAAAATAAATAATATTAAAACAAAAAACACTTACAATTAGGCACTGCAGTTACCTTGGAAATATATCACAGACACAGTGTGCATTAGAACTGAACACAGCAACACAAAAAAGATAAAAAAATATATATATATATATATATATATATATATATATATATATATATATATATATATATATATATATATATATATATATATATATATATATATATATATATATATATATATATATATATATATATATATATATATATATACATGACATATAGTCAATCCACATAAAAACTACAACAGGTCTTTTCTTGCTTTCAAACAGCCAGGAAAATGATCAAGAGCCTCAGCAACTGAGAACAGATGTCAATCTTTTGTCGAGATTTTTACATATTTGTTTTTATTATTATCAAAGTCCTGAATAACTTTAATGAGAGATTTAAAAATTAAAAAGAATTTTATTAAACATTGTTTGCATGTAAGTTTTTTTCATTTTGTTTTATTTTCATGTATGTTTATCTTTTATCATTTTTATCTTTCTAATATTTTTCATTCTTCAAAAACTTGTCTACTGTCCAAAAGAAATACCTTTCCATGTAAAATCAAATTATATTCCTGATAGTCTTGTATACAAGTCTACACAACCTAAGTAAATTGTAAAATAAGTCATATTTCATAAATTCTGTATATACTTTAAAAAAATTACGCATTCTGATGGAAAAAGTAACTATTAGAAGTAAAGATATAGAAACAAAGAGTTAAGCGAGCTTAAAAACCAATATCAAGCGTACTTTCTTGAAATATATTCCATTGATCTGATCAAAGGAAAAAACTTAATATAAAAATTTAAAAACATTAGGAATGTTAGTTGATTAGTATACCACTTGGGTATGGTGGATTTTACAACATGAATGTACCAACCACAAACAGTTAGGAGGTAAGTAGAGGATATAGATAGTCCAAAATTGTAAGAAAGATATAAATCAAAATATTTCAAAGTAATTGTACGTAGACAAAATTAAAATTTAACAATACTGATTTTTTTTTTATAAGTGATAACAGTTATCTAATAACATTTTGAAAAAGGTTTCTATTTCTACAAGAATTATTTGTTAAAAAAAGATTTTAATTTTTTTTACTAAAATCCTAGAAAATATGAAAATTGGCATATAAGTTAGTTTTTTTTATATATTTTTATCAATATTATTACATCTGAGCATATATACATAAAAAGAAATAGTAACAAGAAAAATTGTTGGTAGCATCATTTTCCAGATAAACTATGAATTTTAGGCAAGTTATATTTATATGTAAAGAGATGTACTCAAATATCAGGTTATCTTATTAACCAATTGTTGAATAATCCTTTCTCTTCTGTATAGGTATATAAATAGTAGATTATATTAAAAACTGATGCATGTAGAAGGGTAGTTGGGAAAAAAAAAAGATGAGTTACAATTACATTCTCTCTTGTAAAGACAATACAATATCAAGGTTTCATATTCATTAAATAAAAATACAACAGTTCTGCAGAAGCCAATCAAGGACAGGATAATACAAACAGAAATTCAAAATACTTACATATACACTTTACATTCTATTAAGAATGTTGAAAAAATATAAAGCTTTTTATAACTCTACAACAATACAAGCAAAAAAAGGAAAAACAAAGCAATACATTTCCTTTCCTTTTTATGGTTAACAATCACCAAAAATGGTATTTTACAATCAAACTGCTTGCAAAAAAAGGGAATTTAAAAAAAGAATTTAAAAATTAAAAAAACCAATAGAAAAATCTATTCAAGCTAAAGACTACATGTTTTTTTTTTTTTTACTTACCATGGTCAGTAAAACTGCTCAGAACAACATTTTTTAGTCAATATAGATCATTTTTACTTGAAAATTGTAGACTTTATAATTAGATGGTTTGTTAAAAGCTTAAGATCTTCTTAATCTAGGACTGATAAAAGCAGATAACTTAATCATGATTTTTGTAAACATGAATGCATTTGTTTGTCATTTGTAGATATCAACTAACAAGTTATGAAGAAAGGAAAACAATTATTTTATGCCCAAATATCTCTCCTTGATAAAAGACGTTTGCATTATTATTTCCCCACCCACAAATTTTATACTTTACATATAATCACAATCTTGCACAAACTATAATGATTTACAACTGAAGACAAATTTTTCCACATGGCTCTATAAAAATAAATAAATAAATACTATATTTTAGCGTAAAATAAACTGTAAGGTGTCATTTTATGATAAATAATAAAATTAAAATGATAAAAAAGGCAAATTAGTATATTTATTATTTACCAAGAAATTTTGTTCAGGGTTTAAACAGAAATGTTAAAATAAGAGAATTATGGGAAGAGTCCTGTTGTTCAACCAATCATAAGTAAGCATGATGTTTAACAACAAAGTTGAGTGGAAAAGATTTTTAAAAAAAAATACATTCTTCATATTAAAAAGAAAAAAAAAATACAGAAACCAAAAATCCCTAAAGGATTTCAGTCACTTCTACCTTTGACTTTTAATGAAAGTTAAACTTTTCTGCTGCATGTTTTAATTTTGCTTTTTCTTTTGCCAATAAGAAACATCATCCATAAAACACATTCAATGTATAATAAATATATAACAATATGCACGCCAAATACCAAACACCACTTTCTATGTCTGTCAGTAAATGTTACCTTTAAAATAATCATCAAAACTGAAAACATACATACATAGAATTTTAGGGGACTGAAAAAAAATATATACTTCAAGGGAAATTAACCTCTTATGTAACTTATTGGGTCCTTGGTGTTATTCAAATTCTTCTCTTATTTCTTTTCAAATTCTTGTTAGAATTTTATAAAACAAATTAGTTAAATATTTTAACAAAGGAATACATTTAAAATGCCACAACACTAGAGGAGGTACACTGAATAACTCATTATATTCACTGTATGGCTCATTTATGATAGATAAGATTTACTGTTTCTTCACAAATTATGTCTCACTGACAAAAAGTAAAAAAAAAAAATGATTAGGTCAAATTACTTTGAGACAAGAAACTCTTACCCGTCTCATAGAAATTTGACCGGATTGTCTAACCTGTGGTTAGATTCTTGTATTTTCTTTAAGTTATCATAAAAATAAAACTGCTTTTATGTTATTTCTTCTTTTTTTTTTACTTAGGTAAGTGACTTTTAAAAAAAAATATATTTTCTGACTGCATCCCCCTCATCAACAAAAAGCAGATGTTTTGAAACAATTTTGGCAACCTGATCAAGATGAGCAAGATACCAATATAACGAAAGGGTAGCATCTGATATTTTTAATGGCCTTAAATATCTACACACAAAACTCCATGGATATTAGTACCTATCTGACAGGTGAGTCACCCACAAGTAGGAATCCACACTAGCAGAATTAACAGTTTAGAGTAGAATTTGACTGATAACACAAGCACAACACTAAAACACCATTAGTACCAACATGCACATGAACATAATTAAATAAAAATCTCATGTTGCAGATCTTTTGACAGCATTACTGACTTTTATGTAGAAAAATATTTTTAAAAATCTACAAATATTTTATTAAGAATAGACAATTACACTGAAAACACCAAATATAACTTATAGAACAGTGATCAATTCAGCCTGCCCTTCCATATGAATAACAACAATATTTAAATCATTTTAAGTAGGTCATAAAATAGATTAAAAATTATCTACCTCAAAAAGCAAATGCTATCAAAAATGTTTAAAGGCATATCCAAAATACAGGATTAATAATAAAAAAAACAATTTAATAGTAATTTCTTCATAAATTAAGCACACAAAAATTTTATGAAATATCCAATTACAAATATTTATATCAAATTTCTTAAAAATGATTTTATTTGTGAAAATAGATTAAAATTAAATTAAAATGCTAAATTAACTTGTGGTGAATAAGGTAATTCTAATTTAAAATACAATTTATAGATTTTCATAAATTAGTTTTTACATTTTCAAAATCCAACAAAGATGTTCTTCAAATCAAAAACATAATAATTAAGTTTTTAATTTTACCTATTTAACACTATAGTAATGATGCATGTATTATATGAATATGTTATGTATATATTACTAGTTATATTGGTTACATGATACACATTTGTCTTTATATTTTGCCAAAATCTAATCTGTATTTTATATTAATATGAAGGATGAAGATGAAATGTAAGCATTTTGTTAGGAATCAATATTTGAATAAAAGAAATACTGATATAAATGTTAAAATATTTTTTGAAGTTATTTTAATCTTGCATGAAAATTGGTATAGTATTAATTTTTATATAACAATTATAAGTAATATTTCTAACAGGTTCCCATCACATATCCATTAACATTATTAATTTATGCAATGCATTCAACTTCTTTCTTTTTTGTTGTTAAAGGTTGATGAAAGGTTAATATGGTGATAATGTGAGTTAGCTTTTACTATGCAGAGTGCACTGGTTACATCAGAAGGGTGCTCTATATTAAAGTGTGTGCACATGCATGCACACACATAAATACTCAGGCATGCACACACACACACACACACACACACACACACACACACACCCACACATAATAGTGTAAAGCAAGCAAGCATGAGGATCAAAAAGTCTCTAAAATGAAAATAGTGGATGTACCATACCCACTTAGAACACTTGTTGTACTATTAAATACTGCATAGATATAAGTGTTGACTCAATAAACTGATAATTCTTTTGCCTTCACTTTAGAGAAGCTGTCTTCATCTTCAACAACTACCCATTCTATCTGAGTCATTCAATGCCTATCCATGGAGCAGTCTGTAATTATTTTATTGGTTCAAGGCCAAATTGGAGAGATGAGGGGGGAAACTAAATTTTATAATTTTACCTACAGTAGCAATGGTTATATGGTGTACAAGTAGCAAATAAAAAAAAAAAAACTAATGGACTTCATTTCCAGCAGAGACTTCAGCTACAACAGCAACAGAGATTTCACAAACAATACGTTTTAATTCTAATTAAAACTATTACACACACACACACACACACAAAACAAATACGTTGAAAAAATTAAATTTATAGTATTTGAAAGGAAAATCTTTATTTTTGATTATGTTTTTAATTATTAAATATACTATTCATAACAGAGAAGAATTTTTTGTAAATAAAATCTAAATTAGGTATTTATTTCCATATATTCTATGGTATAAGTGCTTTCACTACAATCTTTATTAATACTATCAAAAAGTTTATCAGTAAGTATTCTAAGTAGTTCTAAATAAAATAAATTTCCTCTTAACAATGAGGATTATCAGTTATCTTTCTTTTTTGCTGTTTGATTTTAAAGTTTTTCTCAAGATATTGTAGTTTAATAACTAAAACAATTTATACTTTACAATTACATGCCTATTTTAGTTATGTAAAATGGTAAGAATTCTATTTTGTCTATATTCCAAAATTCTTCAACTGAGGAGCCTCAATAATTCATTAACCATTTTATAAAATTTAGAAACTTTTTCAACAATATACCATTTAAAAGAACTAGTTGAGATTACTAGATAATTATCCTCTAAATCTTTAGACAGTTTTTTGTTTGTTAAATAGATCAGGCTTTACAAACAGTAATTTTTGCTCTTTATGATATCACTTATCTATTTCTAGCTGGAAACTGCTGTGTGTGTACACGAAATAATCGAAAATTGTTAAAGGCATTTTGTCACATTCTGTAATTCTCACAACCATGATTATCTTTAGTATTATTATCAATAAAGACAATAATAATCCGTTTTTATTGACATTTTACAATACATATTTATTAATAATTATTTTGATGCTATTAATTTCCTTACACAAAAATTAATTTATCAATGATACTGATAATATTGCTACAGTTTAGACATAATGATGAGAAAATGTTCCCATTCTATTATTACCTTATTTTGAATATATTTTTTATTTTTAATAAATAAATATTATCATTAATAAACAATATTGTCATTATGATTTTTAAATTTCATAACTGATAAGTAGATATTTTAAAACAGAATGAAACTTTTATAACCAATAACAATGTGGGTAGAGTTGGAAGTCCAAAAATCATTCACATGATGAATGCTAATAATGCTAAGCAAATTGAAAGCAAAGTTTTGTATCACTACAAGGGAAAAGTAGGTCAATATGAATTAAAGGTGGGAAATTTTGGAGAGAGAAGCATTTTAAATGGATAAGAACACAAAAGCCAAAGTATCAGTTTTAATTTAAATTCACAACAAACAACAGTGCAAGGTTTGGGATAAAAAAATCCAACACTGTTCTTTTGTTTTACAAAGTAAAAAAGAACAGAGTGACAAAAATGTGCATTGATTACACTGATGAAAAATGAATAGGGCTAAAATAGCAAAATACTAGATTAATTAAAAATATATTAAAAACCTATTTGTAAAATTTTATTCATAGATATTAAATTTAAGCAATTATTCACATCAAATCATGTTTCCATTTTAATCTTAAATATATAAAGAGATTAGGTTATTAGCTTACCTTTGTCTACTTTATTTTTATAAACATTTTAAATACTGATGTGTTAATTTATTCTCTTTTATAGAAATTATAGAGAATCTTTCTGAACAAAAGATTAAAAAATTGCCTCTGTAAACAGACAAAACACAACACAAACATTTCTATGGCAACAAAAAATAAAAAAAAAAACTAAAACAGCAGCAGAACATTTTAAAATATCATCATTAATAATAAACTGTTCCAATATCTTTCAAACATTTACTGCAGAAGAAATGATTTCATTGTGGATTAAAGAAGAGTAAGAAATACCATAACCAAATTATACAAGAAGAAATAACAAACCAAATTTAATTAACAAACCAACAATTTTCTTCTTTAACTATTTTTCTAGCATTAGCACATTATTAATGTTTTTGTACCCAACTCAATTTGATTAGTAATAATAATTGTTTACTTCTACCAATTAGCAAAATTATCTATATAAATCTATAACTACCTCTATGATTAAAATTTATAAACTTTTATATACTGGAAAAATTTTCTATCTAAATACCCTTTCTGCTAAATTGTCATGATCTGTATATTGTTTTTTTTTAGATATCCCTATTTTGCATGCATTGACATGAAAGAAAAACTTAAATTCTATATAGCAACAACCTTAAACATTTTAAGGATTCAAATGAGCCTGAAGTAACTAATCTATTGCATATTGTATGCATTTCTTAAGAAATCACATTGGTATCATTTCTTCCTAATCCAGTAAAGCAGAAAGTAATTCTCTGTGATAATACATATTTATTTTCTGAATCTTTCCTTTCTTTTTCTACCACAGATAAATAGAGAGCCCTAATAAAAAAAATATGAACTTTTTAACAAATTACATCAAATAAAAAGAAATTAGTAAATATATCAAAGAGTGATATATAATAAGTTTGGGATATCAAAGAAAGAAAAATTTCTTTTGATAAGAAAGGCTTTTTGAATAACTGTATCCCTAAACAACAAAGCTTAATGAAAACCACCTGAAGAAAATCAGAAACTGTCATTTAAAATGTCACAACATTTCATTCTATTGTGGATAGTTGAATAATCATGATAAAAAATGTTTTCTATTGTTCATCAAGAACGGCAGGAAATGTCAATAAATGCCCAATTATTAGTTTTGGGTAGAAAAAAATGTTCAGTGTATAATTAATAACAAGTTCACTTGGATATCACACATCTTGCATAAGCATTTTGTTTTGTTTTTTTGTTTTTTTAGCCCCTTCCAGTGAAGTGTTCTCATAAAAAATAAAAATATTTTCAACCAAAACATTGACCATTGCTTTTCTTGCTCCATTTTCTGTTTTGGTATTTTTTTTTTTTTTTGCAATACAGAGAATTAAAAAATTAAACAATAGATTAAAAAATCGTTTAAGAGAATGAATGTACCCCATCAAAGCTGATTATTTATAGATCACTATTAACAGCTATATTAACTTAGCAACTGCTTATATAATTAATAACACTTAGATATCATATATTTATGGATACGCTCTTATAATGGACACATAGAATGAAAAACTTGTCCACTTTTCACCCCAAACCTAAGTTATAACTTATCATTTGCTGCCTCAAAAAAGCGATAAAGGATTTTCCAACAAATAGCCTATAATATTCATTATTCTGAATGCATATATATATATATATATATATATATATATATATATATATATATATATATATATACACACACACACTATATTACCTATACACACACAAATACATCGTCATCTAAACTGAATCAATGCATTCTATGAACTGAAAATAACATTTTGACTATAATTTGCCCTAAATAGTTTTATTAGTCTGCTTTTTATCACAGGTCTGTTAAGTTTCAAACTTGGTTAGCACTGGTATTTTTAAATGGAGAAAATACTTAGAGATTTCCAGTCAGTATTTCATTCCCAAACATTTGTTTTATCTTCACTTTTGGTCTTACAGCTATAATGTTGAACATTAGCTTAAAAAGTTTGAAGGTTACCAGATTAGCTCTTTCCATGCATAATTTATAATAGAAATTTATATTTTAAAGAGTTGAGGAACTTTTGAGGGCGTCTTTTACGGGGGTGGGAATGCTGAAAGATTGTCAATCCAACTAAGAAGCACTTAAAAAAATCTGATGTGTGGAATTTGTTAATTGTTTATTATTATATATGTTTTTCTTGCTGCAATAGTATAAAGTAGTTCAATAAATGTTCTTGTGCATGCAAAACATTCAGTTTATATTCCAAAGCCAATATTTGCAGTTTTTCCTTTCTAGCTGTTTTTAAGGTAACAAAATATGCAGTGAAAAATAGCTTACAAAGAAGTAATCTTAAAATATTTCATATATATATATATATATATATATATATATATATATATATGTGTGTGTGTGTGTTAGAGTAGAATATTAGGTATTTTATGAACAATATTCAATCACCAGTATATCTCTGACCATACCTCTATAAAAAAAAATATATATATATTTAGTAAAAAAATCTTTATAAAAACACATAACATATGCAGTTGAGAAATTGAATCTTGCACATATAAATTACTGTATCCATTCACTGTATTACAAGATATAAGTGCAGACAAGGCTCATTTAATCCAATATATTAGTGATATATCCAATCCCTAATCACAATGGTTATTTGGTTCTTGTGGTCCAAGATCAACTTATAAGTAAACATCAAAAATCAATTGTAAAGATATGACAGTATCTACTTTTTCAAATACCTGATTAATAGGATGCAAGACAATGCTATCCTATTATAAAAAAATCTACCCAAAGGTTGAAAGTATTTCTAACAAATATCCTGAAAAAATAGTATAATGCCAATAGTTTCTTTCATCAAATACATTTGGACAAATAAGGACATTTGTAGTCATATAAATATTGCTAGCAAGAATATTTTAATAGATGTAATAATAGCAAAAGTTTAAGAGAAAACTAATAGTTGGAACTGGAATAATTATGATTGATGATGCAAATGCTATAGTGTAGAGTTGAAGTAGTTCCTGTAGTAATAGCAATAACACTAATATAAATAGGTGGATTGTTACTATAAAATATTAAATTATCATAGAAATTAGGTTTAAGAAAAAGTGGAAATAATAAAACTAATAATTATTAAAAGAATTAAAATATTTGTGCTAATAAATATACTAACATAATTATAGTAATTGTTAAAGTTATCAAAGAAAAGTAATTTATAAAAAGAATAGAAACAATTGTTGTTTTAGAAATTAAGTTAACAATGAACAAGTTATAAAAAGTTGGTTGGAAAATAAAATGCAATCAACTTAATATGCTTCTTACCTGTTATTTTTTGTTTTACTTTTTGTCATTTCTTCTGAATATGCAACCACAATTCTTAATCTGATTCTGGGGCTAAAATCAAAATATTTGATCCACTACCTGACCTGCATGATCTATTTCTTTTGTCTTTCTAACATGTATATATAAATAATCAGCAGAGAGAGGAGCACAAGCTATACACTCATGCTCTCCAAACAGAAAACATGAATAGGCCTTATATTGTTATTTTAAAAGTGGGAATGGAAAGCGCAACACACACTGTCACTGGGCCTGTGAAATAAGCTACATAGAGACATACAAAGATAAAAGTACATAAAATTAATATAACAGACAAAAAACATGTTTAAATCAGCAATTGTAATCAAGTGACCAATTGATAATTGTTTCCTTTTTTTTTACCAAATAATTATTAGTAATTTCTTTTTTTCCATTATTCCTCAGTCATGATAATGTTCTCAGCGATAAAAATTGTCATGAAGAGTTTCAAATATGGCTTCGTCAAATAGTGGCTCAGTCCAGCAGATTCGGACAAGTCCTTCTTGCTGACCATTTACACAGTACAGCCAGGATTGGTCCAGCTGAGCTAACACTTCAAGATATTCGCCATCTTCAAAATCCAGAAGGTCACCTTCCTTTTCAGTACATGTGTAACTAGCTTTCAATGTTCGGACATACCTGGAAATAAAAAAAATAAAATGCAATAATTAGAACAACACATGAAGAAACATTTACAGTGAATAACTAAATTGCGATAAAGGATATGCTTATATTTTTATACATTTATTAATATTTACACAACACATGAAAAGTTTGCAATTCATTTTCAAAATGGAATGCAAAGTAATCATAATTTTATAATAGGGAATTAAATAAGATGGAAATTTTTAAAAGCATCATACTTGTACCATCTACGTTTTATTATATTACTTTCACTCTTATATTTTACAATACCTTAAAAGAAAAGGAATCTGATGCCTGCAATTATTTACAGACATCTTTTTTTTTTTACTACTTTTTATTATTGGTGACAATGTATTATATTCCAAATTTGGCTTGTGATGTAATTTATTATCATATTTCTTCCTGGTCCCAAATACAGACTCCAAAACTAAAACATTATAACAGATCCATGAGTAGTAAGGTATATTCATAGTTTTGTTAATGTCTCTTTTTGAGAAGATAGAAACAAGCATACGAAATAAAAGATGATCTACATTATAAATAGAAAATATTTTTGGTATTTTACTTAATGAAAATGAACCTAAAAGAATTTTCAAAGACATTATACACGAAAGGAATTATATATGATAGCATCTCTGCTAGGGAGTTTGTGCCACAAATCTGATCATCTTACATCAACATTGGCTAATTTAACAAATATACAAATAATTAATAGCATTGCAAGATTGTTGCTTGAGTGAGTCTATAAAAGTATTTAAGAAACTTGCCCAGGAGGAGTGATTCCATGAGCTATTTCTGACCAAGGTCATACTGAGAAATCATTTTAATCAATATAATAAAAAAAAATTATAAATTTAGAGAGTACTAAAAGTACTATTATGTTACTCCTCATTACAAATCTAAAACAGCTGCTTCAATAGTCTTTTACCCACAAAAAAAAAAAAAAAAAAAAGTAAGCCTTCTACTTGATAGAATTTCATTAATTAGGAGAACATAAATTGAATAGAAGAATTTGGTCCAACTAGGCAGCTGTCTTCATTATGCAATATATAATCTGCAGCCTAATGATGAAAAAAGTATTTATTTTACACAAATACTTATTTTTCAACATAATTTAATGGTAATGACATACAGTGAAATTTTCGGATCAAAATTCCACTAACTACATGGCAAGCAGCCGGGTTATGAATGTACCTTCAAACATGTATTTTCAGTTATACTATAAAAAATGTATTGTAAGAAACATGTTTTCTGTTTAATCAGTTAAAAATAAACTTAAAATTAAATAAAGACAAACTTTAACAAAAAATTTTACACCTACAAAATGGCCTGATTTTCATTACTGGGTTTATCTGGTTTCTCTATATAAAGAGATTTAAAATCACAAAAAACAAAATATTTCTGAATTGTCTTGCTACTTTATCTTTTTCATCAGAAAAAAAATCAGAACATAATCCTCTAACACAAGCAATTGAGTTTTGAGATATTTTTTTTTATCTGTTTTTAAAAAGCAATTTTTTCAAAGTGACAAATCTTTGGAACATATTTTTAGAGATTTAAGATTTTCTTTTTTTGTAGTTTTAAGAATTTAGAATTTTGCCTACACTAAATGATATATAATTGTACCTTTCCTCTTAAAAGATGCTCACAACATTCAGTCTAACTGGGGTTAATTAAATGCAGGAGTGTAACCAAACAAATAATTCACTTTAGATAATACATGTTTCATTTCAAACACATGGCTTTGATGACTCAAAAAATAAGTAGAAGAAATTATAATAATTATACTTGATTAATACTTTTTAAAGATTAATGCTTTTATGTATTGAAGCAAGGAACACAGAAATTTCAGTTCAGGTCATAGCCAGTAGAATTAAATACAAGAAAACTACTAGCAATGCAAATCAAAACTATTTTGTTAATTCATTAGCATTCTATTGATAAATGGTACTTTTTTACTCTTTGTTTAAGTATCATTAAAAAGAAAAACATTTTTGCCAAAACATTTTTGTAAGACAAGTAAAGATTTTTTAAATGTGTCTTGATGCCATGTGACATTAAAGTAAAACACAATATGAACATCAGGAGATGGATATATATAATCAATAGAGAACATACACCAGAAAATGTCATTTGCATAAAAGTATGATTGCTGTAGTAATTATGACAACACAGATACCATCATATCAGCAGCTGTAAATGTCAGTGAATTAATAATGGGAAGATCACCAAATGATCAACATCACACACAGGCCAAATACAAAATACATTCATAATATAATGAAAAATGAATATGTAAATGAAATGAGAAGCAAAAACAATAAAAGAAAAAATGAAGTAAAAAAAAAAGAAAAAGCAAATGATCTGCAAAGCAAAACAAGCATAAATGAAAAAAAAATCTATTAAAAATTTAGTTAATGTTAATATTTCTGGGAAAATATCTTAAAAAGACTCATTCAAATCTTTGAAAATACATTATTGATGAGAAAATTTACAGAGGAAGACAATTACGATCAGCTGAAATAAATCATGTTGACTCATGAATCCTGTACCTTGAGGAGCTCAAAATGTATCACAAAAACAAGTTTTAAATTGAGAAAATTTAAAAACCAAGTATCAATATTGGCTGCGGAGAGAGTAAAACAAGACTTTGGTTACTATCTTGGATTAAGCTATCAAAATTATGCCACTCTGATTTCATATCAACTGCTTAACGTTTTGCTTACAAAATCAAAAAAAAGAAAAATTCTTTTTGAATAGAGTTGAAATTGACTGAAGATAACTGAAAAATCAGTTATCTATATCTTTTATTAATACATCAAGAAAATACAGAATTACATCAATAAGTTTATTTGATGATTTATAAGACAAAATAGTGCAAAATGAATAAAGCAATACATTTCTTGATCATTCATTTTACATATCTTCATAATGATTCTTCCTTGATGCCACTATTCAGAAAGTAAGGATAAAAATAAATCAGGAACGTTTGACTATCTATATTGTTATATTAAACATTTTTCTGTACTAAATCAACATTAAGAGAATTTGAACTGCCTTTCTGTTGAGAAAACTATTTCTTTTTCCTTGACAAGGTTAAAAATAAATAAAAAGCACAAAATATAAACAATATTATGAAAAGTTTAGAAAGATAGAAGCACATCTAATTGAACAAATCACAAAACAGACTTCACTGAAATACAACACTATATAAAATAACATGTACTACAAATACAAATATATTTATTCAACATTTTCTACGGCATTTTATTCTACAATAGATATCACTGAGAACTGCCAAGAGATTTTACAATTTTCTCTTGAAAAATACTAACTTACAGTCTAATACAATTAATTAGTTCTAATAGTCTAATACTATTAGTTAGAATTTTCATCAGTCCTTAATTTGTACTTTTTATTTAACACAATTAAAACCAAAATAGGAGAAAATATATTATGTACAGGAAATTTGAAAGTTCTGAAGTTATATTTATATATAACTTCAGAACTTTCAAATTTCCTGTACATCAATGAGTCCATAATCTTATAATGAAAAAAATTAATATATTTTTCAGTATAATCTTCCATTCATGCACAAAATTAAATAGTGAATATTAATAATACTGATCAAACATTATACAATGAAAATTTCAAATCAAAATTCAGCTAATATAAAGTGAGATGCAGAAAACTCCTCAAACCAGTTCTCAAAATCCAACCAATCATTAGAATTATTATTTGAAGTCTCTCCTTGACCAGGCTGAAAACTTCAGTACTCTCTTCTAATTACATGTCTGACTACACACTTATTAATGAAACCACATATGTTAAAAATATTAAATGCACTATTAAACAAAAAAATTAATTTGGTTTATATTTTATAAGAACTTCAAATAAGAGGTTAAAAATTCTAATTTTATAAATCTTATAACTGATAGCTTTTCATAAGGAGTGCTGAAAAGTTCTCATCCTAACCAAGACTTTATCGGAAAAGAAGACCTTTGTACAGAAGCATTAAATTTTTAGATAACAGATTTAAATCTATTTCACAATTTCCTTTTGACAAACCTAAAGCAAAATAAAATGTCTTATTATTTTCTCTACAATATTAAAGAAAAAGTCTGAATTTCTGGAATGAGGAGTTATTATTCACATTTGGGAAAATATCATCATCTTTGTTATTATCATAAAATTTCCACCAGGATGCCTTACTGCATTTTCAAGTGTCTGTTCATCCAAGTAAACTGTTTATGTTTGTCTAAGTACATCTCATCAAAACAAATCAGTGGAAATAAATTTTCTAGGCTGTGTAAGTTCAATGAAACAAGGTGAAGCAAAGATAATCTAAGTCAAGTCCAAATATTGGTTCATGTTTATTAGATTACAAGTGTAAGCACACAAATTTAAAAAAGTTAAGCCTGGATTTAGAATAAACAAATGAGAGCTCAAATGAGGAGAATTAAACTTGTAACTCTTACAACATTGAAGTGAAGAAAAAGTATTAAGTTTGTTTTGAAGTCTTTTTAATTATTACAATTTAGAGAACATAAATAAGCATTTTGGTGGTAAATTCAGAATAAAATCATTATTAAGAGAAACACAAGCATATATTTTTAAGGATAGACTATTAACAGCACTATTTTGACTATTGTGAGTACTCATTTACATGCTTTTAAAATAAATGGTGAGATCTAATTAAATTTATAAATTGCCCAATTTTATTAGTTATAAAAATTATTTTAAATGTTCAACTTAGTAAATCTTATGAGCCCTAAATTATTTGAATTTCTCACATGATGCACTTTCAGCAATATTAATTTTTCACCAGTATGTTATTCATCTTATTTCTGTTGCATTATATTGTAACTCTTTATTATATTGTAACTTTTATATTTATTCCTACAATTACACTATGACCATGGAGTAAGTTACATGGCTAGTTGAAAATGCTAACTGATGGACTTTTATAGCCTGCTCAGTAACTATCAATGGCAAAAGATGCTGTAAATGGATGAGAGCTCAATCAGTTGGAAATTTAATCTTTACTTCTGATTTTTTGCTGATAACAGTCTTAGAATAACTGAGTTTTGCAATAAAAAGAAATATTAGTCAAAGATTAATAATAATACGAAAGCATCATCTGAGAAATTTGGACAACTTAGTGCAAGATGATGATGGTATAGTGATTAGAGAAGAGAGTAATATAACTACAAAAGGTGATTTGAATAATACCAACTGGTTAACTTTCATAGTTTAATCAGTAAGTGGTATCACAGTAAAATAAGTCAATAAATTATTTCATCCTGTCACTTCTTTTCAAAACAGTTTTGTTTTTTATACCAAACTTGAATAATTTACGTTACTAATACTTTTCAATAAAAAGATTCATTTGAGTTTTCTGTATCAAATGTATGTAAATAGATTACTAAGCATCTATAAGTACATTACAAAATAGATAAATTCACCTGACCATAACTGAATACAATAACTTAAAACATTTACATAATTAAAAAGGTTAAATATAATGTAAATAAGCGTGGTTAGTAAACGATAGAAAAATGTCAGATGATTGGAAATATTGAAAGGAGGTTTATATTTTAAGGCCTTTTTTCCTATTGCCATAGCATGTAGGGCTTATTGCTAGAACCAGCACCAAAGGAAGGCAAATTGTAATGGGAAAGGAGGGTGCATCAATTACCTGTAAAATGAGGGATGACAGTGGACCAGGCCAAGAGACCAACACTAGTGCCTGGAATCAAACATAAATGGTGAAAAATAAGCAAAAAGAGAATAAAACTTAGCAAAAAAAATATGTAGATGATTTAGTACTATACCAAATGAAACAATTTCAAATTTTTTACTAAAAAACGTTTTTTTCTTTTGTTTTTGTTTTCTATTTTACAAATGATCATTTGGTTCTTTCTTTGCTGATTTCATTTAGTACAGTAATGGAAAAGATGAGAAGCATTATTTAATAATAATAATAAAAGGTGATGCTTTGCATGAATCATAAAAAATAAGTTTATATCAGATATGATAAAAAATGAAAACATACAATGAAAATGAATCAAGCAGATCATTACAAAAAAATGACCAAAGACCAAAGTGGCTGAATTCAAAACAAATCTAGGAGATAATAGATGATGGTAAATGGACATTAAACATATTAAACAAAATTAATAAACACTGATCAACAGAAAAAAACAGATCATTATAAAGAAATAATTGAAATAATTGAAATAATTTAGCATGAGTAAACATTATTAAAAATGAACACATGGATATGATTCATTGCTATTCTGAGTAGCAATGAATTAAAATAACTGAAGATTGTTTGCTAATCAAGATGAATAAACAGAATGTTAAATTTGATGTTACATAAAAGTTCCCTAAATCTCCCCTGTTTGAAAAATTATAATGGTCAAAATTAATTTAGTATGAAGTTAATTTGATATTCTTTATACAAAATTAATCAATCTCTTATTTTGAATTGGAAGCATTCTCCAAGTATAATGAGTTAACATGATCTGAATTGAGTTCATAACATAGTGAGCATTAAATGTGAGCAGAAAAACATGGATCAAAGAGAATTAAGGTAGAATTATTTTAGATCAACTGCATGAGACAAGTCGAACAAACAGAAAAATGTGAACTGAACTGTAATAAAGGATTATCTTTGTTCAATATAAATGCATATACAACTTAAATCATTCTAAATGATTATATAAACTGGATCATCTTAAATGAGCATATTTAGATGAAATGATAACACAAATAAGAAAAAATAAATGCAATCACACAGTGACGGGAAATGAAAAAAGCAGCAACTACAATTTTAAGAATACAAAATAAAAAATAAAAATTAATAAAGTTTAATATTTTTTCAATATAAGAAAATCCTAATACTATTTTAGCAACTTGACCAAATTAATTTTTTATTGTATATATATGTCTTATTCAATGTTTTCATAGCATCAATTTCTTTATTCTCTTATGACCAATTTTTAGCAAAATGCACAAATGATTTAATTAATGTTGCAATGCTTTGGTCTATGAATTCAAAAAATACATAATTTGCAACTAGATTTTATTCAGACAAAAGTATAAAGGAGGACAAACAATCATGAGTACACTTTGCATAATAGATTTATTCTTAATAAACATATTATATTAAAATTCATACATATACATCATACATACCTCTTCTAACTATATGTTGGCTCTTACACAAATATTTTGAATTTGCAGATTATCCCAAATTGCAATTATGCCTTTAATACATGGATTTACCATTTGTTAGAAGCACTCTATTGAGAAACTACACAACTCAATTTTAACAAACCAAACAAATCCAGAAGAAATTGCATACATTGATGCACAAATGTATACAAACCATTACTTTATACATACAAAAAATACAGACCTTTATGAGAGAATATGATAATTTTTTTGATGAAGTCCTAAAGAATCAAATATCACACAAAACTTTTCCATTTTGACATTAATTTGCCTAACAGACCTTTATAAATAAATATATTATCTTATATATATATACATATTTAAATACAAAAACCTATTAAAATTAATACACTATATATATATATATATATATATATATATATATATATAGCATAATGAGAAGCCACGTATACTTTCTTAATATGTATATATAGAAAAAGTTTCAAATTAAAAATTATAATGTTTTATTTTATGAAAGTATTTATTTATTTATATATATATTTGATATTTCAAATTGTCCTCAATTTTTCATCAGAAATTTTTTGCAACAAACAGTTATTTCTGATGAAAAATTGAGGACAATTTGAAATATCAAATATATATATAAATAAATAAATACTTTCATAAAATAAAACATTATAATTTTCAATTTGAAACTTTTTCTATATATATATATATATATATAAATAAATAATTCAGATAGTATTTTGTTGCATCAATATCTATGCAGATGAATTTGTGGTTCATATTGTGAACAAAAGATTTTCTCAATATCAGGACAATTTTCTTTTTTATAATTAATCTTTTAAATATTCCTTAAAAGATCTTTAAAAACAGAAATAAATTTTTAAAAAAAGGGAGTCAACAAATTGTCTCCCTTTAATAATATCCTAATAATCATGGCATAAACAATCTGACTTGATTTGCATAGACTAAGTTTTTTTTCCATCTTTTATACTGAAGATTTTTAAGATCTAGCTTGGCAACCAAAATAGGACATGAGAGGGAATTAATTTGTATTTTTTTAAGCATGTGCATGAATACCATATAAATATAGAGAATCAAAGTTGATATACAAAAATAATGTTAGTTAATTATGCAAATCTACTCACACACACTTTGGTTTTTCATATATTATTAAATTTTAAAAAGAATTCACTTTTTCAATCTTTCTGAGAAGTTTAATATGGACACTAAGTATATTCTGTTTATGATAAAAATATTTTATTTTCAAAATATTTGAAACTAAGATAATAAATACTATTTTAAAGACAAAATTCCTTGTTATAAATAGCATTCATCAAATGTGAATATAAACATCGGATAATAGAAATCTTGAATTTTTACCCATATGCTTATTATTTTTTCATTTTCTCCATGATTTTAACAAAGATTAAAATTTCAATTACTATAATCATCTTTTTTTCTGATAGGAAGCTTTTTTACAACATATTTTCTCTAGAATTAGCCAAATAAAATAAATAGCACCAGAATGAAAAAAACATGTCAAATTTGAAATACAAAACTGAATGCAGGTCTTGAATATACTCTTACCTGTATTCAGGCATTCGGAATTGGTCCTGAGGATTTGAGTAATTAAGTGAAGACTCAACAGATTCTGAAAGGTGAGGTGAATGTTCATCATCTGTGGAATCATGATAGACATCACGTGGTTCCTCCATGGTATACCAATTGTACAACATGGTTGGACTAGATTCCATTGTTTCTTCTAACTCTTGGCTGTTTTCTTCCTCATCTGATTTCAGCACTTCATCTTGTGCATTTTGGTCCTTAATCACTAATGACTTTGATTCAGTGACTTTACACAGTTCATGGGTGAGTGATTTGGAATTTTGAGAGACCAAGCTATGTGGTTTCCAGGAAAACAAATTGAAAGCACTTTTGTTTGGCCCATTTCTCTCAAGGGTAGTATCTGCCATGCCACTGGGCCTGTTTTCAGGGGTCTGGCTTGGTTTGTTTGGAAGCAAGAGTTTGTCAAACAGCTTAATGATATCAAATGTATTTGGTGGGGTTTCTAATTTAGTTAAGGAAGATTTAGAACTTCCACTGACTGCATGACTAGCACTGTTGCTGTTAGTATTGCTGACATTACTCTGAACTAACTCCTTCTCAAAAACTTCAGTTTTTGCTGATTTTTCAGCATATCTGTCTAAAACCTCACTTACTAAGCTTTCACTGGCTTTGTCTGAATTTTCTTTCTGTCTAGAAGAACTGTCATCCTTTTCTGAACTGATATTTTGTGACCGTCTCTGAACTGGCTCAGACTCACTATCAAAACTATATTCTGTGACTCCTTTTCTGTATGCTTGTTTGCGCTTACCAGTTCCAATTCCCAGGAACTTGTGTGCAAGATTAGACATAGTAAGGGGTCGTCCCTGTTGCTGGTGCTTTTCCATACTATTTGCATCCGGAAATAATTCATCAAGTAAACTTTCTTTCTGTTTTTCCAAACCTTTAGAATCAATCATTGCATTCTTGCTTTCCATTTTCTGCCTATCCTTTTCTACTCTAGGTAATGAATTTGACATCTCTTTCTCTTCAATATTTTCAGCAGACTTCAGGTCTTCCACTGTAAAAGACTTAACACTGGACCCTTGTAATGTTGAGTTGTCTGCACTTGACAAGGATTCATCTTCTTCATCATGGCAAGTGTCAAGTACTTGTAGCAAGACTTCATCCATGTTAAGATTGTCAGTGACTTTTGTCTCTGCCGGGTCTCCAAGTGTGGCTCTGTTCATTGAAGAGCTAAGCTTGGAGATGGAAGGGGTCACTTTTTGTGCAACATTGGCCATAACTGACTTGGCAATTGGTAAGGCGCTGGCTGTAGAATTGCTTAACCATTTCCAGGCTTTTGCAGCAGAATGTCCAAGAGCATTTTCTTCAGTTAGCTGAAATTGAGAGAAAAAGAATAAAATTATACATTTAGTTTTATGTCCAGAGATTAATTATTTCATTATTTAGGGAAAAGTCCTCTGCCTCATTGCTTTTATTGAAGCGTTATAGTTGTCACTCTCTCCAGCTTATCAGATAGATTTTATTTGGCACCTCTAAGAACACTTTATTTCACTCATGAAAACATGTAGTTCTAATCAGTATGCTATCCCTTTTCCTTTACTTGATACAATAAAAAAAGATAAAAGGAACTAACTAAATAAAACATTAAATCAATATTATATAGAATTGAAAGACCATAAATAAAAAATGTTATATAATATATTTTGAAGATATTTCAATTTATTTAAATTACAAGTTAATTATAATGAAATAATAATTCTTACAATGAGAACTGAAAAATGGATTGGTTGAAATGTGCCACTAACAATAGTTCTTTATCCACTTGAGGACACATGGCACAGTGGATAAAGGCATTAGTTAGATCCAGTGACAGGACCCAAAGAGTGTGAGTTCAATATCTGGTTAAGGCAGTGGAGAACTTGGAGAGTGAAATTAACCGGAGATAACTGATAACTGACATCCATTAGACATGGCACGTGGAACTAGAACAGTCTACCCCAGTGAGCGAAATAAAGGGTTCAGTTCAACATTCCAACCACCTGAAGAAAGCCGGAGCATACAACGGCTGAAACGTGATAAATATGACAACCAAGATGAGTCTGAATAATGTAAATAGTGTACATAATACCTCATCTCAGAAATATAGACAGATACTAATATTGCTTTATTGGATGATTCTCATTTGGGACAAAACACATGTTATATAATCAAAATAGCAAAGATAAGAATATTAATGTAAAATTTTTTTTCTGTGCCAACTGAGGCAAAAATTAAACAAAATAAAAATAAAAAGAAACCCAATTTGAGTAAGAGACCAAAATCTAAATGGATTTCATCCATTTTGTATTTAGCAATTCTAAAATGATTTTGCACAAATCTGAATGTAATCAAAGAAATTTAACTTTTTATTTTTCATCTAATATTAAACAATCCTTTTACCTACCTCTTCATATCGGACAGATGTGAGACTGAACTTTGGTGATCCATGAATTGGAACACCAGCCCGGAGATCAGGCAATGAAGTGGTTGTGTCTTGGAGACGAAGGAACTCGCCATTGGGGGGCTCATGGCAACTGTTTCCAGAGACAAAGTCCAGATCAAGCTGGAATGGTAAGACAGACAGCGGCTGTAAGGAGAGGAGCATTTCTTCATAAGCATTCTCAAGATCACTGATGTACAGTTGCTGCAGCAGGGCACCAGCATTGTAGAAATGACAAATCAGGTTATCCTTGTGGCGCAGATAACCCAACCAAAAGTCCAACAGGCGAGAACTGAAATGCAAATAAAAATGTCAAATTTCCTTTTGTGAGAGAATAACATTGTTTAAAAGGCTAAGATAAAGAGAATAAATAAGCATACCAGAAAAAAAACTGAAGACCTATGAGGAAAAAAAAGTGAACAGAAAAACGGATTTTATCACTTGACCTAGAAACCTGTGGAAATATCTGAAGAATATTTTAAAAATTCCTGCAAATTTTTAAGGAACAGGTCAATTTAAGTGAGAAGCAAGTTTTGATCAATCAACTATTTGTGCTCTTCATAGAAGTCTCACAATGAAATAAACCATTATTTCCAAAACACATTCTGAAAACAGAAGCTTAAAAAATTGGTCTTGTTAAATTTATCAATATTTTCTCACTATTTTCACCTGTATTTCAAATATGACTGGGAATTGTTATTTGATTTTATTTACATGACAGGATATAACTCAGTCTTTTTTTATGTGGGTGCCCATATGTGTACATATGAGTTAAGGACAAAAACTGTCCAATCCCCAAGACTAGTGTTGATGTTACACCAAGCCTACCTCTATTAGTGCAATAAGGAAGGTGCTTTAACAGGGTTGGAATTCCTAAAACCAGGTGCCTTCTCTCATCTAAAATAAGGTAAACAGATATTACACTTTGATCCTGACCTTCAAGCCACGAATTGCTACTTGATACATTATACAAACACAGCATATTGCAATGTGGCCAATAATTTAATGTGGCTAACTGATCACAGATATAGGCCTTGTTGAATAATAATATATTTTATTGAGAATGAAAGCAATTCTAAATAATACATTTGTAGTTTAGAACCAGAATACATTTTAGAATTCATTAAAAATTTTAAAATTTTGCATTGAATGTCTATAATAATAAAGAGAAATTCAAAGGATAACCAAATTCAATGTATTACTAAAATAACTTACTTCAACAGAGCAAAGATGAAGGCATCAAATCTATGTTTGTTGGACACAAGGGTTGGTCTGTTTTTCAGCTCCTTTACAATGTCACAAATTGCTCTGGTAGAAGGACCTAGAAAATAGAAAAATATATACTTGTTTTAGAGTGTTTGAAATTAGATGAATCTGCTCAATTAATCATTTTGCTTAGCTATATTTTTTATTTAGATATTCTTAGATAAGTAAATTGCATATTGAAACAAATTTAAATAACCAGATCGTTTTTCTGTCATAATAGGTAAGAGAATAATAACCAGTCATTTGAAAAGCAGGCTTGTTTGATAATCTTAAAAATACTTGGAAGCTAAAAGATAAAATATTTAGTTCTTGCCCATATTTACAAGAATTAAACATAAATCTAACTATTCTTAATTTTGTTTTATTGGCAAAGTATAAATAAGAGAATTAAATCTTACAATAAGCATAGAAGTTTTAAAAAATTAATTGTAAATACATAGAGAAATACTATTTCTTAAGAACCATTCAGATTATTTTGATAATCCCATTAAATTAATGAACTGTATAATTTCTTATACAAAACTAAATAAAAAGAATGTGCAATTATTACCAGACATAACCTAAAAATAAAAACAAGAGAACTACCAGGTTTAATATCTAGTAATGTTAACTGGCATTAAAGACTTTGTGTTGAAAATTTCCTAAATATCAAGAATTCATACACAGGTCAAAAAAATGTATCTTTTTTTCCCCATAAAACACAAAAATAGTAAAAGAATATAAAATCCTAAAACTCACCAGGTTCAGCAGAAGCTTCAGCCACCCTCCAAACAGTAATGTGGACTCTTCCAAATACATGTAAACCCGATTCATAAGGTTTCAATCCATCATTTATTACCTGGGCAACAGCAGGACACAACTGGGAAAGTACTAATTCACCAATTTCAGGAGTTTCAATTGAACTACCAAGCCGAAGCTGAGGGGGAAAATAATATCCAGAAATTAAACTCATCCAGAAATCTTTTCTAATTTTAGGAGTTACATAATTTTTTTATTATAAAATTAATTCCAGAGTCATTTTCAATTAGTGTTTTTGGAAGATGTAGCTCCTTATTTCCATGAGAAATTGCATTAATTATTCTATGTATAAAATAAATTTTCTTGAAATAAAAAAAGAAATCTTTTGTCAAAGAAAAATTGTGATAATATTTGTATTTGTACCAGTTTTAATGTGAAGGTCACTGCTGTAAGTAAGATGTTTAAATATATTGGATCATTATTTGATAATTATTAATATTATAATGATAGCAAACTTTTTAAACTGTTTTTGGAATATATATATATATATATATATATATATATATATATATATATATAATATATATACAGGTAATCTGTATGGAATTTCCAAGAGGATATAGATCCATTGGGAGCTCTATGTCAAAAGACAGAGCAAAAATTATTATATAATGACAAACAAACACTTAAAAAAAACCATAGGTAAGATTTTATTTCGTTGAAGTCAATAAAACATGGCTTCAAATCTTCGGACATGTAAACCAAATGAAGATGGAAAAATTTACTCTGGGTTTAAAAATTAAGAATAGTGATTTCATATAGAGAGTAGGGGAAAGAAAGATATTAAGTTATCATTGTGTAGGAAGGCGAGAAAAGAAAACGGTGTGTCATTTTAGTTGTATTAAAACTCACAATGACCTAAATTGACAAGCGGATTGCAGACAAAAATCATTACATGGAACTGACAATTGAGAATACATTTGAAAACAGATTTTAGGTGTAAATTCAAAAATCTGTCTGGGTTCTTCATCAGTTAAGATTTTGACACATGTATTCAACAAAAAAAAACTGTTATAATTTATATTAAAAATAATGGTTGGCTAAGAACATTCAAAAAATATTCAAAACCTAGTTAAAGATTTCAATTTAGCCGTAAAAATGATCTATTCAAAATAAAAAATATAAAATATAGAACTATATATATATATATATATATATATATATATATATATATACATACATATATTTCTATACACACACACATATTTTTTCTATACACACACACATTTCTACACATGCAAATATATATATATATATATTCTATAAACATATGTGTGTGTGTGTGTGTTTTGTTTTTAAAATATAATTATCTGTGAGATTCTCCATAAATAATTAATAAAAATACTATGATATACAGAAGAAAATATCTATTAAATAAAATCTATTTATGTAATTAGATACATTATATAAAGTATATAAAATAAGCAATAATCACAAACTTTTATAATTTAAATAAACTTATTAAAGTTTAACAGGATAAGAAGAGACTTAATAAAATTAAATTAATCAGATCAGAATTATCTAGTATAACTCTACTAAGTTTAAAAATTCACAGATTTAAGTTCAATAAGTATCTGTATCTCTATCTATATGATAAACTTTTCATATAAATTAACATGTAGTACCCAAATTGGTCAAAATATATTTAACCGCTCTCTATTCTTAATACATACATTGTATTATTGACTGTCACAGTGCAAATAACAGATTTCTAAAAGCACAAACAGATAATAAATACAAAATGTACATGATTAACATCAATACAAAATATGAGCACTATACATGTGTATCTCTATATCTACATATACCCATATATACAATAAATAAATACAAAACATACAGATCAGAGCCATCTACACCTCACCCAATCATATAGTTATATACAAATCTATCAAGTAACACAATAACCCGACCTAGTATAAAAGTGGTATATCTAATATATATATTTAAAATAACTATATTCACATATATACACATATATCTATAGAATACCATAATATGTATACATTACATATTAAAAACAATCTCATACCCATACATATTCTACATCTAAATACATCCATATATATATATATATATATATATATATATATATATATATATATATATATATATATATATATATCACTGCCATAAACAGATAAAAATTAGTTTTATTATTAAAACTCATAATAATAAAATGTAAAAATGAAAAATGGGCTAGCTAACCGGTTTCATACATTGCTCAACAGTGCTAAATCATGGTAAATAAAGTAAATTATATAAAAAAGAACAATGGACAAAGTGTATTGGGGGAGAGAAAAAAATATTTAAATGGTAATTAGTTGGAGGCCTAATACAAAGTCCTTCTGTTTACATAGAGAAGGCTTTAATGATAGAATATAGATGGCCTGCAATGCTTTTAGGTGGTAATTAGAGTGGGACTTGCTAACGATGGTAAAAGCATCACCACTAAAACTAACAGCACAATTATGGCCATTTATAAGGGGTTCTGCAATGGAAGACCCGTATGTATTGGTCAAAATGTCCAAGGGAGTGTACTTAAGGTTTCAGATTTTCACTGAAATATCTTGTTTTATTCTAACATCCAGCCTTTGCATTCCTTGGCTAGGTAGTATCAGTGATAGGTTTGCTAAGCAGGTGTCTACCGCAGTTTGACATTGTTACTTTGCTGCTAATACTCGTGTTGTTTTCTCTGCCAGGCCTGTCCTTCCGTCTATGCGTAAGGATGTTCTCCCTCCACATCATAATAGTTTGTTAATTTATTCTTTTAAATATAGTTGCAGTTCACATTACATAGGGAGAACAACGCAAAGGGAGTTTGAGGTTTTGTTCGCGCAGCTAGCTAAGCTCCAACCCAAATCTACTAGCAAGTCCTGAAATCTCAAGGGAAAGTTGAATAATATAGCACATTGCTACACTGGTATTCCCGTTTCACATAATGAATTGAAGTGGAATGAGGAGCAATTTCAGGTAAATAAAACACTTTGTAATAATAAATCTTTAGTAATTACAAGACCCGACAAAGGTACTAGCGTCGTTATTCTTTATTATCAGGATTATGTTAACAAGATGATGACAATTCTTGGGGATTCCTCTAAATTTGTCCAGTTAGGCACAATAAATTTGATTCTACATTATCTATTGAGGTCAAGTTCCAAAAACGCCTGGTTAAGTGGGCAAAAAGTGGAAAATTGCCCACTGATATTTCAAATTTAATTAAATCCTCGGGCTCCACTCGTCCTTGTCTCTATGGCTTACCCAAAACTCATAAAGTTGGGACACCATTGACACCTATTCTATCTGTGATTGGGTCTTCTCAACATAGTGTGGCTAAATGGTTCTCCACTATACTGCAACCGATTTTGGAGCAGTATAACTCTGCTTTTATTAAAGATTCATTTGAATTCTCCCGTTTTATGCAGCGTTATTCACCTACGGATAAATTTATGTGTTCATATGATATTGCCAGTTTATTTACTTGCTTTCCACTTGCTGAGACTATTGATATGTGCTGATGCTCTGTATCATAGTCAATTGTCTCTGCCTGTTATTCCGGAGGATGTGTTTGTTGAACTGATGAAATTTGCCATGATGTCAGTTGAGTTCAGTTTTGATGGCATCATGTACAGACAGATTGATGGTGTTTCGATGAGTTCCCCTTTGAGGCCCATTTTAGCAAATATCTTTCTTGGGTTCCAAGAAGAGAGTGTATTACTAAAATCTGATAAACCCGACGTTTATTTCCGTTACGTCAATGCGCTTTTTGTCTCTTCGATAACGAGATTAAAGCGAACCAATTTCTTGCATCCCTTAACAATATGCATCTGGTCTTGAAATTTACACAGGAAAAGGAGGTTGATTCGTCTCTTCTCTTTCTCGATGTACTGGTCAGCAGATCTATGTCAGATTTTATTACATCAGTTTACCGTAAACCGACATTTACTGGTTTACATACCTGTTAGGATTCTTTTTATCCCAGCAAGCACAAAATTAATTTAATTAAGACCCTTACCCATAGGGCTCTTATGATCTGTTCTGACATAAAGTTGGATGATGAACTTAGGTTTATTACTTCTACTCTCTGCAACAATGCCTACCCATTAGGCATTGTTCAAGCAATTATTAAGAATAAAATTGCTGAATTTAACAAAGTCAAACCTGGTATAGTAAAAAGATGTCCTGTGTACCTACGCTTTACTTGGCTAGGTAGTATCAGTGATAGGTTTGCTAAGCAGGTTTCTACCACAGTTCGACATTGTGACTTTGCTGCTAGCACACATGTTGTTTTCTCTGCCAGGCCTGTCCTTCCATCTATGTGTAAGGATGTTCTCCCTCCACATCATAATAGTTCGTTAATTTATTCTTTTAAATGTAGTTGCGGTTCACACTACATAGGGAGAATGACACAAAGGCTGGATGTTAGAATAAAACAACATGTTTCAGTGAAAATCTGAAACCTTAAGTACACTCCCTCAGACATTTTGACCAATACATATGGGTCTTCCATTGCAGAACACCTTATAAATAGCCATAATTGTGCTGTTAGTTTTAGTGGTGATGCTTTTTACCATCCTTAGCAAGTCCCCTCTAATTACCAGAAAAAAAGCATTGCAGGCCATCTATATTCTATCATTAAAGCCTTCTCTATGTAAACAGAAGGACTTTGTATTAGGCCTCAACTAATTACCATTTAAATATTTTTTTCTCTCCCCCAATACACTTTGTCCATTGTTCTTTTTTATATAATTTACTTTATTTACCATGATTTAGCTCTGTTGAGCGAGGTACAAAACTGGTTAGCTAGCCAGTTTTTCATTTTTACTTTTTATTATTATGAGTTTTAATAATAAACTAATTTTGTCTGTTCATGGCAGTCATAAAATTTTGTACCAGTAAACATATCTTTATATATATATATATATATATATATATATATATATATATATTTTTTATATATAAAGATGTTTAGTAGTAATATATATATATATATATACTGAAAGTAAAGCCCGGCCTTGCCATGGGGATGTAACAGTAAGAGATAGATCAAGTATCCACCATCATAAAGACTGAAAAATAAAATTGACAAAGATTATTGTTTAAGGTTGACGGACACGCATGTCTTAATTATTTTTTTTTTTCCTTTTTACGAATTGGTCAAACCCAAACAAAAACATTGTTTACAATCATTATGAGTCAATCGATTTGGTGAATAGAAATTTTATTATAAACAATTGTCTTGTAAATGGAATTTTTAAAGCATTCTGAATGTAAATAAAAAAAAAAAGTGTGCAAGACAATAAGAAATACCTGCTGAAAAAAAAAAGAAGTGGATGTTTGTTTTATCGGCGAAAAAAAATGTAAGAAATCCGATCCCATATATAAACACACACACACACACACACACACACACACACACACACAACCTGGGTTTTTTTAACCTAAGTCACTTTTGAATCGCTAAAACATAGAGCATAGTCTGATGAAAAAGACGTAAAAGTTTATGAAAAAAAATTTTATCGTCAAAATGTTTATGTTTTTATGAAGAGGATAGACTAAATTTTTTTTTAATTATTTTTAAAAATTTTCCATCTTTTTAGAATATTCTAAATTTTGATTTAAAAAACCTTGTTTCTCTTTTGTCGCAACAAGGGGTAGTAAATAACATAGATAATTTTTTTTTTTTTTTTTGTATTTACACAAATTAATTTGGAAAATCTTGCAAAAATAAAAAAAATTGTCAGATGTTAATGAAACTTTCAGAAACTATTCACAGATGATCGAAATTATTATATGTTTTTTTTTTATTAAAGTCATGGCAGAAATATTTTTTTTATATTTATTAACACCCCATAACTAATTTTATGAAAACTCTAGAAATTTGAGACCATCGGTTTTAGTGATTACAATAGTTAAAAGCACAAGGCTTTGAAGAATGCAAATCATGTTTTTTTTTTTTTTTTTTTTGGCCAACGTACCTGAAATGAAAATAAGCTGTGAATTGTAACATACAAAACTCAATAAAACAAATATATTATTTAGTTTCAAATGCTTTTATTTGTTTTAATTAATTTTTTTATGAATATGGACAATATTTTCTGAAAGCAAAAAATTTTTTTCAATGAAAAAATTTTTAATTTTTTTATTTTTTTAATTTTAAAAAAATTTTTAAAAATGTTTAAATTGACTTTTTTAAAAAATTTTAACAAGTTAAAAACAATTAAAATTGAATTTTTACAATTATTTCTTATTTTTTAATTTTAAAAAGATTTTTAAAAAATGTTTAAATTGAATTTTAAAAATATTTTAACATTAGTTAAAAGCAACATCAACCTTTCAAAATGTCCGTTGTGAGATTGTCATTGTCTAGCGCTTTGAAAATTGTATAATTTGGACCAATCAGATTAGCCATGTAAAAAAAATATAATTTTTGTGTTTATAGTCGGTCAGTAATTATCAAGTACGGAAGACCAACCAGAATACAATTTAGTTGCATTATTTGAGTTCAGCATTGTTCTCCGCTGTTAAGCCCTTTACTTTTTTTGAAACACGTATGGAGAAGTTAATTTGAGTTTTCAATTTCAACTGAGAAGGGTACCTACAAGTAACAGTATCATCTTATGAAATTTAACTACTGCTAAACTTTAATTTATATGATCTTATTTTTATATTAATCTCAGTTATGACATTTTTCCATAAATGAAATATCAAAATTAATAATAAAATGAATGGAAATACAAATAACACAGTAAAATGTAATAAATGTACATAAAATTATAGTATTTTATGTACACTTCTGATAAAATTTCATAAGAAAGGTACCTAAATTAATTAGATACCTTTTTTTATGAAATTTAATCTTTTATTAACAGTCTTATTTTTTTAATTTCTTTTATATTTTCCATAAAGCATCATAAACATAAAAAAATGAAAGCTAAGTACAAAAAAAAAAAAAAAAAAAAAATAAAAAATTAGAGCGCTGAAAGTTTTCCTTAAAAAGTAACAAGGTAAATAATTTGTTCACTTAAATAATTTCACTTCCTTCCATCCGTAGAAAGAATTCTCCTCCCGTAAGTTATCTAAACATCATGAATGTGCCTTTCGTCAATCATTAAGCGACGCGAAAGGTTATGACCTGCTTTGTTTTATTTTCAAATTACATTTTTTTAGAACAGAAGCTAAGTTAAGCTTGGTTCAAAATATTTTAAATAAACAGTATAATTTCTGTTTTTATTAAAATCAGTTATATAAAAAAATGATAATTGATTTTTAAAAGAATATCAAAGTAAGATTTTAATCTTTTTATCAAATCGAAAAAAATGATTGAAAATGATTGATTATCTGTCCTTTTTTTTGACCAAACAAAAAACCATATTTTTAACGAAAATTTCAGACGTGCTAGGAACGATTAAAAAATGTAAAAAAATAAAAAAAAAAATACTTTGATCTTTTTCCTCTTTAATAATAATATGAACATTAGATGATAAAATTTTGTTTTCAAGTTCGGCGTCTTTTTCATCATGCTATGCTCTTTTACAACATGCTAAATTTGTTAAATTTTGATATTTGCACTTGTTCTACGCTAAGAAAATAATTTCCAAAAGTAAAAATCATTATAAAAAAAAAATGGATGCATTTGATTTGAATGAATAAAAACAGTAAAAAATCAACATGAGACTGTAAATCATTCTCATTGTAAAGCTATCCATACCTTATCAAATGGATCTTTGCTTTTAGAAAAATGTGCAACCAGAGCTTCTGCAGCTTTGGACACTTCAGATTTAAATAGCTGTTAAAAAAAATAGGTAAATAAATGGTAAACATCTGAAAATATTCTTAATTAAATTAAATAAAACAATTCTACATTTTGACAATTGGACTTTTCTAATGGCATTTGATAATTATGATAGATATATAAAATTAATCATAAAGATATGTACAAGTTAGATATTAATATAATGTATGAGGTAAATATATTTACAAAAGCTAACATTAAATATAGTTGTGAGCATTTTTTCCAGATTAACTCCCTTTATTAAGCTTTTAAGGAAGTTGTAAGCATAACTCTTTTATTAAGCCTTTAGCTGTAAGCATTAACTCCTTTTATTAACCTTTGACTGTAAGCGTTGTGGACCTGATGGTATCCCTGTAATAGTCATTAAGAAGTGTGCTCTCGAACTGGCTCCTGCTCTCTCTAAGCTATATAATAAATGTCTTCCTGCTGCTGGAAGTCATCATCTATTGTTCCAGTTTTTAAGAATTAACCTTCTACCTCTTTTTGGGAAACTCCTAGAGGCCTTAATCAATGCCAAATTGGTTCATCATCTCTCATCACAGGGCTTTTTCTCAGACAAGTAATAGGGCTTTCATTTCACCAGGTCAATTGCTGATGTACTGACAATAATTGCAGAAAGTGTCTGTCATGACTAGATAAAAACAGTGAAGCCTTTGACAGAGTCTAGCATTCAGATTTTCTCTACAATCTGAAAAGTTACAGCATCTCCAGACACTTTTTTGAGAGGATCCAGTCTTTCCTATCAAATCGTGAAATGAAAGTTATCCTGAATGGCCACTCGTCTAGATCCTTTCATACTAACACAGGTGTCGCCCAGAACTCCATCCTTAGTCCTACTCTGTTTTTAATTTTCATTAATGACCTTCCTGGTGACATCAGCTCTCAATTTGGTATCTACACTAATGGCATAACCATTTACTACTGCTTCAGTATTAAAGCTGATCAGTCTGACAAGGTCAAAATGGTAGCTGATGTCCAAAAAAACCTCACGTCCATCGTTAACTGGGGCAAAAGATGACGTGATAATTTTAATACCTCCAAGTCTCTCTATTAATCACTGTCTTCCATCAGCATGGCTGATGCTATCCTCAAGGAAAGTGACTCGTTACACCTTCTTCACATTCTCAGCTGACATGAAGTGGAAAGACTATATTGAATCAGTAGGTCAGCTACTAAGAAAGTCGGTTCACTATGTTGGATGAGACAATTTTTCTCTCCAGAATCTATCTTACATTCTACCAATCATCCATGCTTAGAATATTGCTGCCACATATGGTCCGATGCGCTTGCTATTTACCTTGAGCTACTTGATAAGATCCAAAGAAGAATCAGCAATATTATTGGTCCTGGTCTGGTGGCTTGGCTTGAGTCACTTTCACACTGCCATAAGGTTGCTTCTCTGTTGCTTTTCTATAAATACTTTCATGGTAATTGTTTGGATGAGCTCTTCACTATGGTACCTCTATGAGAAGAGTTCCTTTTTTACTGACATCATACGATCGGTGGTTATCGCCAGACATATTACCTGTGAACTGTTTTTGATTGTCAACTTTTATTCACGTTAAGTTTTCAATTTTCTTCCATTCATATTACTGACTTTTTTGCCAGAAGTTTGATTTTACATTAACAGAAGTTTTTACCCTCCCCTGAATTTTACTTTTTTTTTTTTTTTTTGTTTTTTTTTATTTTATTATTAATTTTCATTTTCTTTTTTATAATATATTTTTGATTATATTTTTTCCTTTTTTAATTTCCTTTTAATTTTCATTAACTTTTCCCTGCAAACCTTTATTTTTCATTATTTATTTATTCCACGTCAGACTTTATTTTTCTTTGTTTACATATTATTTCTTTTTTTCTTTACGTTCTTTTTAAATATCTTCTTTGTTTAAATATCTGTTAAATATTTTGTGTTCCTTTGTTTAAATCTTTTCTGTGTTTATTCAAACTTTTCGTATTTATTTTTCTATTCGTTATTTCTTCTTTATTTTAGTTTACGTGTTTCATTCGTTTTTGGGCTGACTTGAATTTTTTAGTTGCAGCCATATTGTCTTTGTGAATTTGTTTGGAACATTTTGTTTCGTATTTTCTACCTTAATTTGTGAGTTTTCGTTCACATACTCATTTTCTGTGATTTGTAATTTTTTATTGTTTATATTTTTACCATTCATTGTCTTTTTTTGTACGTATTCTTTTTAAGTAACCCATTCTTGCATGTTTAACTGTTTTTTTTTTGTTATTGTGATTTATACGTATTTAGCTTTTGTTTAGTTATATGTTTTTTTAATTTTGTTTTTGTGAAAAGAAATAAAAAAAAAATCTTGTTTTAAAAGAAAAAATATGGGTGCGAATAGAACAGCGAGAAAAAAACTGTTTGGGACTAAAAAAAAAGAATGATCCACCAGATAAGATTCGAGATAATGAATCAGTGATGGAGGCATAAGAGAGCCAGAATTTGGATGAAAATCCAAATCTCACCAAAAGTATGAAGACCCCCAAATGGAAAAAAATTACAGAGTCAAGGAAAAAATATGGTGGCCGCAAATGGCCAAAAATCAGTGAAAGAAACCAGTGTATAAGACCAAACTATGGTGGCCAAAGTTTAACAAATCAGACCCCAAAGAATTATGACAAAAATTTAGCAGTCGAAGAGACGCCCTCATGCTAGAAGTCCCCGCCAAAGTGTAAAATCAACATGATGGCATTCCTGGAGAAAGCAAGAGCTAAGCACATCTGGTCACAGCAGATGGGCTCTTGTCAAATCCCGAGGAACGTAGAAAGATTGAGAAAAGAATTGTGTCTGTCTTTGTGGTGGACAAGCGCTCGCACAAATTTTGTCACTCCACAAAAGACACTGTAATTAAGACCTTGACTTCTCTGGGTATTAAAGCTCAGACAGTCATCAAAGGAAAAGGCTATTTTATGTGGGATGTACTGTTGCCCACGCCTGCCGATTGTGAAAATGCAACAACGAGGAAACTTATAATAAAGGACCTAATTCTGCGCACGGAATATGAAGGCAGGTGGAGGACCAAAGTTGCAGTATATGAGGTTCATCCTCAGATTGTCGGGGAGCATTTGGCCGCCTATCTGTGCCAGTTTGGGCAGATACTCTGTACTTCCTCGGATGTAGAGGGCCAGAAAATGCTGATAATTGTGTCTGGGTGTAAACCGGCATACTGGAAGTGTGGACAGACTGGTCACCTGTCCTCTTCCTGCACAGAGAAGAAGGCCTCTGAAGTTCTGGCCCCCAGTCAACCAAATCCCCCTTTGGTCGAATCTGTACAATCCGTCTCGCCTGTAATGGGCATGCCAGCGATCAGGACCAGTATGAAAAATCCTCCAGCTTGGTCCAAATCTCAGCCCCCATTCCCCAAAAAGCCTTTGCTCGCTGTTAGTGCGGATAGGGAGAAGGTAGAGGGGGAATGGCAGGTCATTGGCAGGGCAAAAGGGAAGACCCAAGCAGTGGGACCTCTTTCCACACAAACAGGGAAAGACACAAACAGGGAAAGACACAAACAGTACTACTCCCTCTACTAGCGCAAAGGGCTAGAAATTTTAGGCAACAGCAACTGAGATATGAAGCCAGTTTTTCAAAGAAAAGCTTAAAAAATTAAAAGACTCTATCAGGAACACATCAACAAAAACATCTGGCTCTTCCTCAGTTCCTTCATCCCCATCTTAGAAGCAAAAACTGATGACACCACCTCCCTTGACTAAATCTCCATCTCCTTCCCCATTTAAAATGACTACACTTCAAAAGTCTCCCAGTCCCCAAAATTATCCTAAACCTTCTCCTGTCCAAACACCCATCACTTCCCCTCAAAAATCGGAAAAACGACAACAAAGTCCGTCTACTGATGCCATTGATTTTGTGTGCAAAAAAAAAAAACCCCGAAGTTCAATACAGGGGAAAAGTTTGCACTATAACTAAAGAACAAGAAGAGAAACTTGCTTCCCAGTGCAAAAACTTCAAAGAACTGAAGCATTTGATAAAATTCCGTAAAATCAACAACCTTGATGTGCAACTTAATGCAAAAAGGATACTTACTGTAATAAGGCAAGCATGTATGGGCAATGGTGACAGAGGCAAACCAGGTCTTTGGCATGGTGCCTCCATTTGTTTTCTTTGACAATGAAAATGTTAAGAAATTAAATCAATTTTGTTCAGGGAGGCTCCCGCTTTTCGTTCACCCCTCCCTGTATAGAGCGCTGAAATTAACTTTTCTCCTGGAAATTGGCTGCTTGTCTCCTGATGGCTCCATTAAGACCGAGATCGGCACTGGTTCTATAGGAGAGGCCGTTGGTGTCCTAACCCAGGCCATGTTCAATGCAGGAGAGCAACCCTAATCGGTTTCATCATGGCTCTCTGGTTAGCAAGAGGCCTGAGGTCGGAGTGTTGCAGGGCAAGGCTCTCTCATGACCTTCAGCGTCTCAGGGTGAATATATGTTGTGTGCAAAGAGACCCGTTTTTCTTCTCGTGACCATGAACGCATTCTGTCTAGGGGGTTTTCCCCTCTATTCAACATGTTTTCATGGACGCTCAAGAGGTGAGCAAGTCTTTGAAGGCTGCATGTGTTCTTGTCTTCACAGATCCCACGGGCAGACTTTGCATGCTGGATGTTACCATAAAGGATAAGGCTCTTCGTCTCATTGGGGTTTATGTGCCCAATGTCCATTCTGAGTGGCCTGATTTGTTTCAGTAGATTGAGCCATTTTTGATATCGCGTCGGGTAGTTTTAGTGGACGATTGGAATGTCGTCTTTGACACCGATATAGATCGTATAGGGCCAAATTTGGGTACTAACGTGAAACCATTTCAAGAGACGTGAAACCATTTCAAGACTTTATCGACATGTTTGATCTGGTCAATTAGTACCGGAATGTGCACCCTCAGGAGGTAGCGTGGCGGCTCAGCTACTGAGGTGCGTTCTAGCTACCTCAACCGAGTCTTAGTTAGGAGAGTCGATGTAGGGCTCTTAGGGTGTCCAAGTTTCCATGAGATAGTTTATTCGGATCATAGGCTTGTCCAGGTCTGTGTAAACATAGATAAGCCTAAAGTTAAGATGGCTGGCTACTGGAAATTAAACTCATCATTTGGTGAGCAAGATTTCTGGGACCAGCTGCTACTAATGATACAAAGAGTACTGACGTGAGTGGTTGTGGGAAATGCCTGATGGGATAACTTAAAATTACAAAATTTGAATATTTGCTGCTGATTATAGTCGTCGGCTCAATCTAGATAGATTAGTGGTGCAAACGGCTTTAGAGCAGAAAGTTGATCAGGCAGTCAGATCCCATGATAGTGGGGACGTAGCTTTAGCTAAGGCAGAGTTGGTTTCCTTGTATATCAAGAAGGATCAAGCTCTGGTAGTTAGGTCTAGCATGCAGAGGAAGCTCGGAATGCATCTTGGCGACATATCACAATGTCACATTGCCAGATAAGCTGACCATGACAACAAACGAGGGTATATATGAGGCTTTTCATGAGTACTTTCAGGAGCTTTTCACCAGGGAGCCCGGTCTGAGCCCTGCTCAGTTCAACACCTATTTAGCTGACTTTCCTTGCCTTGAGGCAGCTGAAGCGGCTAGGTGCAAGGGTCTAATTACAGAGTTGGAAATCTAGGAATCACTGAAACAGGTTGGCCTGGACAAATCTCTGGGATTAGATGGTCTTCCGTAGGAAGTGTACTTGAGGCAGTCGCCCGTTTTTGTTCCCTTGCTGGCACTGATTTTCGGCAACTGGAAGAAGCAGGGGTGTGAACAAGTTGTTACGCAAGGACAAAAACAGTGGGGATGGGTTAGGTAACTTTCACCCTTTGACTATGTTAAACACAGAGTTAAAGATTTTGGCTAAGATCTTAGCGAACCGTTTGCAGGTTGTCCTGTCTTGTCTGATTGGACTATTCAGGACAATCTTCATATGGTACTCCCTGAGCATCGAGCAAGTCGACAGTGAAGCAGTGCTGATCAATTTAGATCAGTCCAAGGCCTTCGATAGGGCTGACCATTGATTTCTGGAGACTGTCCTTTTGGCGGCCGTTTTCAGGTTGTACTTTCGCACCTGGATCCGACTTCTGTATGCGACTCCCAGTGCGCTGGTGGAGGTGAATGGGGTATGATCAGAGCCTTTTGTATTGTCTCACTCCATTCATCAAGGTTGTCCGCTTTCGCCTTTGCTTTACATTCTTGCGTTGGAACCTTTCCTTCACAAGTTAAAGGCGAATCCGGTCCTATGCGGAATTTCCCTGCTTGGTGCTACCACATCGGCCAGGTATTCTGCCTATGCTGATGACGTTTTGGGTCTTGTGTCAAGCAGAGATTGATGAAGTCAGCAAAGAAATCAGTGGTCATCAGATTGTGACAGGGGCCAAGATCAACCACAATAAGTTTGTTGGCTTGCGGTTGGGTGCGTGGAAAGGAGTTTCTCTTCCCAGATCTTTCTTCTGGACGGCTGGGCTGGTCAAGATACTCACCATCTGGTTCAGTCCTGATATCCAGTTGAAATGAATTTGTCAGACATGCAAGGGAAGGCCAAGATCGCAATTAATTTGTGGTCTCGGATGAATCTTTCCTTAAAAAAGAGGGTGGAAGTATGTGTTTCACACATCTACCTGATTCTCCTTCACCGACTCTGTACTTCCACTTCCGTATCCCACACTAATGTCATTACTAAAGCTCTTGTTCACTTTCTTGTGGAGAGACAAAGCCGCTATGGTATCTCAGGAGATCTGTTGCCTTCTTCCATCTGAAGGGGGTCTGGGCATGCCAAGCATTGAGATTCATCAATATATGCTTCGCATCGGCTTTATAGATCGAATGTGTTGCAAACCAGATGAGGAAGGCGCCTTCTGGAAGGAAGACGCCCGTAAGAACTTCCCTGAGAAGTGTGCACTTGTGCGAGGAGGAGGCCCACCAGTTACCCGGAGCCAAATGCTCCTTCTATTGTGAATGTTGTATTACTCTTATGTGCATTGGATGGCCTCTCCAACGTCCAGGCATCATCTCATAGGGCATTATATCAGGTGTTAGTCAGGGGGTCCGTTTGTGATGAGCTGATTGACAAGCGCAGTCTTACGAAGCAGGAAGCTTGCTCAATATGGCCTTGGGTGCCTGGGTTGAAATGTCTCAATAACGATGAGGCATCACTCACCTGGCTGGTGATTCGTGGGGCCCTCTGAGTCACCAAAAGACATTGCTCAGCAGGCTTCGAGAAATCTCCAAACTGCCGACACTGTGGTGGGGAGGTCGAGACCCTGGATCATGCCTTCTTTCATTGCAGGTAGGTAGCGCCGTTGTGCCAGTTTGTTGAAGGCCTCATGGTGCACATGCTGCAGGGAAAGTTCTTTCTTAAAGTCAAGATTAGGACGGAAAGACGGCAGCTCACTTCATCTGAATTCAGCAAAAGGTGGGTGAATCTTGCATGTTTGTGTCATTGTATGTGAAAGAGGCTGACCTTGAATGGCACTTTGATGCCGGTTAGGCATCAGGATATTGCTCTTCCTGGGTTGAACTTGTGCAACCCATCCCAAAAATAGGCAAGGTTACGCACAGTTTGATGCTTTAGTTTCTTTTTTTGTTTCAAGTTAATTTAGCTAGGGTATGTATGCTCATTTTTTATTTCTGTCTTTTTTTTTTTTCTTTAAGTTTAATTCCCCATCCCCATCCCCATCCCCTCCCTCGTTAGGTGGACAATGATGCCAGTTCGCTGGTGGATGCGGGGGGGGGCCTTTCATTTCACGTGAGTGTTTTTCGTATTTGTTGTTGTGTCTGAATGAGTGCATGTCAGTGTGAGTGCTTGGGATGAATGAATGTTTTATACTATTATAGTCCCACATTGATTTCGCCCAGTAAACTGATATTTCTGCCACATTTAGTGATTGTGGGGTGGGGGGTTATTACTAATATTATTTTCTTTACTTTCTTGTAAATAGATTTTGCTTTCATATTGTAAATACTCATTGGGGCTAGATTTTAGAATTGTTGTTTTTTATTCCCCTCCTTCCCACAGACAATGAATTGTAAATATGAGGACTAGTTAGTATTTTCATAGAGACAATGAGGTATTATGGTGATTGTAGTAAGAAAGGTACATATGAATGTGTTGTTTTGGTGTAAGGAATATTGTTTGTACGATTGGGTCAGCGTTTGTGGCTAGCTAAGTTATATTTAAGACAGAAGAAGACCGTCCTTTCTCCAATCCCCACTTCGGCCATATGCCACATTTCTGTACAAAACAATAAAAATTGCTCTTCACTATGGTACTTAGAGTTTTTGAATTTAAACACAGTACTAAACTGGCATCAAGATCTCATCAGTTGAGCTTGTTAGATGTATCTGTAAACTCTATAATAACAGTTTCTTTTCTCACACTTCTCACTTGTGGAACTCCCTTCTTGCTCCGTGCTTTCCAGCCAACTTTAATCAGCAAAAATTTAAATGTAATGTCAATCGCTATCCACTGTCCTGATTACTCTTTTTCTCTTTCTGCTCATCATTATTAATGTTTCTGTTGCTAATTCTTCCCCACCCTGTAAGCCGTTGTGTTTTAGTGGCTTTACTGCTTTGCTGATACTAATTAAAAAAAAAAATTCCTTTTATTAACCGTTAGCTGAAGTATTAACTCCCTTCATTAACTTTTATATCTTGAATTCAAAACCATATTTATGGTTTGTGGAGAAGGAATTTGTAAACATAAAAAATGAAGTTTTATAAAATATGAGTAAAAAATGTATTGAGTAAATATTTGAATTGTGATGGTTAAAAAAATTTTAAAGTTATAAATTCATGGGTAACTAGTATTAATCATTCAGGATTTCCTTTTGTTTTTTTTAGAACTATAAGCTAGTCAGCAAAAAAAGATTAGGCAGATAATTAAATGTTTACTTAGTTTCCTCTCCTTCCCAAATAATTTTATGTTACCAACATTTGACTTACTCATTAAAAGTGGTTTTTAAGATATTTCTTGATAATCCCAAAATATTGTATAAGTGTGGAAATTTTATAAATATATCAGGAGATATTTAATTTAAATAGCATAGACATAAAAAGTAGTAATATTTTTTATAAAAACTTTTTTGGTTAGTTTGCTTCTAAAAACTTAAAATGCAAATGACCTCATTAAAAAAATCCATTTCAAGAAGTGACATCATTTAAGTTTTAAATTTTGATAAACTTTACAAAAAAGTCAATAAAACTCTATTTTACTTAATATGATGAAAATAACCATACTGGTCAAATATCAAAGAATTCTTGATATCTTCAGAAATATAATAAATACCATACCTGATTTTTTCTCCAAAGCTCTTTTCTTTTCCATTGCTCTTTGTGGCAATGATGGCTGATCTTCTTCGTGTGATCTTTGATCTTCTTCCAGTGTTCTCTGTGATAAATCCTCGTCTTGGCTCTGTAAACCACGTGGAACTGGAAAAGCTAAAAATACAAAATATAGTTCATTTTTGTTCCATGTGTCCAAACTGGTAGATATTTTTGATGAATGCTCTTATATTTGCTACAAATATATACAAATACAGATATGAATGAACTGAGAAAGAGATTCATTACAGATATTACAGATTTCCTAAATATAAATATATATGTCCTAACTGGAAACCTTTTACTTTATAAAATTTCAGACATTGGTTTTTAAATGACAGGATTTAAATTTCTACCTTTTGCATGAATCTAAATTCCATTAACTGATGCCAAAAATTGTAACCAGTCACTGGAATTTGAATTAAGCAACCAAATATATTTTCATATAATCTCTTAAATCTTGCGTTTTATATAACAGGATTGTAACCCTGGTTCAATGTTTTAATGTATGAGAATGCCTGATGATGAGTTGAAACAGGAAATAAGTAAGATTAGATGGTTAAAAATAATTAATTAAGCAATGAGGAGAATAGGGAAAGAAAGATAGACTCAAAATAATAATTAGAAGCCATGAGTTTGGAGAAGGTTCTAGGAAAATTTGAATCTGAAATAAACCAAGTAAAATCCATTAACATTTAGTAAGACTAGATCTTCCCCAATCTACTCAGTTACCTCCAAGGCAGTATGACAAAGACTGATAGTTTTCTATAATTTCCAAAATTCCAAAGAAGAATTCTTGCTATGCTTGTGTAAACTATTATTCTTTCAAATTGTTAACAATTCAGACCCAGAGGTTTCACTCAACCACATTCCAAAAAAAGGCCATCTGTTACTAAATAAAGGAAGGTAGTAAATATCTTATTGAAAAATATGGAATAAAATCAATGCCAGAGGAATGCAAACCTCCTTATATAAATGTGAAAGATAGACAGGACCAAATAGAAAGAAGACAAGATTGGTGAGGTCCGTTTATAAACTATTCTCACTGCTGCTGTTTCTGCCACTAAAGAACCTACAGACACAAGAAAAGAATACAGTGCAAGAATTAAGGTCTCTAAAATTATTATGAATTACTGCTAGAATAATTTAAATTAAAAGAATTTAATTTAATTAAAGAATTATTAATCTTTTTATGTAACCTGGTTACATCTTTTGATTGTCAACCAGGTTACATAAGAAGATTAATAATTTTTTACTCTTTATGTACTTTTAAATTCTTCAATTTGTTTTCCTTAAAACTATTGTTAGTTATCAACAGAGTTTGTTGGTTTGTTTTGTGAAACTAGATTTCAGTAGAGACAATGTCCATTGAAATCTCAGCAGAATCACAACCACCAAATTCCCATAAAATCCAATTACCTACCAGCTTGCTGACATTGACATGCAATGTCCATGAAGATTAAAAACACCAAGTGACAACAAGAATTCTATATTCTTGGTAGTGCTAGAACAGGAAATAATAGACTGACACAACAAGAGCAGAGACAGGGTTATATAATATTACACTGATATTTCCTAATTGTTATACACATACATTTGATTACAGATCAACTACTCATTTTTATCAAGTGGCCTATCTATGTGATGGCATCTGTTAATATTTACCTCAAGAGGAGGATTTCATTCATCACACTCAAAAGAAAAAGCCAGGGTATTCACTGGTATCTGCAATATTTACATTTTTACCAGCTCAAAAGTAAAAACAAGTAATGTTAGTGGCAAAGTGACATATTAAAAACTAAACCAAACTTGTATAAAAGTTAATTTTATCATTATGTCATTAATAAGATTGGAGGGAATTCTAATATACAAATGATTTATGTGCATTACATAAAACTCAATATATTTATGTTTAAGAACTTGCTAACATGTTGAAAGAATGTAACACAGTAATGTAATTTGTATTAAAAATCGGTAAAGGTAGAAAACACTCAGACTGTAAAAATCTGCAGAAAATTTCAATATATAATAGAAATTCCAATATTTATAAATGATGAAAATTAATATAAAGAGCTTTTATGAAATTGATTTTCCATTTAAGATCCGCCCCCATTTAATTAATTTGATAATACCTCTACATTATAAACTTAGGCCTCAATTTTTATACATTTTAAAAATAATTCACAGGAGAAATAAATTATTTACCATTTTAAACAAACTTTTCACATGAACTAAAAATTAAAATATTACTTTTTTTGTCACCTTTTTATTTACTATACTATTCTTTAAAATATTTACACAAATTTTAGGATTTTTATCTAATATTTTGATTAAATTCATGGTTTATTTTTTCAATATCATGTCATTAAAAAGTATTAATGTTGAATAATTAATATATGATGAAATGAATTCACCATATTTTTCATATATGTTTTTTTTTATTCATTAGAAGCTTCACAGATAGAGAAGCTAAAAAGCATTAATATAGTTAATTCTCCCCTTTTTATAAATTGACAAAGTCATTCACATTGACTATTTGACTGGTCCTTACTCTGCTGTGACAATTCTTTGTATTGCCTTCAAATATTGAAATTATTTTTTTTAAATTACTATTATTCATTAAGCAAAGTTTTAAATTTCAAATAAGTTTTTTAAAAATTGGAGATTATAAATGCTCTTGCCATTAGAATAAAAATTTTATGGGTGAACTTAGTTGTAAAAGCAGTTTTTTTTTTTTTTGATTGCTAAATTTATTTTTGATGGCATGTATGCCATCAAAAATAAATTAAATTTAATATGATTGCGTGAAAATGCCTATTTTCCTCTTCATATCCATAAAAGCCTATTCAAAGAAATAAAAATACTCACTGAAACAAAGCTCCAAAACAACATAGCAGTTTTGGAAAACTAATTGGTGATAGAATTCAGTCATCTATAGCTACAATTATAATTTTATATAGAATAGCACCTAAATTTGGTGCTTCCCATAATTTGATCAATTTGATAGCAGTGAAAGGGATAAAAAATCATGCTGAAGAAAATAATTGAACTTGAAGTTATATAATGATTTTTTTTAAGACAAATTCATTTTTGTTTCAAATATTTAACAGACCTTAAATGCTATTCAATACAAAATCATCATTGTAGATACAGGTTAAGGTGAACTAACTATAGTTATGGAATAGCAAATGTATAACTTAGTGGCAAGAAAGTAAATTAACTTGAGAGTTATTTTGAAAAATGTTCTTAGCAAAAAAGCAATTCCTGAAAATATCCCACAAAAATAAGTTAATTTATTTTATTATAAGTCAAAAACTGAATTGCAGTAACTCAGTAACTTAAAGTATTTTGTCTATAATTATAGTATAATGGATACCTGAAGATGGCTAAAGATACTTACACTTTAGCTATCTTTAAGTGTCCATTATTTTAATAGAGAATATCTAGTATATGCCTATTTTTGCCTATGTCATTATTTCTTGTTTGCTCCTGCTGAACCAGGTTATATAGATTTCACTCAATGTTCAATTAAATATTGCATTGATAATTTTTCATGAATATGATTTATTCATTTAAAAAAACAAAATGAGGTTTCATTTGCAGCAATTTTTTTCTCTCTGTATATATTTACAAACAGTACAATTTACAAGTGTATCTTAGACTCAGGCATCACAAGTAAAAGGAAAAATCTGAAGAAATGCTTGCTTTATAATACATGATAACTGAATGAACAAAGTATTTCAAAAGTTTAAAATACAGATATTTATATTCTTTTTCCGCCCCAAATCATAGTAGGTAATGATATTACTTTACAAAATACTATTATACACATTGATCTTAGCCAAAGATAAAACATATCTGCTTTTATCAATCTTAACCTATCCTAACAATAAATAAGATCAAAAGCCAAACACACTGTTGGGTTCATGACAAAATCTGCATTTGAACAGTTGAAAAATAGCAAAACAGATTATTATTATTATTATTATTTATATTATTTAGAGAATAAAAATAATAAAAATAAAACAGATTTTTATGGAAATTCACAAAATAAAAAAGAAAAAAAACAAGTGTATATAAATTTATAAGGGGATAAAATAAAATTACTCAGCAAACCTCAATCAAAGTAATATAGTCAACTGGATCCAAATTTTAAAACTCCATTGAAAAATGTCCAAAATTAATAAAACCTATATGTTTCATAATAAACAAATTTTCTCACTTGGCAATTTCATGATGAAATCTAATATCTAGATAATATTTTTAGCAGCACTTACTGCCCTACTTAATACTGAATGGAAGAAAAAAAAAAACAATGCTATAACAAAATGGCCAAGTTCCAATTTTTATTTTATTTTTCTTATGTGCACCAAAGGATATTATTGCACCAATATTGTTTTAAAAACAAACCTTTCAAGCTACCTCCATTATTGAGAAGAATACATTTTGATCAGAGTTAAATTTAATAGATAAAATTAACTTTCTAGTCACCTTATATGATTAAAAATCAAGAATATAGGAAAAAAATACAAGCTCATTTTTATTAAAATCAAAACAGATGCATATTTTCTTACAAAAAAAGCTAATTTACCAATAAAACAATTTACTAGATAAAACAATTCTATTACACTATTAAAACACGTACAAAGAGCAATCATATAAAGAGTACACAGTTGGTGAAATTTTCATTATTACCTCAAGATTGTATCATAGAAAAATCTTTGAAAATGATCTTTTTTTTCTTAATACACTTTAAAAATTCAAATCATATAAAAAAATGTACATTTTGTAATTTTTATAAACTGATTTGTTATGAGATTTGCTGAAGGTAATCATCTTTGTTTTTAATAATAAAAAATATTACTCTCACTGTCCATTAAATATAAAAATAACTAAGATATTAATTTAAATACTACATTTTGCAGTTTTCTCTCTGTATCAGTTTTTATTATTACAATTCTGCTATCAGTTTTTACAGGGAACAAGAAGATTATAAAAATTTCATATAATTTTTAAAAAGTTATTAGTTCAGATCAGATGCTAGCTTTTAAAAAATTATCAATGTCTATAATAATAAATATTCATGCTTTTAAATAATATTAAATATCAAAATATATTATTAGAATGTAAACAAAGATATTTTAAGAAAGGAAAGAACAATATTTACATGAGGTTAAATACATTTCTCATTGAAAGAAAAATTTGATTAACTTAGATTTGCTGTTTACTTTTATTCCATTTTTTATAAAAAAAAAAAAAAAAATTTTAAAGAATTTTGTAAAAAAAACTTTAATATATAAACTTATGAAACCAAGAATAAAGAATTAGATTTAAAATAAAAATAAAAAGATCATGAAAAGTATCACAAGTTTCAGAACGAGTGGGTCAAAAACTTCACAAATAATTTTTAGTCTATTAAAATGGATAATAAATGCAAAGATAGTAAACAACTTACACAAAGAGGTCAATCATTCTTAGATTAAAAGACATGATTTTTGTTTGGTTTATACTATTACTTATATCAATCAGCAAAAAACTTGTTGGCCTTATCATTTCTGATCAAAGTTCGAGATTATATTAACCAAATGAAATAAGTATTTTTGAATTGTCACTGCAACACATGTTGAGCGTAAAAATAAGGTTCAATTTGAATTCATCTAATAAATTCAAACTTATGATAATTAATTTCAAATAACATAAGAAAAAGAAAATTTATTTTAAACTAAAACCAACAACGTTTTATTCAAATGATCAATCTGATAATCATAAAATCACCTATATTTGAGAATTTTTTACTGTTGTGCAAGAAAAACAATATTTGATATTTATGTAATTGAATGCAAAAACAAGTAGCAACCTTATAAAAAATGAAAAATTGTTATAACAATGCTAATTTAGGTTATCTATTCATTTTACAGATAATTATATCTTATATATAATGTTTATTTTGCATGACTACTTTTAACATAGTAGTAAATATCAAATAGAAGAAATAATAATTAGTGAATGATTTGTAATATTTCACTTTATAATACAAAAGTAAAAATTTCCCTTTTAAATTAAAATCAAAATAAAACAACCATTTCAGTTTAATGCACAAACATGGAAAACATCAAATTTCATCAACATTAAACTGATATTATAGTTTCTAAATTGCAAAGTTAGACACTTTCTTAAATTTTTATATGCATCACTTTGGAATTTAAAAAAAAAGGTGAGTGACTTGTTTTAGTCAATGTTTTTAGTAGAATAATAGAAGAGTTAAAAATGTAGATTCTGAATAATTTGTGCTGCCATTTTTTGTTACTATTTCATTTATTGCTGACATCTCAATATGTGAGAGATAAATGTACCCCTCCCCAAACATATTATATCACTATGAATATGAATGTAAGTATCAAATTTATATAAAGGTGCATAAATTTTATACTTATTGTTATGTTAATATTATAGTTTACTTAAAAAGATTACCTTGCTAGAAATGTAGATGGAAGAATTACAGATTTCTGGAAGAGTTCAGTGATGAAGCCAGCAGGACTGCTGAATAAGGTGCTGGGCATTTAGGGAAACATTTTATCATTCAATACTCAATAACTACCACCAAATATCAGGTGTGAAAATGCAAATACATGAATAATAAATCATAATCCGCAAATAAAACATAAGTATGAGGATATAATTCAAGAGGAATGGAAAATTTTGACTATAAAATTGACAATCATCTCCCATACAACACTGGAATAGTGGGAACATTCCCAAAGCAGCTCACAAAAAACAAAGTAAATTGTAATAGTGTAAACCAGTAGTCAGGATTTAATGCAAACATAACTGACAAACAGAATATTGCAGTAAATATGTAATAAAGCAAAATCTATACAAGTTACCTATCCATTTTAATCATAATCATGATTATAGTAGAAGTAATTTTTAGTAGAACAGCTTGATCTATTCTTGATTGCGTTTACTACAACTCATTTGAAAAGACTCTAGTAACTGCAGGTAACTAACAATGCGGATAAGATTACTAGCTAAAAATAGATTCTGACAGTGATGATAAATTTTTCAACATCACCAAATTTTTTTGCAGGTTTTATGAATTTAGTCAAAAAAAAAATCACAAATTTGAAAAAATAAAAGCATATCTTGCCATGAAAGAAGTTTCTAATAAAAATGATATATAGGACTTTCATAAAAAGTTTGTTTATAGTTTGTTCAAACCCATTTTTCCACCAGAAATTTTCATTATATATATATATATTACATTTATATAAATAAATATATATCGTAATACCAAGTGGATGCATCCTCGTTCAAAAAATCTGGCATCTGATTGACTATCATGATCAATAAAAGATGGGACATAATTTTTTTTAAGATAATGCCTTCATTAAAACAACATGCTATTTGTGAAGATTAAAGAAGCTTCATTACATCATATATAAAACTACACTGCATCTACAAAAGCAAAAATTATAATTTTTTTCAGTGATTAGAAAAAAAACATTAATAAAACTGGTTTATTTAAAATCAACTGAAAAAAAAAGTTTAAATATACAAACTTGATTTTGCATTTTTTTTTTGTAAATATTATCAATAAATAAAATCAATTTGAAATACTCTGCATATTTACAAATATATTCTATATCCTTTGAGGTATCTTTTAGTATACCAAATATATAAACATCAAGACTGGTTTGATGAAACATCCAAAAATATTAAGTTCATTTATTTATTCTGCAAATTATATTCGAATATAAAGTTAATGAACAAACACTCATCCAATATGTTTTTATTTAATAAGAAGTGCAAAAATCAGGTTCAATGAGCTCTCAGAGCCATGAAAAGATCTTTGGAGGATGAAAAGCCCAATGAACTCCAAGAATTCTTCAGACAATTAAACTATCTAAAGGATCAAAAATGATTTTTGAAGTCATTTTTAGTCCTCAGAAATAAAAAATTTTCCAATCTCCACTTAGACTGAGAAAAATTTTTGACAGATAAGTTAGACATTTAGATTGCTGAAAAAGATTATTAAAAACTATTAAACACCACAAGAGTTACTGATATGTCATACCAGCCATTGTCTTGAATATTTAAATTATGGCGCCTGAGCTCAGCGCCGGCCCTCTCTAAACTATATAATTAAACCTCAAGGAATAAAATTTTTCCTGACTGCTGGAAGTCCTCATCCATTGTTCCTGAATTTAAGAATTTGGATCTATTATATGACCCCTCTAATTACTGTCCTCTGAATTCTCCTACCCCTCTTTGGCAAAGTCTTAAAAGCCCTAATCAATGCTTTAAATGGTTAACCACCTTACATCCAAAATGATCTGCTCTCAGACAAGCAATATGGTTTTCCATCGGATCTACAGCTGATGTGCTTACGGCCATCACTAAAATTCTATATTAATCAAAATAACGGTGAGGCTCGTGCCATGGCCCTAGACATCTCCAAAGCATTTGATAGGTTTTGGCAAATTTTTTTCTTCATAAGCTTCCAGGGTTATGGAATTACAGGTCGATTGTTTGATTTTAACAATCATTCCTGTCAAACCGTGAATTGAAGGTTGTTCTCAACGGATTCTCCTCCAGTTCCTATCCCACAAACGCAGGTGTTCCCAAGGCTCCATCTTTGGCCCCATCTATTCCTTATTTTCATCAACGACCTTCCTGATTGCCATAGATTCCCAAGTTGGCATCTATGTGGACGACACTACAATTTACTCCTGCCTCAAAAACAAATCTAGTGTCGGTGACAAAACTAACCTGGCTGTGCGTCTTGAAATGGACCTCCAATCGGTTGTTAATTGGGGCAAGAATTGGCTGGTCAACTTTAACGCCTCAAAAACTAAACTACTCTCTATTAATCACCATAGAGATCCTTCCCTGCCCCCCATTAGAATGTCTGATAGTCAACTTCTTGAGAGCAACTCCCTGCGTCTGCTCGGTCTCACGTTGACTGCTGACCTGAGATGGAACAAATACATTGAGTCAATTGCTTCTTCCACTGCGAGGAAAGTTGGCTCTCTGTGCCGCGCCAGGAAATTTTTCTCCCCGGAATCGATACTTCAAATATACAAATCAACCATTCGCCCTTGCATGGAGTATTGCTGCCATATATGGTCTGGGGCACCTTCTGTTTACCTCGGAGTTCTTGACAAGATCCAGAGACGGATATGTAATATAATTGGCCCTGATCTGGCGTCTCGTCTACAGTCACTCTCTCACAGACGCGCTGTCACCTCTCCCTGTCTTTTCTACAAATACTTTCATTTTATGGTAATTGCTCCGATGAGCTGCTTTCACTGGTTCCCAGACTCCATGAATTCAAGTGCCCTACGAGGCTGGCATCCCGCTCCCACCCTTACACTGTAGAAACTTTTAAATGTAGCCGTCTCTTCTACTCCAATAGCTTCATACCTCGCACCTCTCGCCTGTGGAACACCCTTCCCAATTACTGTTTCCCTGAGAGCTATAATCTCCAACTATTCAAATGTAATGTCAATCGACATCTCCAGTTACCTTGATCTACCCACTATCCTTCTCCTCATCATCCTTTCTTCTATCACTCCTATCTGCTCTTGCTCCAAATCTTCTGCAACCCCTGCATCCTAGTGGCTTCATGCCTTGCTTAAAAAAAAATAATGCTTAAAAAAAAAAAAATAAATTATTTAATAAATTATCGTTTTTTTTTACTTTTTTAAGAGGCAAAAATGTTTATAATCAAGCAAATCTAATTTGGAAAATCACCTAATTTAAGATCCTATTCAACCCAAAGAATTATAAGCATGTAGAAAAAGTTTTTAAAAAATCTTACTATAAATTTTTGTTGAAGATAAAAGGCAAAAAGTCCCCAAGGATTATAAAAACCTCTATCAAATACCTCTAATTGTAAAGAGATTTCCATATTGTCTGTAAATCATTGGGGATATCACTACATTCTTCAATTTGCAAGCAAATCCTAGCTAGACTGAATGTAAACAGAATCATTATATATATTGTTAACTACATCTAAAATGAATCACTGTGTGGTTTATTTTTTGTCATGATTAATTGACATATTAAATTCATCAAGATATTTTTAAAATAAAAATAAAAATATAGGATATATATATATATTTTTGTAGGATTTTCAAATTTTTTGACACTGTTAATTGAGATTCTTTTGAAGCAATATTTTGAGGAAACTGTAGGAAATGAAATTTAAACGATAAAAGGGAGAATATTTTTTCATGAAGGAATGAAAGCTAATATCATGTCTGATCCATGATATTCACAAAAAGGATTTGATGTCACAAATAGCAACCCAAGGTTATCATGGCCTACCAAAGAAAATTTGGATATATTTAAATATCTAAATTACAGGCACAGAGATTAAATAGGTCTATTTCATTTAAATTGATATTGGTAGTCTTTCAATCATCATGTACAAGTGCCAAGAATATTTTAATAAATAAAAATGTTTTAAAATATTTTTGATTTGTTGTTTGCTGATGATAGCTTGTTTGAATTATAAATAAATTTAGAATATACATCTATAAAAAATTTTTTATCTACAAAAAATTTATATATTTGGTAATTACATTGGAAAAAAAAAAAAAATGAAGATAGATTTCATTATAAATACTATATATTTAATTTTTGAAGAAACAAAAGACATATTTCATAGAAATTTCCAGAGAGAAATAAAGATTAGACAAAGCGGTTTGAAAATGTAACATCTTTTTCACCTAGTTCTTTAGATAATTTTCAACTACAGTGGAACTTTAGATGATGAAATCAAGCACAGTGAACTGAAGATACTATGCTTAAAACAATTTTTCACCATTGCTTGTGGAATGAGCTGGGTATTTCTTTTAAATATGAAAATTCAGATTTATAGATTTTAATTTGCCAAATTTTAAACACTCAGAGTCGTGGACTCCATACAGTTACCATATATAATAATTTGGATATTTTTTAAATAAAATACTAATTTGGTGCAATCTGTGGAGTTAACCTTCATTTATATAGGAAATATATATGATCAGTTTAAAGAATTAATATTGAAACAATTAGAATAGATTTTTTCACATACAAGATAATGGTGGACATTTATGTCTTGAGAATGTCTGATGACAGGATAATAAAGATCCTTTTAAACAGCAAGTTAGAAAGGCTACAGGAGATTAGGATATGGAGTTAAGATAAAAGACAAGCTGAAAATTTTGTCAGAAGTAAATATACCAATAAAATTTTTGAGCGCTTAAATTTAAAAAGGTAGAATGGAGATCAACATTTTTTAGTATTTTCAGCAGTTTTCAATCAAGCTTATCTGAATCATCTTCAAGAAAAAGAGCAAAATCTAAAAGGTCAAAAAAATAACAGTGATCTCATTGACAAATCCTCATTGTTTGTTTTGTCAAATTTATACATAGTGGGGAACTAAAACTTAAGATTATCAAAAATTTCATAACTGAACCAATTAAAATTATCAGATCATCATACATGAAAAACTTAACAAAATTCAACATAAATATATATATATATATATATATATATATATATATATATATAAAACGTTTATTTCTAAAGAATACTAGGAGGTAATCAAGAAAAAAAACATAAACACAAATTTTAATTTAACAGTTTTTTTCATAAAAAAAATAATAAAATTTAAAATTTTTTTAGTTTATTAAGTCCAGAAAATGAATTTTGGTCCATTTATTTTTTTTTAAATCATTCATTACTTGTTTAGAAAAACAAGTATTGAATAATTTTACTTAATCATATCAATATTATAGGAGTTATTGTAACATATAGATATAACAATTTTTCAGATATTAAAAAAATGATCAATGAAAAAAATATAGAATGCCCAAACTGAAATCATTGTTTATATCATATATTAAAAGGCAAAGAAAAAAATTGATACAAACTCAATAAACCTTAGCTGAATTAATATAGTACAAAAATAAACAAGAGGACTCCATTTTGTGCATGCAATATGGCATTTATATATAAAAATGAAAGAGTCATAGGAAGAAATATCTATTTTATTTTCCCTTATTTATTGCCAATTAAATTAACACAAACTGGGAATAATAAGTAAGGAGAAATACAAAAATTAGAAAAAGCCTGAGAAAATGTTATTGAGGAAAAAGGATAATCAAAGAACAGGATTCAAAAAGACAGATGACAACTGATGTTGGATTTAAATCTTTGAAGAACATAAATGACAAGACAACAAGAATAGAAAAATTAAAAAAATGAGAAGCACAAAGAAGAAAAGAAAAGAAAACTCGTTAAATTTATGGTTACATCTAGCAACATAAACAATAAAATGATGATTTTAATATCATGGTGTTTGTTTCAAAGAAATGGAACTGTTAAATTATTTGCTGCAAGAGAAAAATAAAGGGGACATTCAGTTTGCCTGCTAGTCTGGAATAAAGTAGCCTGAAATTTTTTTTCTGCTAATAAAATATTATATATATGTCTACAATATATAAAGAAAACAAGATAATTATTTCTATATCCTATATAGGTATTGTATATCTGAATAAATTTATTAGGTTATAGAAAATGTTATTTAAAACAGAATAATGTTAATGTTGTCTCCCAATAAATTTGATTTAAAATAAAAATAATAAGTCCATGGATAATATCATTTATTTTATTTGATCCATATTGTTTTTTAAACTTTTAAATTCTTAGATCCAGAGATATAAATAAGTGTGTGTGTGTGTACATACATACACATATATTATCCTGGTTCTTTTTTTGTGGATCTAGATCTGAACTTTCTTCAGGTCAGAATTTATACAATATATCCTTTACTGTAATTTTTTTCCCCCATCAAATATCTGTTTTTCCTCCTCTCAAAGATTCATTCAATTTCTTCATTGTAAATTAATTGATTATTTGAGAAAAATGAGCAAAAGTAAATGAATGTCCATTTTTGTTGTTAAGCCAGCTGTATTATGTCCTGTTGAACAATTTGTTTGCTTTTTGGGACTTGATTCTCTGTCTTTTGTAGAAACAAGTTTTCATTTTAAAAAAATAGTTTTTGTTTTGAAATTTTTTCTTATGTTTTACTAGGGACTTTGTTGTCTACCTGCAATTTTGGTAAAAAAATCAGTTAATAGTCTCAATAGTTAAATATATGATTCCAGTGAATTAGGATTTTGCCTTAAATTTTTTTAACTAAAGCAAATCAATCTTTCTAGAACGAAAATTTAATTGCAGTAAGAGGTGTTCATTTTATGAAAGTGAAATATCCAGTTTGTTTTAACCATGAAAACAGTTTAAAAAAAAAAATTATGGTGCATTTAGAAAAGACTAACATTTCAAGTTTATTGAATTTCTGGAAAATAATTACTAAGGAATATTTTTTTGCCATAGAATGTTTTTTTATCCTGGAGAAGCCACTTCAGGCCATCAAAGAATGAGTAAAACCAAAAAAAAAAAATAATCCTATGACTTTTTAAATTGAACATGATCCATATCAACAAGGGCCTGTGAAATTTTGTTTTATAAAATGAATGTATCTTGGACAAGACCTAAAAAATTTTTTTGTTAAACACAATTTTTTCTATAAGAAAATAACGAAATTTGCAGGCCACCATGCTTCTAATTTTAAAGTTTTTGATATTTTGGATTGATTTGATAATAAAAATTAAAATGTACACTTATTATTCTTTAGTTAAAGAAAAATTGGTTTTGAAAACATAAAAATGACATAAAGGACCCTTAATAATTAAAGAAAACCTTAAAATCTTTATATGGATCAAAGATGCCCAAGAACAATCACTCCATTTGATTAGAAAAAATTCTTTATACCAATTTTAAAAAATCCTGGATCCTGTAAGTTTTCAAAGCAAGACAATTTACCAAAGAAGGAGAAGATTAAGAAATTAATCAGATTCCAGGAAGTGGGTCTATCTTAATATATAACTTACTATAAATAACTTTTTTTTGTTCTTTTTTTAAATCACAAATAATAAATTAGAGTATTAAACTGTTTTCTACACTTTTACAAATTGATAATCCCCAGTGAGGATCAAATTCACAAGCAAAACTATATTATTAACCAATTCTATAGAACATATTCAACGTATTATTAAATAAAATTTCTCACGAATGCCAAATAATAACTGTAATAAAAAAAAAATTATTATATTATTTTATAGGCTAGAGCAGATATAATTCAATAATACCAGACTGATTGCCAAATTTACAATAATCCATTAATATTATATCTTCTACATTGCAAATCATAAAAGATAAAATTTAAATATTAGTCTATATATTAGTTTAAAATAAAACTGTATTTTATGTAAAGAAAGAAAATGATCATATTGGTCATTATTTTTTGTTAGTCATAAAATAATTCAGCTTGCAGTTCAACAGATTTGGCACAATTTTCATGTTTCTTTAACCCTTCCAAAAAATTCTTATTAGTCATTAAAATATTCCTTTACTGCTGCTATCACCTCTGAAGTATTAAAAAAAAAAAAATTCCTCTCTTTTTAATGTCATTTTAAGAATTGAAAATTGACAATAGTTAGATGGAATAAAATCTGGTAGTAAGGTGGATATTTATACATTTCAAATTCATTAAAAAATATCACTAAATCACTGAAAAACACTGAAAAATCAATTTGGAGATGCCTGATAGACATCATTTGTGGTCAGAATTCAAATATTTTGGCATCTACTTAATTCACAGTGTCTGTATACTCATTTTGTGAATTATCAATACAATTTATTCCATGAAAATCTCTAGTGTTTTAACAATTGTTTTGGTCAATATTCAATGATTTGCTAAACTTTGGTAAAAAACATAAACAATTTCAGAAGTTGACACCATTTTCTCAGAACTTGTCATCCAATGTTTACATCCTACACTTGTGGATTTCCTTTGACATTTATTATTATTTTATTCATTTTATTTTTGCAAAAATAGGGAATTCATGATGGTCCAGAAGACAATACTTGAATATTCCACACTTTCCATTGACATAGTTAAGTTAATGATTTAAAACAAATTTTAAAAATAAATGAGGGATCCTGCATATTGGCACTTTACAATATAATAGAACACTCTTTACTGTTACAAAATAAGGCTCAGATTTTGGGAAGAACTTTTCAGCATGCCTTCTTCATAAGAAAACAAATCTCTCAACGTCTAAGAATAATAATAATACAAGCTTACCTGGTTGAGCAGCCATATTATTCATCCAGTATCCAGTAGAAGGAGCGCTATTGCAGCCACCATGAGGAACCTGCCGTCCCTGAAGAGGTTGTCGTCGTGGGGATACCTGGGGACTACATGGAGGAGAATGGAATGACACTTCCCTAGCAAAGCTTACGCTTTTCTTAGAACGCGCCATATCCTTCTCACTCCATGATACATTGTTGGATCCATACATTGGTGAAATAGCCACTGCACTTCCACTCCCAATACAATTTGAAGGCGACATCTCATCAGGTGATGCTGCAATTGCATCAAATGCTTCTCTGCTATCTTCAGGGCCATCGGCACCAGCCATACGGTCACGGTCACAGCCATATGAATGTCGGTGCTGTCTGGCAGCAACTGTGCAACTCTTGTTATCAGCCCATCCAGACTGACCATAAGGGTCGGAGAGTGACCTCTGACGTTTGCGCAGACAGGACTTCAGGGGGCGTTTATCCGGGCAGTACGTTTCTGCTAGGGTCAACCCCGTATTGCGCATACGGACACGCTGGACAGCAGCTTCCAACTGGCTTTTGCCGTCGAATATTTGATTGTCATAGTAGTTTTCACCTTGACACTTTCCAAATTCTTCTCCATTTTCAATATCCTCTTCCATGCTCTTTTCAGGAGAGGTTGGGGTTTTCTCTTCGGCAACACTGTACAACGTCTCCGTTTGCACTGAAGTGCCACTTGAGGTTGAGGAGCTGCCAGCGCTCCACTTCTTCCAGGGTTTCTGGCGCGCATGGGCAGGGTGGCTCTCGTACTGGTACCGTTCATACCGTCGTTCAAGAATGCGTCCTTTACGTTGGGGTTCTTCTTCCTGTTGTCGTATGAGACGTGGAAGGGTCTCAAAGCCTGCACTGTTGTATACATATCTTGTGTCCAAAAATGCTGCACAACATGGCAAATTGGAGATGCTCCCAAAATTTCCATATCTATAATCAAGGTACCCAGGATCAATTCCAGATGAAGTTGAACTGGTGCTTAAACCACTACTACTTGAGTGCCAGTCGGCCCCCCGAGAGCCTCCAATTGGTCGGAACATGACTGGGCGTCGACTACAGAAAGGCCCTGATATATGCATAGCTTCTGGTCTCTGCAGTTTTTTAAGTTCTTGTAAAGTTTCTTTTTCTTCATTATTTGAAGATGTTCTATGTAGTCGAGGATTGATAAAAACTTGTTTTTCAAGTGAGTGTCTCCGCAGACCCTGAAGATTTGGGCTTGGGAGGGTCAAGAAACTCAAATCTGGCAAAGACCGATGGGAGTAGAAAACTTCACGTGCAAACCTGCCAGGCATTCGGAAATTCTCTCCTGTTTTTTTTTCATTGTTGTCCATCATGTGACAATGACACCTAGGCAAGTAATTTGCATCAGGGACACGTGGCTTGCAGTTCCTCCTCAAGCCTGATGCCATGGAGCACTCATCATCAAAAGAGGTTTGAACTCCACAGTCTCTTGTGAGAGGTGGAAACTGAGCCGAGAAATTCTTTGTCCCCAACCATACGTTCACTGACTGCGGAGAGATGGCTGTAGCTTGGGAACGTTTGCAATTCACTGGTGTTTGGTAACAGGTAGATCTAAGCTCAAATGAATTGTTGTAGAGGTCTCTCTGTCCAGCATTTTCTTGAAGATTAACAGCAGTAACAGTGTGATAGTGCGAGTTTGATGTGTCCCACACAGTTTTCTCAAAGCAGATTGGAGAAAATCCATCTTCATGGCTTTTGGCAGAGTTGTTGTAGCCTTTATCATCACTGTTCACTGACCAATGTCCACTTCCAGGTCGACTTGATAAACTGCTATTTGGTGACCAGCCCGGAATGTGGATATCTGGAGAAAGGGTTTTACCCATGGCTTTCATCCGTTGATACATTTCAACAAGAGTGGCTGAGTAGCGCTTGTTCTCGCCTTTTTCTTCTTCACTACTCTCCAACTCTTTCTTGCGTTCGGCAGCTACTTTCTGCCATGTATGCAGACATAAATCTGGCATACTAGAGCTTTTACCATTTATGTCAGTTGGTTTGGGCATTTGCTTTCCCTTGCGATACATATTCTTTATTTGTTTCCAGGACACCATTGTCTTTGGACGTTCTGATAAATTTACCTTATTCTTCAGGGAGCTAAAGGTCTGGAAACTGCAACTATTACGAGGCAAACTGTGTGATGTAATCCGTCCCTGACTGCTGCATTCAGACATGCCTGATGAGGTGGATTCTTGATCAATCTCTTGAGGTTGTTCCGGCAATGATGAGAGGCGACCTACCAAACGTGACTTTGCCCCATGTTCTGTGCGCATAACACGCAGGGCGGTTGAATAATTAGATGGAACATCTTCATGTCGGCAGAAGTGAAAACTATTGGAGCACACTTCTTCAGCTTCTTCTGCTGAAGAGGCAGAGCTTGGGTTGGTCCTTCCATCACTGTCATCGGATTCAGGCCCCTGGGATGCAGCAACTGAAATGTCAACATCAGAATTACTGTTTTTGCTCTGTGAGCCAACAAACGATAAGCAATAATTTTCTTTTCGAAGGTGGCAATCCATCGCCAATTGTCCATCATCTGAATGGAGGGCATCTACAGATGTCTTGCTACCCTGAAGCTCAGCATTCCTTACAGCACGGTCAAGGCTGTCATTGAGTAGGTGACAAGGTGGTGCCTCACTGGTTGGAGTTGGAGTAAACAGTGGGTCACTACTCAATTCTAGCATTTCACTTGAGCACAACATGTCTCTTTCACTGGTAGAGATTTCCATTGAGTTTTGGTTATCAGAAAACTCCAACTCGCATTGGTCTTCAAATGGTGTAGGGTTAGCATCAGACGAGGACTTTAACGACTCGAAGCTCAGATAACTACCATTTAGCATTTGTGGAAGAATGAACATCTCATCACGCCCAATGTCTCCAATATCCATTGGGGGATTGCTCAAGTTGGGCTCAAACTGGACAGAAAAATCTTCATCATAGAAATATTCCAGAGCATCCTCTGGTGATTCATTACTTGTGCTACCAGAACTAGTCTTCATGGGCTTCTGCGACGCCGTGATAAACGAGTTGCTGCCTTCTGAAGCCTCCTTTGTCTTAAGGTTGACTTCATTCGAAGAATAGCCACTATCTGGCTCACAATCTGCAGGGGGTGAAAGCTTAGTTGGTGACAATTGCTTCCATGTGACCAGCTGGTTTTTGTTGACCTCACTACCCTCCCCCCAAATAACACCACTAGTGGGGTTCTCATCACCCGAAGAACCTCCACTGCTGCTGTTTTGGGAGAGGTTTCTCTGCTTGGTTGGTGAGAGGTCTTTCCAGGTGAGCTTGCTGGGGGGCTTACCTGTTGGCTCAGGACACACACTGCCACTGGTGGTCCTGGCATCCACCATGGAGTTGTTCATCTCAGTGTCCAAAAAGTTAGAACTTGGGGTAATGGCTTGCTTGTTGCCATGGTGATCTATAACATCAGGCATGGTGTTGGTCTGATTTTGATACATCCCGTGGAGCTGCAAGCCAAACCCCATATTGGTCCCTTCTTTAGGCGGAGATAAAATCCTCCATGGGTTCTGAAAGTAAAAAAAAAAAAAAATCAGTCTTTAAAAAATTAAGTTCTTTAATTCAGAATATTTCCTTGTTTATAATTTTTTAAAAATTAAATAATTAGTGATTCAAATCACTGCCATTACATAGTGAAATCACCTTTCACTTTCATATTGCAAAAATGCACAAAGAATATGAAATAAAATTACTTGGATTTACCCATAATTCCAGAGTAGCCATAATTTACAACTTATAAAATTTGGACAATGCAAAAAAGTATACATACACACTTGGCGTTATTCAGTATCTTATATTATTGGTCCTGATCTGGTGGCTCAGCTTCAATCACTTGCCCACCGCCATAAGGTTGCCTCTCTGTACCTTTTTTTATAAATGCTGTCATGGTAAATGTTTGAATGAGCTCTTTGCTATGGTAACTAGGCTGTATAAATTTTATGTGCAATACTAAACATATATATTAGAGCCAATTTTTGTTTTTTGTGGGGTGCAATGTTTTTCCCTGATATTATGAGGGGGTACATATACATGTATATGAGTGTACAGGTATATATAATAATGTTTTGGTGTGGACCGTGTTGCTTCAGCTGTCTATGACTTTATCACTCTGGTCTGGTAATCATTGTATTGATGGAATCCTGGTTTCAATCTTTAAAGGCAAGGATTCAAAATCTGTATGTGATAGCTTCCAAGTTATCACTATTCTTAAATCAGTTGGTAAGTTCTTTGCAAGGATCTTACTGAATGGGCTTAATAAAAAATGTACACCTAGTTATTCCAGGGTTAAGCACAGTGATTTTAGAGTAGGCAGGAGTACTATGGATATGATTTTCTCAGTAAGATAGTTGCAGGAGAAATGCATTGGACAGTGAGTACTATTGTACCAGGTTTTCATGGATTTGACCAAAGCTTTTGACACCATAAATCACATTGCCTTGTGGAGGATTCTTTGTAAGATTGGCTGCCTGCCTACTTTTGCCAACTTAGTAAAACAGCTAAATACGGATATAAATGCTCACCTCACATTCAACAACTCACTTTTAGATGAGATTGCAGTGAACAATGGAACAAGGTGACATTCTTACACCAACACTTTTCTCAATCTACATTGCTGTGCTCTTATCACTTAAACCTTTGAGGACTGTGAAGCAGGATTCTTCTTGAGATTTAGAACATCAGGAACAGTGTTTAATCTCAGAAGGTTCAAAACCAAATCTAAGAACTTTCAGTGTCTAATCCAAGATCTGCTGTATGCTGAAGGTGTTGTTTTTACTTTCATACAAATATCCTTGTAAATATATGAATCCATTGCTTCTCCAACCTCACATAGGGATTATTAGCAACCAGTAGGACAACTTTCAATTCAAAATCAGTTACCAGGGTTAACATACATACATACATACAACATGGTACATAAAAAATAGACTTGTGTAATATGGATCATTAAAACATGCTTAAATATTTACAGCATGTCCCTCAGAGGATGAAACACAATGGCTAAGATAAGTTTTCCTTTTGTCTTTATTCATTTAATGTCATCAAATATAAAAAGTTTTCAATTATTTTAAAATTTCAAAATATAAAAAAAATCTCTAAATCAATTTTTTGAAATGTTTGCTTTAAATACTCAGGCTATACAAATGCTTCTTTTTGTACATTAAATTTTATAAAAGCCTCAAAGAAAAGTTCAGTATTAATGTGACAGTATATGCCAAAATCCTGTTCAGCATTGATAGAATAGTTCAAATCAGCTTCATCACGCAACATTATTTCAATACTACTAACTTTGCACATTGGATTTTGACTTGTACTTGCTGATTAGTATCAGCATTACAAAATTGTTCCCTAGATTCTTAACTATTTGTTAGATAGGCCATGATTTTGTGTAAACTCATTATTCAGGAATCTATTTTCCTAAAATTCTAAAGTTGGGTGTTGCACTCACAAAAAGTGAAAAATTATTTTGAAGAATTTAAGGTTCTGTTTATCCGTTTGGATTACATTCTTTTTCATTTAACAGCATGAATCTTTCTTAAAGAAAGTATGGAGTTTTAATCACATTTAGCAATTAGCCCATTGTATAACTTTTGGCACTAGTTAAGCATTACAGATGGTATAAAATCTAATAACAATTATTGATTAAGGATCATAAGAAATAAAACCATATAGGATTAAGTCACTGTTTCTTATTCATCAGAGTACAATTATGGCATTTTGGACTTGAATTATTTTTTGATTAAGTAGTAGAGATTCCAAATTGGTTAAGCATTTTACCTTACAGGGTATTCTACCAGACAAAGATGGCTTTGACTTCTCATGGTGTTAGTGGTTATTGCCAAAAAAGTTTGTCAAGCTTTAGATAAAACTTGTGAAGCTCAGGCTGCTGCTTTAGATATCTGAAAAGCATTTGACAAGGTTTGGCACAGAAGTTGAAGGTTTATGGTGTTTCTGGGTAAATTTTTGATTTTTATACAATCTTTATTAACAAATCACAAAATGAAGATGATCTTGAACAACCAGTCTTCTAGGTCTTTCTATATAAATACATGTGTTCCTCAGGACTCTATCTTCAAACTATTTTTTACTCTTAATTTTTATCAATGACCTTCCTGATATCAGTTCTCAATTTGATTCTATATCAATGAGACAACTATTTATTCCTGTCTTAATGGTAAGTTTGACAAGATTCTTTGATTGGTAATAAGTTTGATAAAGTCAAATTGGCAGCTGATGTCAAACATTAACTTCAGTCTGTTATTAACTGGGGGTAAGAAATGGCTTGTTAATTGTAACACCACCAAAACTAAACTAGTAACTTGGAAAACCTTTTTTGCATGACTGATACTGATCTCCAGGAGAGTAATACATTGTGCCTTCAATGGTCTAACATTTTCCACTGATATGAATTGGAATAATTATATTGAATCAATTGCTAAGTCTGCTGCTAAGAAAGTTAGTACACTGTGTCATGTTATACAATTTTTACCACCTGAATCTAACTTGCACCTTATATACATCTACCATCCATTTGTATATTGAATATTGTAGCCATATCTGATGTAGTGCTTGTGCTATATATGTTGAGATTCTGGACAAAATCCAAAGAAGAATCTGCAATATTATTAATTGCAATCTGGCATCTTGGCTTCAATCACTTTCCCCACTATAGCTTTGTTGTGATATTTCTATAAATATTTTCATGGCAATTGTTCTGATGAGCTTTCTTTTTTTGGTACCCAAATTGCAGTACTAGATCGGTAGCTAAGTTTCATCATTTTACTGTTGAAATTACTCAAATTAACTATAAGTTCTATCCTAAATAGTTTCTTCACTCACACTTTTTGCCGATGGAACTCTCTTCCAGCTTCTTGCTTTCTTGCCAATTACAATCTACAAAAATTGAAATGCAATGACAATCATAATTTTCTGTCTACTTGAATCCTGTTCTTTTTATTGTTTCAACACATGCACATATTAATATGTATGTATGTATGTATGTATATATGTATGTATAAAATGCACATTCACACATAGTAACTGTATGTAACATCTATCTAGATAAAAAATCTGTGATTTCCATTAGTCTGTCTATCTGTCACACCCTCTACATTGACCGATCAAAAACAAATTTGGGGGAGAAGTGCAGGTAAAGAAGTACAAGTACAGTTGGTTTTACTAAGGTGCATAAAAACCACAAAGTAGGATTTTTGTCAAAGTATTCTTCCAAACAAATCAACTTATTTAAATTTCATCAATAGGTTTGCAAAATTGAATGAAACAAATAGTTTGTAAATCAGGACAAAAATGTTAGCAGTAACTTCAACAATACTAAATAGTGAGAGGATTTCTTTTTGTCAAGAGTGTTGCAAAAATTCTAGTATGGTAAAAAAAAAAACAAGCATATAAAAAATAATCAAAGTATACATATACACAAGAAGAAAAGTAGAGAAATTCATCTAATTCTATCTTAACACTTAATTGTGTACAAAAATAATGATAATAATGATAATTATGACTTTATTCCTCAATGTTAATCTTGATATAAATTGTGTAATTAATACTTTATGCTTAAACCAATTTAAATTGAATAACTGAAATTGGATTGGAGATTCTGTATAATGGCAGTTCACCAGAAGGCATCATTGTTATTTAGTGCCATTTACTTTAATGGCATAATTGTTTCATAATCAGAGGTTAGTAATCAGATAATTTCTTCACTTAAAGATAGGTATTTTAATTACAATATAGAATAGTCATTTATTTGTATGCTCACAAGTCTCATTGAAAATTAAAGCTGATGTTTGAGCTAGGATAATAGTAAAAGAGGCTTGTACACCATCATTCTCATCCTCTTAAATTATCTTTGTGCATAACAAGTAATTTTTGTCATGTAGCACATTAACAGACATCAGGGAATGCGAACTTGCTACATTTAATTATAGTGCTCCAGTTACAAGGCATGTCTTTCAGTTAATGAGATAATTGCTCTTGAGAAAGGTAAATAAGTAAATTTATAATTTTTTATATAATCAATTCACTCCAAGCAAAGCGATAATGCCACAAAGAAGCAAGTGACTACTGGGAGTGAAAAGGCATTAGAAGGAATTGGAAATCCAATCCTTAACAGGAAACAAAGAATAAACCTCTAATCCTGTTCAAAAAACTAGGGAGGAACCAGGGAGTGAACTGGACAATAGGCAAACCTATCTACTCTTATTAAGGAAAAAAAATCAATAACAAATGAGAATTTCAGTGTAGGCAGAGTTGTTACAAGTATAAAGTTGAAGTAGAGTATTAATCATTATTCACTTTTCCACTTTATATTGTATTAATAATTTACATACCCATATTTTGGTTGAAGCAAGAATTATTTTAAAAATGGATTTTGCATCACAAAGGCAAGTATCAATTTTTTGACAGCCATTTTGTTAGATTTATCAAATAAAATTAGAATAAGCATATCTTCCATTCAATCACCAATCATTTATATTCAGCAGTACTTTTCATCTTTTCTAAAGTTTAACTTTTCTGAATACATATATTTACAAAATTTCATATTAAAATTTGAATCAATGCCATTGCACAAGCTCTACATGGAAGCAGCTACACTGATTTTAACAATTAGAAACTCCATCACTGACACTTGCATCTCTTTCAGAAACTGCCATGAGGATTAAATAAAAACAAAATAAACTAAACATTTCACAAAAATTACAGGTAAGCAATGAGTTCCCACCACATAAAATGACTAGAATTTACAGGTTAATAAATTAAAACTTTTGACATATCAACATCTTTATTAGTCATAAAAAACAATAGGTTTGTTCATAAAATTGATATAATAAATAAAACTTTGTTATCTTACAGATTTTGGAAACTACTAGAATAATATTAATTTTACTAACACCAAATTGACATTAACAAATATTTGTTACAAAAACAGGTACCCCCGATTTAGAAGAAATTAAAATCATAAATGCCAGGGTTGAAAATAAAACATGAATCTTTGAATATTTACATTTTTTGTATTATTAAAAAGAAATGTTATCAATCATTTGTTTTAAGGCATAACTATATCTTAAACCAATTATTTTTAATAACATTTTTTAAATCATTGAAATTTTAATTAAAACTGCATATCATTCAGCTTGTACCTGTAACAAAGATCAGACTGGCCCACATTATGAAATATGAATAGTATCATAAATTAACAAGCTTCCACAGACCCCCCACCTATTAATAATATTTATTTATAAATGCCTTGATGCTTATTGCTGTCCTACTTGTTGGAAATCCTCTTCTGTATTTCCTGTCTTTAAGAACTCAAGCAAAATGTCTAATCATTCTAACTATTGGTCTTCTAACTCTTTATGGTAAAGTACTAATCAACCCCAAATTGGTTAAGCTTCCTTGCTGGGACTTCTTTCAAACAAGCAATATAATTTTCACTTCTGATGTGTTAATAGTTGTTGCTTTAGATAAGAATGTTATTGCCTTGGATATTTCAAAGGTGTTTGACATACTGGTCTTCTTCAAAAGTTGAAAAATATAGTATTTCTAGACGAATATTTGATCTGATACAATCTTATCAAATCTTGAAATGAAAGTTGTATTGAACAGCCATTCTTCTAGATCTTTTTACATTAATGCAAGTGTTCTCCACAACTATATCCTTGGACCTATGTTGTTCCTAATTTTTATCAATAACCTTCCCGATGTCAAGAAGTCCTCAACAATGTGCTAATGATACTAATACTTACTCCCATCGTAATGGTAAGTTTGATCAGTTCAATAAGGTCAAATTAGCAGCTAATCTCAGAAATGATTTACAATCTATTGTTAACTGGGGGAAAGAAATGGCTTTCTCCAGAAATGGCAAGAAACACCTCCAAAACAAAACTTCTCACTTTTAATCATTTTAAAGAAAGATTATATTAAATCAATTGCTAAGCCTGCTGCTAGTAAAATTGGTTCGCTGTTGTGCTTGACAATTTTTCTCATCAGAATTTATCTTACACATTTATAAGTCCATACATTGAATATTGCTGCAACATTTGGTCTGGTACTTCTGCTATGTAAAGATTCTTGATAAAAACCAAAGAAGAATCTGCAATATTACCAATACTAACCTAGCATCTCTGCTTCAGCCACTTTTCCACCACTACAATATAGCTTACATTTGCCTTTCTATAAATATTTTCACGGACATTGTTCAGATCAGTTTTCCTCTTTTGTACCTAGACTTTTGAATTTAAGTATAGCAAATTAGATTGGCAACTATGTCTCATAATTTTACAGTTGAAATTGCTAGAAGCAACTGTAAGTTCTGTGCCAACAATTTCTTCTCTCGAATTTCCCACTTGTGGAACTTTCTTCTGGTTTCTTGCTTTCCAGTCAACTTTGATCTTCAAAAATTTAAATGCAATGTCATTCATTATCTTCTGTCTTCCTAATTCCCATTCTTTTATTGTTGTCTCTCCTTAATAAAGTTTTTCTTTTTCTCATATTCTTTCACATTCAGTAAACCCTTTTGACTTAATGGCTTTATTGCCTTGCTTTGGATAAAATGATTTTAAAAAAATATTAAATATTAGCAATATTCTAAATGTAAATAGTTCAGCTTCAAAACTATATATGTTGATTTGCTGATTTTGTTTTATCTTATACACAATCATAAATTCAATTATTTAAATAGAGAAAAATGATTTTGAGTTTTATAGTAAGCATAAAACTGTCCTTGTTCCTTTACAAGTCATTTTTAAGAATCAAACTATCCTTAATGAAATAATTCCAGGCAGAATTCCAGAGATGACTGACTGTTTTTTATATTATTCATTAAGTATAAAATTAATCTCAGAGCAACTGGAATTCTTTTATGAATGTAACTACCTGGACTCACCCCAAATTATACTGTTTTATAGTAAAATGTAAACCATAAAATTACTTGCAATTTCTAGATATAGGAGGTGTTGAAAAGTTCTCAGAAGAGATTTTTAAAAGTGCATTGTTTGATCATTTGTTCTGATTTTTTGAAGTGGTTTGAACCAAAAACTTTTCAGCACTTCCTCACAGACATTAGTGATAATAGACAGATCACTGAGTGTTATTTATTTTTAGCTGGCTATCAACAGGATCCAATATCTAAAACAAAACAGCTTCCAGTTTCTCCTACACACTTACAACAATAGTTTTTTTTAATAGAATTAGAAAATAATGATGCTATAAGAAAGAAATGCTAATTAAACATATACATGTGTTCCAAATGATCTATGGTGTATTCTTGA